>JAODKC010000117.1:31550647-31564247 GCA_026777985.1 Mormyrops attenuatus | reverse complement strand
GCCCACACCCCCCCCCCACCCCCCCCCCCCCCCCCCCCCCCCCCCCCCCCCCCCCCCCACCCCCCCCCCCCGGGGGGGGGGGGGGGGGGCCCCTACACTGAGCTCTAGGACCATATCAGACTCGAGCTGCCAGGGGGCGATATTACAGCTTATTCATGTATATTCCTGCTGAGTCATAAATCTGTGTTATGCTAAATCAGGATGAGTGTGATTAAATATGGAAGACAGCTCTCTGATGTTAATCATGACCAAACTGCACGGAGCAAGACTCAGAGGGTATGGGGGGAGTGAATGAGACATAAGAGTCAGTCCCAGGCCACAAGACACTAATGCCTCCATCTCCTTGCACAGGACACTAATGCCCCCATCTCCCTGCACAGACCACCAATGCATCCTTCCACACCCTCTCTAGGTGAGTTCACAATTTAAGACAGCTGAGGTACTTAAAACCAAATATCCTTTACAATGGCACAAAATGATGGAGGAAAAATGATGACTGCAAATGGGAAGTAATTGCTATGGTAACCATGAAGCTTTTTAATAGGACCAAGGACTCTGATCAGCTTGCTTTACTAGCATAAAAGGTCCTACCCCTCCAAGGACATCAGTGAGACAGCAGGGTTCTCTGTCACTGTGGAGAGTGAGACGGCAGGGTGCTCCATCACTGTTAAGAGTGAGATGGCAGGGTGCTCTGTTACTGTGGAGAGTGAGATGGCAGGGTTTTCTGTCACTGTGGAGAGTGAGACAGCAGGGTACTCCTTCACTGTTAAGAGTGAGATGGCAGGGTGCTCTGTCACTGTAGAGTGAAATGGTAAGGTGCACTGTTACTGTTGAGAGTGACGTGGCAAAGTGCTGTGTCAATCTGGAGAGTGAGATAGTAGAGTACTCCGTCACTTTGGCGAGTGAGATGGCAGGGTGTTCTGTCACTGTGGAGAGTGAGACTACAGGGCATTCTGTCACAGGGGAGAGTGAGGTGGCAGAGTGCCCTGTCATTGTGGAGAATGACATGGCAGGGTGCTATATCAATGTGGAGAGTGAGGTGGCAGGGTGTTTTGTTACTGTGGAGAGTGAAACAGCAGGGTGAATCAGAGAGGTAATCCCTGCATGATTCCTGTAAACACATCAGAAATGCATGTTTACATAACAGAGGCATTATATCAGTGCCTTGTCAGTTATTAATTAGCATTGTAAATATTATACTAGTAAATATGAATACCACAGCAAACAACAGATGGCATATACTATTTCCCACTCACTTAAAAAAATCAGTTATTATCTCACCCCAGTAAGACTAAGGAGGTCAGAGGTTCTGATGAACCTTTACACAGAACATGGAGCCGATTGTGTTCACATTGAAATAAAGCAGGGGATCAGTTCTGCATGTTTCAGTGCTGGAGGATCAGGTTCATAAATCCCAATTATGAGGGGAAGGACCCAGCCAAACTCATAAGGGAGTGTAACCACCATGTCCAGGGCCATCCCAGGCTCCTGTCCCGGGCTGCAGCCTCACAGTGCGCTTTCCAGCATCCATGCCAAAGCTAGAGACACAGGCGGCTACATGGTGGAGAATGTCGGGTACCAATGCTGCAGACCAAGAACTCTGTGTGGTGCTCAAAACTGCACTAATTATGACTTAATTTTCTTTTCTGTTAAAATAAAGTCATTTCCCACAGAACACTGCACAAACATAAGCTACACACAAGGGAATGCATTTCAATTTTTCGGATGAATTTTATCATTGGAAAATGTGGAAAAACCCAAAAGTTATTGACCTGAACAATAAGGGAGTGTATGGCATGAGTCAGCAAACACACATCTCAGGAGGGATGCAGTTTGACGTTGTTCCGAGGATCGCTGCATTTAAAGGATGCTAATTCAGAAATCCATTAACAGCCGGCTTTGGAAAGACGTGCTCCGAAGGTCACAAACAGTTCGGATTAAATCCAGGGGCCAGGTTAACAAGACACATAGAAAATGCCCCCTCTCCAGAACCGTGCTGAAATGGGGAGTCCTTATCTCACACTGGAGGATGAGGTACACAGAGGAAAAGCCTCCATTTCCTTCCCCACTCTGTGTGCTTTTGATGTAGGTGAGTCAGATCCACCATCTGCATGTGCAGAGACTGCTGGCCTTGTTGGAGTTCAAAGGTGGTAGGGGCCATTCTCAGCACAGAAGGTGATAGTATCTGTTCCTGGCAGAGAATGTGAAAAAATTAAAATATTTTTTATTGTCATTACTCGATTGCTATGGCATCAAATCTACATAGACTTTTTATTTATACTGATGGATATTTAACTGCACTATCCTATGCAAAGCCCTTTGTTCAAGGGTACAACAGCTGGCCCCACATGGGAACTCAGACTGTACATGCTGTGTTTTGTTTCCATTCCTATGTCATCTGACAATTTGTCTTTAGCATGGACACAAAATGCAACAGCTTCCAGCCCAGCGGAGTAGTCAGCTGCAAAGCCAGGAGAGTCTTATCAGCAAACACAGACAACTTCCAGGAGACGAAGCGTTGTTCCCTCATTCGTCTTTTCTTCCTGCATTGAAAGTAGGTAAATAAATGAAAGATTTAAGAGGTAAACACTTGTACGATGCAACAGCAATTTGCAAAGATAACTGACTGGTCTCAGTGACCATTCCATTACAGCTGGAGATGGAACAAGAGAGAGCAAGGAAAGAGGCCACTTTAAGAAGCACACACAGGAGAGTGGGGAAGACAGAGTGGTGTTAGGAAGACAGCTTGGAGTGAATAAGAGCCCTGAGTGTTAGAAAGACTGCCGTGAGTGAGGAAGAGCCCGGAGTGTTAGGAAGACTGCCTGGAGTGAATAAGAGCCCTGAGTGTTAGGAAGACTGCCCTGAGTGAGTATGAGCTCTGAGTGTTAGGAAGACTGCCCCGAATGAGTAAGAGCCCTGAGTGTTAGGAAGACTGCCCTGAGTGTTAGGAAGACTGCCCTGAGTGAGGAAGGGCCCTGAGTGTTAGGAAGACTGCCCTGAGTGAGGAAGAGCCCTGAGTATTTGGAAGACTGAGTGAGGAAGAGCCCTGAGTGAGGAAGACATACCTGAGTAATGAAGAGCCCTGAGTGAGGAAGACAGCCCTGAGTAATGAAGTGCCCTGAGTGAGGAAGACAGCCCTGAGTGAGGAAGACAGCCCTGAGTAATGAAAAGCCCTGAGTGAGTGTGTGCAAACGTGGCAGCTGTGTGTATAAACATAAGAGGCAGCTGTATGTGTAGATATATGAGGCAGCTATGTGTGAATATGTAAGAGGTAGCTGTGTGTAGATGTATGAAGCAGCCGTGTGTGTAAACGTATGGGTCTGGTGTGCGTGTGTGTGTGTGTGTGTGTGTGTGTGTGTGTGTGTGTGTGTGTGTGAATGTAAGAGATGTGTAAGAGGCAGCTGTGTGTGTAAATGTAAGAGGCAGCTTTGTGTGTAAATGTAAGAGGCAGCTGTGTGTGTAAAAGCAAGAGGCAGCTGTGTATATAAATGTAAGAGGCGGATTTGTGTGTAAATGTAAGAGGCACCACCCAAACCCTCAGTTTGTCGACTGTCTGTTCAGTAATACCTCCAGTTGAACAAAACAAATCAACCAAATAGGCAAATGCTGAACATAAATCTGCACATCTTCCCTGCCTCCATCCATCTTGCTCTTGCACCATGTTCCCCGATGTCACTTCCTGTAAAGGCCGCCCTCTGTCAGCTTGAGGAGGTGCCCCAGAAGCAGGTAGGAGGTGAGCTGTCAGGGGTGGCTCTCAGTGTGCCCCTGATCCCCCCCTTCCCCTGCTGTGGCCACCCTCTCTCGCCTGCGAAGGTATGTTCAGATGTTACCAGTGTGAGTGATTGCCTCTGCTGGCAGCTCTGAGATGAGGTTTGTTCTGAGAAGCCCAGTGCTGCTGGATTTATGTATCTCCTGACTGTACCTCTCTGGCTGTTCTCCTTGACGTATCTCCTACACTCCGGCAGCTGTTGGCTGAGATCCATGTCGTGGGCTCAACTTCACAGAAAGGGTACTTTTCTGAGAAACAGAAATGCATCTGTGCCCATTTCCCCCTCTGCCTCCTCGCTGGCCACACAGTCAAACTTTTGATGACCAGCTAAAGACAATCACATCCTGCTTGTAATCACTGAGGGAGAAAGGAGGTGGATGTTTGGGGCTGAAGTTTCCGGCATTTCATCTGATCTGCTCCACCATCATCAGGTCATCCTTTAGGCTGCCGTCGGGCTTGGTCTCCTCCTGCAGGCCTGCTGCGCAGCATCAGCTGACTGCTCTCTGTCGCTCCAGAGCACTGTGTCGCTCTGTGATCACCTCCGGGGTTCTGGGGGGTACAGCTTTGCTTTGCTGGCAGTGAGCAGCCCCTGCGTGGCCTCACACTGACCTCTGCAGATTTCAGAAATGAAGAGGCAGATTCTGACAGGATAAACTACCTCCCCGCGCCCAGAGGTAGTTATTCGCTGTTACCCATGTGCCGCTTACCGCCCGCAAGCACGTGAAACACTCATCGGCGCATGAGTCAAACTCGCCACAGGGAGCAGGGGCTGCAAAACGGCTGTCACGGCAGCTACGACGCATCTTATATGTTACCTGGGAGGGGGGATAGAATGGCCTCCTTGAATATTAACATGTGTCACACCAGTAAATTTAATAATGCGTAATAACTTTGTCCGTTTGAGGCGGGATCCCACAGATGTAGGTGACCCAGCAGCATGCAGTGCTTCAAAAAGAGCAATAATCGGATCTCCCACATGTAGCACAACATGAGAAAGCTTCTAGACTTTGTATACATGGAGATGCTTTATTGGGTGTATCTTTGTCGTCTGAACACTTACCTGTGCTGTCCTCTTTGAACCGCAGTTATGCTCCTGCTATGCTTCTCTGCTATACTCCTGCTATGTTCCTCTGCTATGCTCCTGCTACATTCCTGCTATGTTCCTCTGCTATGCTCCTGCTATGCTCCTCTGTTACACCCCTGCTATGTTCCTCTGCTATGCTCCTGCTACATTCCTGCTATGTTCCTCTGCTATGCTCCTGTTATGCTCCTCTGCTAAAACTCCTCTGCTACACTCCTGCTATGTTCCTCTGTTACACCCCTGCTATGTTCCTCTGCTATGCTCCTGCTACACTCCTGCTATGTTCCTCTGCTATGCTCCTGTTATGCTTCTGCTGTGCAGGCGGAGAAAAGTGTCTGACGTCTAATCAGATTTGTTGTGCGAGGTCTGGCATCAAGCTGAATCCCCATGTTTTCATCGCCATGTGCGATGAGAGCACTGGAATCCTCACTGATCGTTCCATAGCGTATGACACGGTGAAGCGCACTATGCGCAATGCGCCGAACCAGCTACACGCGTACTGATAAAGCAGCATGTAGCGCTCAGTATGTCTTCATGTGCAGACAGAGAAAGACCTGATGGAGACAGGAAGCAAGCTGTTGAACCACGTCACCAGTTCCAGGAACACCTGGATACCACTCCATATTCCCTGAATGCTTTTAGTGTAGCACTTTCTACTGATTTGAATTGTTTGTCTTATGTTCTTTCTTTGATTGGTAGATGTTTTGTAGCTCCTGTTCCTATACTGCTTACACTGAGCATTCACTGGAAGCTCAACCTGGCTGCACTTATGCCTAGTCGACTCCTAGACAGTCTCACGATTATAATGTCCTATTCCACTGTAATGTCCATTTTGCACCCACTAAATAAAAATAAACGTAAATGTAAATAAATAGGCATGACAGAGGAAATGGGCGTGTGGCCCTGAAAGTATGGGCACCCTGTGTCTCTGACCCAGGGGAAGGAAAATGGCCTCACAAGCTGATTGGTTACCTCCCTGAAGAGGGCGGGCTGAATAGAGGAGGTGGGGTATAATGACAGCACAGTGGTTTTCAGGTCACTTATGACAACTTCCTGTGGAATGATGTCATTTGACATTTGTTGTCAGAAGCTTTCCTGGATGCTGTTCTTGATGTTTACCTTTAAGCAGCTGCAGGGCAGGATGGAATTGAATGTGAGAGCGTCTCTCTGTTTGACCCGGAATTTCCCGGAGGGTGCGGAGTGCTTTAAGCCAGGACAGGCGCAGTATGCCCCTGAGTCTCAGCGGGACTGAAGCACTGCTTCTCCCTCTGTGGGGCTGCGGTCTCACAGCTCTCACCCGGATCCATGATCCCAAACGCACCTGGCGCTCCATCCTGGAGCCTTCAAGACTGGCTGAGCACGGCCTCGTTTGACAGTCAGCTATGTTGGCAGCCCATGTGCAGCACCCTTTCCAGCCGTGGGTCAATGTGCAGCTAAATAACAGAGAGAGCATTCCGGGTTTTTCCGCCAGTCCTGAATCCCAGAAGCTCAGTCCGCTTCCTGCCACCGAATCCCCCTGAAGAGGCAAGCCGGGAGCTCACTGAGGAATGGTCAGGATCACGGAGGCAGGTCCTCTCACCTGATGCTTGTCACTGGGAAAGCTGTCACATTTCACACGATGGCAGCATACAGGGTGTGGAATGGCTGATTTATGCATTTAAATGTCAAATTATGCAAAAAAGACATGCAGATCCACATGGGGTACAAGGATGAAGCTGGATCTGTCTCCACGTAGGCTGCAGCTTCCGGAGCTTTCCTCCAGTTGGCTCTCTCCTTGTCAGGTCCGGTGAGCTTTGACCGAGCTCCTGAAGCTGTCCCGGTACACAGCCAAAAGGCACAGCACTGAGCTGATGTTCACTAGCGAAAAAAAACATGTCCTGCTTTCACAGGCGCCATGAGCCAGGTGACAGTCTGTGCTTGATTTTTTTTGCACATTTTGCCAGCTGTGACAAAGTAAAGAGGTGTGACCCTCATATTTCCGGATATTTCTGGGGTTAAGCTCCACCCCCTGTTCCTCTCCTTACACCATGCTTTTGCCCGATCCCTGTGAGCTTCGAGGGAGCATGACTAATGTTCTGGTCGTGTGGCTGGGGTTTGTGCTCAGGTGACTCAAGCCCACTTGTGAAATTGTCACTTACATAAAGCACAGGAGAAGTGAGTAATAACCCTGAGTTTGTGCTGTTCTGCTCAGCATGGAATCAGGGCTTGTCTAGGCCTGTTGGGCTGGTACTGGTCAGCAGGCTTTGATTTTGAACACAACAGGAATGCCAGATCATTCCGGTAAAGGGGTCTTGGCAAAAGGGTGCTTGTAGCTAATAACCAGAATCCTGGTAGTTACTCCCCAGGGAGGGGGTATGGGCAGGGTTGGGGCTTGGGGGATCTTGATGGACTAACATGCAGTCCTCTCCATCCCAAGGTGGGGACTGAGGAGGCAAAGGCACCCAGCGCAGACCCCCTCAGGGAGAAGAGCAGCAGGCGGAAGGGGCAGCAGGGTGCATGAGGGGATGTGTGAGACTGGCAGACGTCATCTGCCTAAAACCTAAACCCTGCAGTGTGTAGAGCCTGGTCATCAGGCACTGCGAAAGCAAAGGACCTCTCAAGAAATGCCGCAGTCACTGTATATCTGTAAATGTCACACCAATGCAGAGTGGGTGACTCGCATGTCACAGGTTAGTGTGGATGTGATTATGCGGGTGTGCCTGTCATCACAGGATAGTGTAGATGTGATCATGTGGGTATGGCTTTTATCGCAGGTTAGTGTGGATGTGATCAGGTGACTGTGGATGTGATCATGCAGGTGCAGCTTTTATCACAGGATAGTGTCGATGTGACCATGAGGGTGTGGCTTTTATCAGAGGTTAGTGTGCATGTGGTCACGCGTGTGTGGCATCTATCACAGGTTAGTGTGCATGTGATCACACTTGGGCAGCTTTTATTAGAAATGGCTCTCATCATAACCACATCATTCCCTCTGTGTAATGGGTGCTCACCTTGAGCGGGGGGTGTGATGTAATGGCACGCTGGTCACAGGCACTAGGTCCTCTATCAGGGCAGTTCAGAGGTATGTCACCTCCATAAGGGTTAGTCACAAAAGTAGCAAAATTGAATAATGATTCTGTATTCATCACTATTGGGAAATTGTCTTCTTGCCCATTCCATTTTACTCCCCATGTGATGCCAGACACCTTGAACATGCTTTGAACAGGTTCGGTTACACAGCAAAACCACACTGCCAACCTTCAGATTCAAACCTGTTGCCTTCTGGTTATGGGCAAAGAGTCCTAATCTGCTGAGCCACACAGAGCCCCTACAAGCTGCTAAACAAGTGGTGTAATAATAATAAAATAAGTGAATAATGTATAAATATCCTGGTTTAAATATGTATAAAACCATGTGCAAACCGTGTTTGGAGAAAAGCCACATAAAATGTTATTCTTATTCTGAAAACAATAAAGGACTGGTATCGCCAAGGAAACATTCACAGGCAGGAGGGGGGGGGGTGGCAGAGAGGTTCTGTTTCGACAATGACAAACAGAGAGCGTGACTAACAGTGAACCAGGCCTTGGGGTTCAAGCGGAATTATGTAATAACCAGTCATAAGCAGCAGGTTAACAGTTGACCCTTTGAGATTAGCAGGGGTCTCTGTTTGGCTCCCTGAAAATCCTCCGGGGGGGGGGGCTAGACAATGTCCTCATGATAATGACAGTCAACATCATCATCATCATCATCATCGTAATGACATGAAACGCTTCCCTCCTCATGGGGTGAACACAGATTAATCTGTTGTCTAATACTGTATCTTCAGATCTTTCTGGAAGGGGGAGTGGCTTAATCGCAGTGCGAGGTGTAATCACAGGCTCCATGCCAACTGAGATCTGTCATATTAATGCAACTGGAGTGACAATACACTCCCCATTCCATAACCCCCCCCCCATGTGAGAGCATGACAGCGCCCACCTCACTGGTGCCAGGCCTATGAGCTACACCCACTGCAGTCTGGCCCACAGAGTTAATTAGGAAATGTGCTTTAAGTGGCTGCTGAGTGCTGCTCACCATGGGATCCAGAGAACGAGCTCTACTTCATCCATCCAAGCAGCCATCCATCCACAGCTCTGTCCCCCCACCTGCATGGAGCAGGAAGCCGCTCTGTCCCCCCGCACTCCTGCCCTCTGCTCTGACGGTAGGCATGCAGACGGCTCCGAGTGCGTTAACCTCAACCTTGGCTTTAAGCCTCATTCAGCATCTGCTGGCGAAGCTCCTCCCTGGTTCTGCTCCTTAGCTGGTCTTGTGTACGGGGGACAAAGGGGGCATGCACATGCCTGAAAGGGGGCCGGAGTCTGGGAAGCCTGCAGCATGTAAGTTTGCACTCGGCTGTGTGTCTGTGCTAGAAATATTCACACACACACATACACACACACACACACACACTCAGTCACACACACAGTCACACAAACACACACTCGGTCATTACCAGTGTGTCTGGCCCTAATGGTGCTTCCCAGTGACCCTAAATGAGAATTAATGACTGATCTTCCAGCACATCCCAAACATGAGTGGGATCAAGATCCCCGTCCCCCCCAGCCTGGTGGCTCAGAGCTAGGCAGTGTCCAGAGCAAGGCTGTATGATCCCCCCGCCCTCCCCAATGCTCAGGCCTGTCCTTGCTGTCCCCTGACATGAATCATCACGACATTACCAGGGAAATAACAGGGAGGCGGGATCAGGTGAGGGAGCAATTCAATTTATAATCCGGGGGGGTTGGGGGGCTGTTGCAGTGAGCTTCCTCTACCACGGAACCCCCCAACCACCTGCCAGACCTCTCTCATTCTGGACGGCTCGATTCAGCTCCCCTCAGTGCTGTCACCACCCAGTCAGGCTGGCGCAGCAAGTGCTAAAAAGATTAGAAAACAAAGAAACAGAACAATGTGTGTGTGTGTGTGTGTGTGTGTGTGTGTGTGTGTGTGTGTGTGTGTGTATATCTGTGTGAGTTATTTTACTGAATTATCCACCCCTAAGCTCAGACCACCAAACCTCAACAACAGGAAAAAATTAATAACAAACAAAAGTTTAAAAAAAAAAATAAAAAATTAAATTGGAACAGCGTGTGTTCCTGGGGAAATGGTTTTATTTGAACATTTTCTCATTCCATAAAGATAAGGAACACACATAGAGACACACAGAAGCACACAGCAACCCTCTATCTCCATGGTGGTGAGTAGGCGGAGCCAGTGGGGCATCACGCAACGCTCCAAATATGATTCCTTAATGAGGCACGCAGACACGTAGCCGATGGCTTTTCCCAAAAACAGCAGACTTCCCTCACAGGGGGCTTCTCTCTGGCCCTTGGCTCTGAGGTTGGTGAGGTGATCTCTACTTAGCCCAGAGACGTTGCCTCAGCGCCTCAAAACATCTCAGCTATTTAACCGCAAAGCCATTCTAACAAACCCACAGCAAACAAGGGAGGCAGACCACAAACAAAGGAGGCAGACCACAAACCAGTGTGTGGCAGCATCAGCCTGTTTCTCCGACATTTAAATTTCATGTGTTTGTGTGTGCGTGCGTGCATCTGTGTCTGTGTGTGTCTATGTGTCCATCTGTGTGTCAGTGCGTGTGTGTCTGTGTGTGGGGGTTATATATATATTACAATTTGTGAACAAAATGTCCCCATATTGTGTGAATATTTTTTTTCCGTTCTCTCAAGAAGAAACTCAATTTTATAAAAATCCATGACTGCAATCAAGAAACTAAAAATGCCAAAAGTCTCATATTTTGTTTGGTTACTTATGGTTAAGGTCAGTGCTGGGTAGGGGTTCAGGTCATCATATTGTGATTAGAGTTCTCTCCATGGAAATGAATGGAGAGTCGCCACAATGATATAATTACAAACCTGTGCATGTGTGTATTTACATGTGTGTATGTGTTTGTGTTGTTTCCTGTAGTCTCTGCATCAGAGGTGATGTCTTCATCCTGTCAGTTCCTCCTGGGTGTGTATGAAGAACAAGCTTTATCAGTTATGTTAATGAGATCTCCATAATGGAAACATTTCACTTTCTTCTCTGGGCATTTTCCAGCCAGCCCAGTATGGTGGATGTGCAGCGTGGAGGCTGGCTGGACTCTCTGGGCTGCTGCTACCTTTTAAACTCTGCCAGTGAGAAAGTACCATGAAGAAAGCCCCAGTTGAGCCAGGTGTCAGGATACAGCCTGCAGACCTGACCGCTGTCCATGTCACAAGGTTCCGGATCTCAGGTTGATGGACCTCTGTGGCAAAGTTGCAATCCAAAGCCTCCTGTCTTCACTCGACCTTCTTGTTGAGTCATAATTGTTTTTACTGGTAAACCCAGAAGCTCAGCAGTAAATTTAGCTGCTATATAATGAGACGCATCCTTATTATCCAAATCTAAGACATCTCCTGAGATGAGAGAGCTCTTCAGGGAGGCAGCCATCTCCGTCAGCACCTGTAATACATCAGGAGGTAAGCGGGGGGTGGGGGGGGTACGTGTGGGCGAGGGCAGCAGAGCACAGAATGCTCAGGGGATGCTCCCTCACTGCGGAGGTCAGGATGAAACCTGCTGCTGCCGGCATGTAGATCTGACGCCCACCAGCCCTCCTGGACTGGGACATGATGTAAGCAGGGGCTGCAGATGAGGGCTGCTAGCCGGACAGACCAGGGATGCAGAAACAGGCAGCTAATCTGCATCACAGCGTCCAACAGAAACACGAAAGTAGGAGCTTAGCCAATCACAGAACAACCATACTAAAGGGGCGGGGCTGGGAGTCACTTTGAGAGACGTTCCCTGTACCACAGACCACACCCCCTTACAATGACCAGTGTCCTACATCATTACCCACACCCTGTACCACAGACCACAGCCCCTCATAATGACCAGTGTTCTACATCACTGAAAACACCCTATACCATGGACACACTGGTGTAATTTTTAAATATGCCATCTGCTAATTTATTAGTGTAAACATTATTATTATTTGCAATTGCCACCTTATCATGGTGGAGGGGTTTGTGTGCTTCTGTCATTCCAGGAGATTTGTGGTCGGGGCCAATTGCGCCTGTTAAGGTCTCCCAAGGCAAATGAGGGGCCAGATTAAAGGTGATTCAAATGACCCTTATGAAAAACAAAGACAAGGGACCAGAACCCTCACCCACAGCAGGGATATGGGGGCCCTGCCCTAGAGTTGGTGCGGGAGATAGAGAAGTACCATCTAGATATAGTCAGGTTCACTTCAACACACAGCACAGGCTCTAGAAACAAACCCCTGGAGTGGCGCTGGAATCTATTCCATTCTGGAGTTGCCCTGGATGAGAGGCGTCGGGCAAGTATGGGTTTATTCATAGCCTCCTGGTCCAGGGACAGTAAGTTGGAGTGGGGTGCTGGAAAGCGCCCCCTCTGGGGAATTCATTGTTCTACCGAGGGACTTCAATGCTCACATGGGTGACGACAGTGAAACCAAGAAGGGTGTGATTGGGAGAAACAGTCTGCGAGATCTAAAGAATGAAGCAGGAGACTGACTGGTGGATCAATGCAGCATCAGCAGTTATGCAGACACCGTACCAATCTGTTGAGGTGAAGAGAGAGCTCAGCCGAAAGGTGAAGCCTTTGATTTACCAGTTGATCTACGTTCCTAGCCTCGCCTATGGTCACAGGCTGTGGGTAGTGATTGAAAGAATGAGATCACAGATACAAATGGCTGAGCCTTACCATGAGGGTGAGAAGCTTGGACATCTGGGTAGGTTCAAAGTAGAGCATGCTCTTCCTCTGTTTGGGAATCTGCCTAGGATGCATCCTGGACACCTCCCTGAATAAGTGCTATGCACATGTCCATCCAGGGGGAGACCTTGAGGCAGACCCAGGACACACTGAAGAGTGCCTGGGTGCCCCCCTGGAGGAGCTGGAGGTCTGGGCATCTCTGCCCAGAGTGCTGCCCCCGCAGGCCAGATAAGTGGCGAAAAATGGGTGGATGGATGGATGGATGAATTATTATTTTTATTTTATATATTTATTTCCTTTATGTTCTGTGTTTCAGTTTATTGAGTTCTGTGTACTTTTATTTTTTTTGCACTATGCTTCTTCACATTTTATCTGTTTTGCACTATAGGCATTTTCATCTGTGCTCTATGTTCCTTTGGTACCGTCCGCACACACATTTCCCCCTGGGATCAATAAAGTTCAAATATCTTATTTACTTAAGAGTGGACAGCTCTCAGATGGCTAACACGGACAACACATTTTTTATACTGCAGCAAGGTTCTAGTCTGAAATTAGGTCTTCAAACAGGGATTTTACAACAGAGGCAAATCAAAAAAAAAAACAATTAAGTTTGACTTGTCCTGACCTTAATCTATCAAAGACCTTAATCTATCAAAGCAGGTTTAAGTAAATAACTGGTTGGATTCCTGGCCGTCGACTGGGAATTTCCGGATTCCCAGGCAGAGAGACCTGATTTGTATCGTGATATATATAGTGCAGAGTGCGGCGTGTCCCCGCTGACTGGCGCTCTCTGGCGTCTGATTGCCGGCCGACGCTGCCTGGGGGCTCCCACTGGGCCGTGAATGGGGGCTCCGGACGTGTGCATCTCCCCCAGCTGTTAAACAGCCACTCGCTTAATCCCCTTTCACAAACTCCACTTTGGGAAACATCCAGAACTTAGGCACCTCTCTGCGATTGGCTCCAAGTTCTGGATGGGCAGCTGGAGGAGGAGACAGATGGCAGACCCCCTGGTTGCTGGAGAGGGTTGG
>JAODKC010000117.1:31515756-31543432 GCA_026777985.1 Mormyrops attenuatus | reverse complement strand
TGGGTGTGTTGAGACCCTCCCCCCGGTTGCTTCCACCTCCCAACCACATCTTTCTTCGGGTGGGGGGGGGGGGGCGCGGGGCGCCCCCAGTCTGTATGTCTGTGAATGTCTCCCAAAACGCTGAGCAGGGATCAGTGCGGCAGTGGCTGGATGAAGCAGCCCTGGAGCGGGGGGGGGGTTCCTCTTGGATTGAGCTCACACCCCACACCTCAAACCAATGGCCATCTGCTTCAGCTCCCTGCATCATGTCCTCACTCATCTTAACCCTTCTTTACAGGTCTTCTAAGAGCAGATCCTCTCATGATACAGAGGCCCCTTCTCTGGTGTCCTCCTACGCGCTGAGGACCAAGACCGTAATTATATTATACAACTATTAGCTCACAGTGTCCCCCCCGCCCCAATATACATTAAAATTAAGGCCTTGGTGTGTCGTCGTCCCCACCCCAGTGTTGACTATGGCTACAGCCTTACTGAGGACGTCTCCGCATTTTTCCATTTCTTATGACTTCATCAAATGCTTGGCGGAGCAGGAGCTACACAGCTGAAATAATCTACCATCATGCAAGAATAGAAAGAATATGGACTGAATTTAAGAACTCATGTGAAAGCAAGATATGGCTTTAACATAAGGCTCATACCATGCAGTTAACGTGTTAACACACTGATCCATGCCGAACGGGCGCTGCAGGGACATGCTGGGAATGGACGCCATGTCACATACTGTTAGGATACATTACTCAACCACCCCTCCCCCCTTCCTCCCAGGTACACACACACACACACAGGTTTTTGACAATATTTTTGTGGCGACTCTCCATTCATCTCTATGGGGAAAACTCTAATCCAAACATGATTACCTGAACCCCTACCCAGCCCCAACCTTAACCATAAGTGACCAAACAAAATACGAGACTTTGGGCATTTTTAGTTTTTTGAATGCATTCACAGATTTTTATAAAATTGAGGTTTATATTGTGGGGACCTGAAAAATGTTCCCACGAGCTAAAACGTAACAGGTTTTAATACATTTTGGGGACATTTGGTCCCCGCAATGTCGTAAATACAAACCTCCACACACATGGTATCAGCTCACTGGCCAGTGTACTGTAATACACAGAATTGTGTTGTTGTAGTGGTATTATATTATGGATTATATATACGGTGCATATCCATGTAATACAGGGAAGCTCAGATACCCCAGAAAAGAAGCAGAATTTCACTAACTTGCATCCACGGAAATGCTTTCATCCCAGCTAAAGACGTATTGTCCCAGATATTCCTTGCACTCTGGAGTCAGCCTGGGAAGCACCCCGTCATTCCCATGACAACCCTTGTACGATAAGATAGGAGTTTTACATTACACAGAGAGCGATTTCCTTGTCGAAATAATGGCAAAATTTACACTAAAGAACTTGCCATAGAAACCTAATCAGCACAGGTAAATTATTATTATTATTATTATTATTATTGCAATTTTCAGTGTCAGTGATAAATTAGTATATTTGGACAGATCTGCATTAGATACAACAAGCTTAAAGCCATCCTTTTATCTTTAAGCGCCAATACAGTCCAGTTGACGGCACTGGGACGTGCGTACTTGTCGGACATGGGGAAGGTGAGGCGGGTATAAGCCCTGTTAGGGGGGCATTGAGTGTGCGTGCGTGTGTCTGACGCCGGCACCGCTCCTCTCCCCAGAAGAGGGAGGGCATTCAGGCTGTGCTCGGCTCCGCTCAGCCAGCGTGTGAGAGAGGCAGGCGCGGTACCCGCTGCAGCGCTGTCCTGCTGGAGACGAATCTGGAGCGGAGAAGCAGCGTGTCCGTGTATATCCGCGCTTCACACCGACCGGAGCGTTCAGGCATCCAGGCGGCCACATGGAACACGCCGGGGCAGCTCGCATGCTTTTGTAGCACGGATCCTCGGCGCTTTCATGTTATCACCTGTTACGGTCCCCGGGAGGAAGGCTGCTCACGCATCATACCGTGATGGATGGACGGACGGAGGGGAAGGAGCCCGTTCGACGCGGCTTCTCTAAACTTTACAGTGAATCGCATTTGGGATTTGGTGCACCGATGCGCGCTTTGGGGATTATTCGCCGCTCGTCGCCTTAGTTCCTGCTCCCGGCGCTTAAGTGAGACGCTCCGCTTGCACGGGATGCCGGGCGAGGCATGTCGCGGAGCCGGCGTGCGGGGCTGACGGACACCTGGACCTGACCTGTCCCCCACCCCCCCATCCCCTTACCCCCCTGCCCCACACCCCCGCCCCCCAATATGGGTCTGGCTGCACGGGCTCGAGCGCGTGCCATCCGGGGCCCCGGGGGCGCGCACCGGAGCGGAGCTGAGCGACACGCACACATGGGTACGTCTGTGTCAGTGTGTCAGTGCTGTGCTGCTCTGTGGATGTCCTGTTAACACGTACTGGGCTTATCCGAGCGCCAATGTAAGCATGTTATTTAACACACGTTATATATCACTTAAAAGTCCGCAGGGGCAACTTGTTACGGTGCAGTAGTGCGATGCGCGAAAGTGAGCCGGGTCTCGGCATGCGCGGCATCCCCTCTCAGCTGTGCCCCTCTCGCTTGCGAGGATTTTTCACGGCACTTATCAAGTGAACCTGTTGTTGCTCGGCTCTAGCCTAATGGGCAGAAGCGGGGCAGCGATCCGGGACCTGCATGCTAATCAGGGTTTATGTTCATCACGCCTGGCACTGCATCGTTATCTCAGGCTCGGCCACCGCTGCTTTACGTAAAGACGGAGAATCGGTTTGTTTGTGTAACTTGCGATTCCCCGAGCGTCTCTCCGCAGCCGGCAGTACATCCTCTGCTTTCTTTCTGTTGCTGGAGAACCATGCATTGCCGTGGGACTGAGTGAGAATGAGTGTGTGTGTATGCGTGTATGAGAAAGTGTGTGCAGTGTGTGTGTGTGTGTGTGTGTGTCCGCTGTCCCCCCAGTCGGTGGCTTTGCTGCCCCGCATCCCCGCTGCTCTCCGCCCTGGGCTGTGTCACATTACCCATTGAGTGATGTGATGTTGCCGGAGGATGTGCACACTGTCACCGACACACGAAACTCATTAAAAGCGCTTGTTCTTTCCATTAAGATTTCGCCGTTTATCATTTCTACGTTCGTGTGGATTTTTTGTATTTTTGACATTTTGTTGTTGTTATTCTGTCTTTTTTGGCATCACTGTCTTACTTCATAAACAAACGAACATTGCAGTTTCGGTTATCTCCGTGATAATATAATGTATATATAATGTATATGCAATATATGATAAAGGAGGAGAGAAACGCGTGTTTCCATCACATCCACGCTGTGCAAAGTATTGACGCACAGACGCGCGCGCGCGCACGCACGCACACACACACACACACACACACACACACACACATGAATGCTGCAGCGTCGATCTCAGCTACATTACAGTAATTCGTGTTTGTTCATGTGCGCTCTCTCTCTCGCTCTCTCACACACACACACACACACACACACACACACACACACACACACACTGCACAGGGATGCCGCTAGAGATTTTGGGCCCCATGAAATCATATCATATTGGGTCCCCAACCCAAACCCAATATTATGTTCCAATTTTTAATCTCCCCCCCCAACACACACACAGGTTTGTAATTATATCTTTGTGGGGACTCACCAATCAACCATAAGTAACCAAATAAAACACGAGACTTGGCTTTTTTTTTTGATTGAATTCACAGATATTTGTAGAGACCTGAAAAATGCTCCCCATAACGTTAAAATAACAGGTTTTCATTACATTGTGGGGACATTTGGTCCCTACAATGTAATATAAACATAACTCTCTCTCTCTCTGACACACACTCACGAATACAAAAAACGCATATATAGTCTTTCTCATACTGTTTCACACACTCTCCACTGCCTCGTTAACCGTATTTAAAAACAGAATTCTGCCTCTTCTGACACTAACTGTAACTGCTGGGCGGCGGTAGACATCGATCAGGGCGCTAAAACCATAAACAAACTCATAACGCCTCCCCAGAAACCCGCACAATGAAACGCATGTATTTCATTATAAAGACGCTGGGGAGCGATTAAATCGCTTCGAGGCACAACTCGGCCGCATCCCTTCAGTAAGGTTTAGTTCGGTTCTTTCAGACGGGGGAATCTTTTTACGCTTAAGCTTTGGATTATTTCCCTAAATATCCGAGTAATCGAAAACGTTCGGTAGATCTACTTTATTATGTTCCTTCTGTGTTTCATGTATAACGTTAATTAAATAGCCTAAATGCAATAAATATTGTGATGCAGTGCCAGTTTTAGAGTCGGAATTGCAGGCAACAAAAGGATACACGATTACAAAACTTTACAATTTGAGTAGGATTTACAAAATGAAGACTCATCATAAATTTAAAAGATAAAAATAAATACGCAAAGCTTTCGAAACTTCACGGACGCTGCAAGGCTACCTAATGGTGACTGCAACCAAGAGCGTTTTAGTTTTCAGTTTATTTCACACTTTTGATTTCAGTAATACATGATTCTCATCCCCAGAAAATAATATTTTCCGAGTTATGCATTCAGTGAGTGTACAGTAATTGATGTATATATTTGTCGTTTCCTTTCTCCAGTAAATCCGAATAGATATTTTATATAGATAGCCTTCTTCCAAGATGAGTCATTTACTTTATTAGTTTAATAAACTCTCCTTCAATAAGACTTAATAATTTAAATGCACAAGGCATTAGTGTTTAACTTAAAGAATAAGGTTGAAATTTCAATTAAACTTTTAGAGGACATTAAACAAGGGAGAAAATACATAAATGTCGCGTTTCGAACTCGGGCAAAAGCCGTGTTTAATTAAAGTCCGTTTGAGATTCCTTCTCACCCAATACTTTTGGCCAATTACCGGTCAGTTTGTCCAGCCTGCGCCCTCATACAGACGAGGAGCCCTGGGCTCTTGATTTATATAAGTACCAAGCTGACTGGCTTTTTTTGTCCTTTTAAATATCGTTTAGTCATTATTAGTCCCCTAAAGGGCAGCCCTGCATGGGAGCCCGAGATGTCGGTGAGGGGCATTGTGGGAATGTGACCCTCCCTCTGTCCCTCCCACCTCAATTCTGCGGGAGAGGCATTCAGAGCAGGAGCCGTTTAGAATCCCACTTAATGAGGACGCCTGTTTCCTAATTAAAACCGAGGCTGGAGCGATTTTCTGCGTGCGCGCCTGCGTCTGGCGTAGCTGCGGTGTCCTGCCCGCTGTCGGGACGGGGAGACTGCAGCAGCAGAGCCGCCTTGACGGGAGGGGTAGGCTGGCCCCTGCCTCCGACAGCATGACGGAGGATCCGCATATGACGGGCTGCCCCGTAACCACTAGCGTGTATATACCGTTTGTTGCTGTTTTCCGATCAGCGTTAATTATTCAGCAAAACGGCTGCTGTCTGTTCAGTAATTAACTGCGGACGGGAAGGGAGACGGGATGATGTGTCATCAGAGACCAGCATGGGCTCTGGCTGCAGGGGGGAAATACCCCCTACCCCGTTACTAAACCAGAGGTGTAGTTGTGGGTAGACGACATATAGCCATCTTTAAAAATTGGATTTACTGTATACCCACTTAAAAACTGCCAGAAATGCGTATTAGTCAGAGGATAAGTGCATATTATACAGTATAACAGTATACCCGCCTACCAAAACACCACAGCTCTAAATGGCACAGTAACCTTTCTGAATGCGACCAAGTGTGGACACCTCAACACAGCAGAACTTTTTCACAGAGATGTGAATGCGCACACACACACGCACACCACACTTTATGCTGTGTTCTACCTGTGACACACATCGCAAAGGCTTCTGGGTATGCTCTCTGTCCTTCTCAGCCCTCCAGGCAGTTAGGCCGATCTCACCTGTTCAGCTGGGTGCCATGACTGTGTGGATGTGAGTAGGAGGGTAAAACTTTGAGCGCGCCAGTGTGTAGGCTTGTTTGGGTAAAGTGTAACTCGAGCTTGACCAGGGAAGGGCCGCTCAGTACATTATTCACAGCAGCAGAAGGAAGGTCTGACTTGAGACCTTGACTTGAGAATCTGAGCTTTTCACTGGTGAGAGCTTTGCTTCTGGTTAGGACCAGCCTCAGGGGACGACTCCGACCATAGTATCCAGGCTTGGGACCTATCCCCCATCCTTGCTCACAGAATATTTTCCTCAGCCAGTTCCTTGGAAGCGCAGTTTGCCTTCAGTCCACCAGGGGCACTCTTTACAAGCCCTCCAGAGCCAGCTGCTGCACTTTCATTGTTTCCAGAAGGACGAGGCAGCCGGCTGCTGTGCGGAAGACTCAGGCGAGGCCCCCAGGGGATTATGGGTGCTAAGCTGAGGAAGGCTTTTAAACACCAAATATTTAGTGAGAAATACTCAGAATCAGTGGAGGATTTCAGGGCAGACGCCAGGGGGCGGGAGGGAACAGTGTAATGGGATCTGGACCTCGGCTTTGGGTAATGCAGGATCCTCGTACAGCAGGAAGTTGTTTCAGCTGCTTGCACGAGCGATTGGGCACGCGGGCCCAGGAACACAGCATTATGGGATGTAGAGAACGCCATTTCACCATGACATTGTGCAGGAGTGCTCTAACTCAAGGCGCTGTGATTCCAGCGACAGCTTCAGGTAGATTCACGTGTTTTGGTGATATAGCACAGGTCCAGGGCCACTGCAAGACCAGCTGGGGAACTTCCAGTGGGTGGTGCTGTGCACTGTAATCACAGGGCAGGCATAGCTGGGACAGCACCTCCAGGTGTACACCAGTGACACAGTAAAGGCAATCTTAGGCCACAGAGGCTGAGATCCTCCTGAGTGCAGGGTGTGAGCCAGGCATCTTCCACTCCAGTCCTGTCAATATTGGTGGCCAGTGAAGCTGTCAGTCTGTCCATTCCTTTAAGGTCACTGATGGCTGTCTCATTTGGCTGTGACCTTCTCAGTAACTTCCCGTGATTGTCCATCCCTCTAAAGCACCCCATTCTCCATCTCTCTCCTATCTTGCACATTTGGACAGTGCAGGTGTACAGTATACGTAAGTCCAGTACGAACCACCTCCCTCTGAGCAAACTCAGGTCTCTTTGTCGTAATTCCCAGCATGCTCTGTGCTCTCTGTCACTCTACTCCCCATAAAGACAGACAGGTACCGGGTATTTCTGCTTTCACATTCATCTTTTCACACCCACTCAGGCTTTTATCTAGGTTGCCTCATAAATCCTTCTTCCCGCTCCTCGGCCTGTTAGTCCTTGCTTTTCTCAGGGTATGTTGTGATGTACATGCATTAAACGGGTGAACATGCTATCGAGCACAGAGCGTCTGTGACCGGCGCCACACCCACTTCACACCTCCCTATGCGTGCAGCCTGTCACTGCCTCCTTTTGTGGAGGAGGTGTGTGTTTTTCCATGGTGACTAAGCGTAAGTGTTTAGACTCTTGGTCGACCCTCCGAGTGGCCTCGTCCTCTCAGAGCAGCGGCTGTACTCTCTGTGTGACAACTGTATCCTCCCTTCAGTGGCTGTACATTCAGATCAGTAGCTCTACTCTCTATGCAGTAGCTGTACCCTCCATGTGGTGGCAGTACTCTCCCTGGGGCAGTTGTATTTTAGTGTGGCAGCTGTACTCTCTGTGCAGTGGCTGTACTATCAGAGCAACAGTTGTCCTCCCTGTGGGGCTGCTGTACTCTTAGAAACAGCTGTAATCTCTCTGCAGCAGCTGTACTTTCCGTGAGATGTACTCTCAGAGTGGGAACAGTATTCTCTGTGGAGTGGCTATACTCTCAAAGCGACGGCAATACCCTCTGTGGAGCAGCTGTATTCTTTGTGTGGTGGCTGTAGTCTGTGGGGAGCCAAGCAAGCCAGGATCGAGGACACAGGAAGGTTTGTAACAGAAAGATGTTTTATTAGTCAAAGTCAACTTTATTGTCATCTCCACCATATACAAGTCTAGAGAGAAATGAATATTTACAAAAAAATAAACTTTAGTTCAAACAAACCAAAAGGATCATAAGTAAATTTAAGCCAACACAAGAAATCTCAACTAACAACTCAGTTCCTCGGAAAATGACACAGGTGTGTGTGTGTGTATGTGTGTGTGTGTGTGTATATATATATATATATATATATATATATATATATATATACACACACAGGCTTGGCCAAACAATCAGACAAAGGGGAAACAGACATTACACAATTAACTAAATAATTAAAATTAATCACAAGACAATAAATAAACCAAATGTCCAACAAAATACATCCCCACTACTCAACCACATCAATATAATTATAATCAAAAATAAATCCAAACATTAAGGAAAAGAAAAGTTAAAAGTTCATTACTTCACTACCCCCACACCAGATTATTGGTGTGGACTAGTCCAATTTCCTGTTATTGGGATGAGACTGCTTTTACCCTGCAGCCACATTTTACCCCCCTGACCAGGCCTTTCCTGTACAGCAAACAAAAGGTAACAAAAATTAAATAAACCATGACTTAACGTGTACAAAATAAATGACACTGCAAAAGAATTAAAATGTGTGTGCGTACACCCAGAAACTTTTATTTTTCCAATAAAAAGTGCCAATAAATAAAGTAGATACTAACAGAAAATGACAAAATACATTGATTAACAATTACTGCAAATAAGTAATAACCAAACAATATCTAAAGAAAGTACAATTAAGCGAAAACTGAGAGTGTAAGCTTTAATACTGAGTGGCTGGAAGAGCAACCATCACAACTCTGTGTAGCGTCTTCACTCTCCCTGGGGCAGCTGTACTCTCTGTGCAGTGGCTGTACTCTCTGTGCAGTGGCTGTACTTTCTGAGGAGTGGCTGTACTCTCCGTGTGGTGGCTATTCTCTCGGAGCAGCAACTGTACTTTCCGGGTGATGACTATACTCTCAGACCGGAAGCTGTACTCTTTGTGTGATGACTGTACTCTCTGTGCAGTGGCAGCAGTCTCCCTGGTACAGCTGTACTCTCTGTGCAGTGGCTGTACTTTCTGAGGGGTTGTTGTACTCTCCATGTGATGGCTGTACTCTCAGAACAGCAGCTGTATTCTCTGTGTGGTGGCTGTACTCCCAGAGCAACGTCTATACTCTCAAAGTGGCAGCTGTACTCTCAGTGGTGGCTGTAATCTCTGTACATTGCCTGTGCTCTCTGTACAGCAAGTGTACTCTCCATGTGGTGGCTGTTCTCTCTGAACGATGGCCGTAATCTGCATGGGGGAGCTGTACTTTCCATGTGGTGGATGTACTGTACACTCTGAGCAGTGACAGTACTCTTCCTCGGGCAGCTGTACTCTTTGTGTGGTGGCAGTACTCTCAGAGTGGCGGCTGCACTCTCTTTGCAGAAGCACTACTGTCCTTGGGACAGCTGAAATTTCTGTGCCGCAGCAATACTCTGTCAGAGGCAGCATACTCTCTGTGTAGCAGCTGTACTCTGTGTGGTGGCTGTACTTTCCAAGGAATGACTGTACTCTCCATGTAGCAGCTGTACTATAGGGCTGCCACTATAATAACTATTTTTATATGGATTAATCTATCGACTGTTACCAATTGGTCGATTAATCTAAATGGTTAATTTTCCTCCAGAAAATCAAATAGACCCTTTAATTTAAATTAATTTTGTGTTATTGCAGGGCTTTACATAATGGACGTCAGTTTTTCGGCACTACAGTATATGGACATTATTTTCGCCCACAGTTTTCGCCGACAAGCAAATTAGTAGTATGATGAAATATTAATGAGAAACCTATTGTGACGTCCAAAGGTAATCTGTATAAATTCTCCTTATCCTTATGCTTATTAAATTTGGTTAGCGGAGCACGCCACGTGCAACTGTTTTGGTAAATCATGGAAGCCGTAAGCACTGAAGCCAAGAAAGGGACAGCTCAGCAACCACATCTTTAAAAAAGAGGAGAAATTTTGGATAAACAAGGCCAAAAGATGGTGGTGTGGCGCTGCATTTTGCTGATTAAAGTCCGACACATTTTTTTTTTATATAAATATATCATTTTTATTTCAGTTTATTTCAAATTATATTCTTTTATTTAGTGTTCGTTTTCATTTCAGTTTTAGTTTATGACAATAACACTGGTCCCAACAAGCCCAATGTTCACGAACACACACCGGCACCATCAATCAACGCAGAATAAGCCCAGATTTTAGCCAAAACATTTTCTCAAACACTTATTCAATGGAGATTCTAAGGTAGCAGGCAGATAATTTTATGTCTTTAATAATGAGTGTAATTAGCAGCTACAAGGACAAAACATATTAAAAAGCTCTTTGTACTAATGGTAATTTAATAAACATGAATAGACAACAATTACAGTGGTTTTGCTTAATGTGAGGGCCCTGAAAAGCGCCTGTGTTTTCTCGTCAGACGCTCCTGCCCCTATAGTATCCCATCAAACTTTGCACAGTGTAAAACCACCTTTTTGCTTTGTGAAAATCTGAACTACTCCCATAATTACATAGTGATATTAAAGGAAAACATTTGTTATGATGAACTGAAGCGTTTTAGAAATGATAATGGTAATTTCATTACTCTCTGAGTTGTAACAGTACTCTCTGTGTGGTGGCTGTACTCTCCATCCAGCAGCTGTACTCTCCAAGTTGTGACAGTACTCTCCATGTGGTGGCTGTTATTCCCATGCAGCGACTATACTCTCCGTGCAGCACCTGACCTCCCCATGCAGAGGCTGTACTGTTCACGCAGAAACTGTGTTCTTTGAACGGCGGTAGTACCCTCTGTGGGGCAGCTCTACTCTTAAAGCGGTACTGTCTGTGCAATCCAGAGGAAAATAAAATCAGAAATGAGATATCACAACTGTTTTGTTTAATTCTTCTAGGCAACTATATGATCTGTGGAAAACCAAAATGAGAGAATGACTTATTTCCAGTGGTGAGCAGGGTACAGCTAATCCACTAACTGCTACTGTAATTAGCAAAGGTAACTTTGTTAGCTAGATTATTTAGATTATTTTCAGGGTTCTGGTTGACAGACCAATAAATGATGCCATGTTTGTAGTCCTCAAGTGGTTTCACTGAGGGCAAAATAATCAGTATGAGCCACTTGACTTGTCTGACAAAAACGCTTCTATCTCGCAAATGGAATATCACTGAAAGAAAATTTATTCCAGAAATTCTACAGAGTCCTAAGTATTCCAAGGTACTCACTCCAGCCTGCGGAACTAAATTGCTAAAAAAAGATAGAATTTCAGCTTTCTAGGGATGCTTTGTAGGGTTGCTGAGCCCAAAACCAAACCTAAGCTAAACTGATATAATGAAAGCTGACAGTTAGCAGTTATGCTTAGTTTCTGCTAAATTTTATAGTGCTTTATCAGTTTAGCGTTATTGAATTAAACTTTGGAGCTAGCGGATTGGCGTTTATCAAAGCTAACATTTTGGTTAACTGTGTCCGCCACTGTTTATTTCTCCTATCTCTCTTTTTTTCTCAGCAGCGAAAAGACACAAAATCTCATATCAGCCTCCCTTTCAGTTTTAAGAGAGATCTCATCGTTCTCTAAAATAGGTCTCAAATTGTCTTAACCTTTACATCTCATTTTGATCTATGGTGGCGAAATTAGAGCGCACTGGTTATGACCTCAAACTATTCTCATCCCAGTCAAATTCAAATACCCACATGAAGTTGGCACCCATATGATCAGAAAATAATGAAATCAGTTCCCCGAGGGTTGCCAACTCTCATGCATCTGGCATGACACGCTTTCTGACTCTCACACTCACTCTCATTTTATGGCAAATCGATATTATTCCACTGTAAACCTAAAATTAGCTACATCAAAAGCGTTGGGGTAGTTTGCAAACCCTGCAGACTATTTACTGTGCAAGGCAATAAAACTCTTACATACATGTAAATACATGTGCAGACTCGTCTTGAATATCTCACGACAGCCAGTTGACCAAAGTTGGCAACTCTGTTTTGTTTGTGTGTGGCTTGTGCAGCAAAAATAAACATTCTTACTTTACTGCTTTAAAAAATTCAATTACTGATTCAGCTCCTTCAGTATGTGTCAACTGCTGTATTTACTGCTGCAACCACAGCGGTTTGTTTTCTCTTTATCCTCAAATTCATAGCCATATTTGGCCATAGCTGCTGAAGTGCTTTGACCCTGTGTATCATGCCCTGTCATGGATGAAGAATCAAGCTCTGCAATGTGGTGCCATGGTTAGCACTGTTGCCTCACACCTCTGGAGACCAGAGTTTGAGTCTCTGCTCTAGTGGTGTGGATCTTTTGGCTCCAGTATTGCTCATTAATGAGACCGAGTCAAGTTTGGCAAAATTTTCTATTTATCAATATTACTCCTGTCCTCTGGCTCACCTACGTCTACTCCTATTGAATTTTAGAAGAAACATATCAGACAAAATAGAAACTAAACTGGGGCTAACATGAGAATCACAGTCTTGTCTCCCAAGAAGCAAATTATGAGCAGTAAAGTTTTCCCCCATGTGGCGGCTGTACTTTCTGTGTGGTGGCTGTACTGTCACAGCAGCGGCTGTACTCTCCGTGTGGTGGCTGTACTCTTTGTGTAGTGGCTGTACTCTACATTTGTTCTCCTCCCCTTTACCTCTCCTCGGATTTCCCCATTTTTTGGTTTGTGATCTAGGTGTAAGATGCGGGGGCAGTGACGGTCTGTAGGCTTCTCTGTAATGGATGAAATCTCCACTGGCCGCTTTCTGTCAGCTGGATGTTATTGTTTGGTTTTCCAGCCCAACGGGTGGGCAGCTGGATGGTCAGTCAGAGTCAGTGAATGTGGCCGATTTCTGCATCACGTTTACAACAACAGATGAGGCTGAGAAGGTTTGCCAGCATTTCCTAACAGTCACTCTCAGTCTGCATGGTGCTCTTCACCTTCTAGCCCCCATGTCCACCTAACTGTAACCCTAGCCTTTCTCCCTGCTTTCACAGACCAGTAGGTAGTGCAGTGCTTTAAAAGTGGAAGATCACTGGAAGCTCCACTGGGCACTGTGTCCTTAACCCGAAATATCCCGAATATCAGTCAGTGCTGCATGAGTCGGGGGGCTGGTGTGCAGTGATGTCAGGTCCCAGCTCCTGCTGAGAATCATCACCATGGTTAAGCTGCACCCTCCCGCACCCCCAGCTTTATTGCCGGTGAATCATGGCACCAATAACACACAATCTTGCTGCTCTGAGGTCCATCTTAAGACATCCCGACCGCAGCAGGGTGCTGGATGCAGCTCCACTTACACCTCATAACAATTATCAAGTGATAATTAAAGGCTTCAGCTTTAATTATTGCCAAGGAGGGGAAGGAGCCATTCCAGAGGATATATAGGAAGAGGAATGGTGTAGGGGTCAAAAGGTCATGTGATATGGAGGAAAGGTCCCAGGAGTCAAAGGTGACATGTCAGAGATGGAGGTGATAAAGGGCATGTATCAACTCAGGCTGTCAGCTACCATCTTCCAGAGAAATCAGGCTGGAGAGATGAAAACAGTTACAGTTTAATATGTCATGGTCAGAGTCACATTTAGAACCATGGTCAGAGTCACGTTTAGAGTCACAGTCACAGTCCTGGTCATCATGTAGTAGTGCCCATGACATGCCATCACCAGATATAGATCTGAAAAAAACCTGCTCTGTTCAACAACAACCAAGTGGCATGATATAAGAAAGGGTTTGATTCCTTGCCTGTGCATTACAGGTGTGTCACTAAAATACAATGATGTGTCATTGGAGCTTTTGCGTGCAAATGAGGCGCGTTTCTCTCTGTGGAGCCTCAGTGGGCTGGTGAGTCACACTAAAGCCTCAAACATGTTGCCGTGAAGCGTAAATTTGCAACACCTTCGGATTTGTATACGTGAACCGCATCTCCTGAATTACTGAGACTGCTAATTCAGGAGGATCCGGATGTAAAGGGGAGGCAGAGAGTGGAAGGGCGCGGGCGATTCATGGCACCTGATCTGGAGCTAAATGGCATCCTCCTTGTGTTCGCAGGCCCCCCTGGGCGAGCCCGCTGGCTCTTGGCCCCCCTGCTGGTGCAGGCCTGGCTGGCAGTGGGCGTGGCCGAGCGGCCGTGCCCCCGAAGCTGCCGCTGTGACGGTAAGATTGTGTACTGCGAGTCGGGCGGCTTCCGCGATGCGCCCCGCGGCCTGTCCGGCGGCTGCCAGGGCCTTTCGCTGCGCTACAACAGCCTGGCAGCCCTGCGCACCGCCCACTTCAACGGCCTCAATCAGCTCATCTGGCTCTACCTGGACCACAACTATATTAGCGCCGTGGATGGCCGCGCCTTCCAGGGCGTGCGGCGCCTCAAGGAGCTCATCCTGAGCTCCAACAAGATCACACATCTGCCCAACAACACCTTCCAGGCTGTGCCCAACTTACGCAACCTGGATCTGTCCTACAACAAGCTGCAGGAGCTGCAGCCAGGCCAGTTCCAGGGGCTACGCAAGCTGCTTAGCCTGCACCTGCGCTCCAACTCACTGAAGACCCTCCCCGTGCGCCTCTTTCAGGACTGTCGCAACCTTGAGTTCCTGGACCTGGGCTACAACCGGCTGAGAAGCATCGGCCGCAACGCCTTCTATGGGCTGCTGAGGCTCACCGAGCTGCACCTGGAGCACAACCAGTTCTCCAAGATCAACTTCTCGAACTTCCCTCGGTTCTCAAACTTGCGAGCGCTCTACCTGCAGTGGAATCGCATCCGTTCCATGAGCCAGGGCCTTACCTGGACATGGACGTCGCTGCAGAAGCTGGATCTCTCCGGCAACGAGCTGCAGGTGCTGGAGGCCGATGTGTACCAGCGGCTGCCCAACCTGCATACCCTCAGCCTGGACTCCAACAAGCTGAGCAATGTGTCCCGGGAAACGGTGGACGCTTGGATCTCATTGACCACCATCAGTCTGACGGGCAACGTGTGGGACTGTGGACCTGTAGTCTGCCCCCTGGTGGCCTGGCTCAGGGGGTTCCGGGGCAATAAGGAGACCACCATGATCTGTGCTGCCCCCAAGGAGGCCCAGGGGGAGAAGGTGATGGACATGGTGGAGAAGCGTGGCATCTGCAGGGCCACGCCCGCCCCTTCCACCGCTGCTCCCGTCGTGTCTACCATGGCCATCCGACCAGACCGCGTAGCCCCTCCCTCACTGCCCGGAGGGGTGGAAGGGCCAGCGCATGGGGCTGCTCCCAGCCCCACGCCCTCACAAGCTGCCCCTTCGCTCCCAGACCTGGAATTCGAGCATGTCTCCTTCCACAAGATCATCGCGGGCAGCGTGGCCCTCTTCCTGTCGGTGGCCATGATCCTACTGGTCATCTACGTGTCCTGGAGGCGCTACCCTGGCAGCGTGAGGCAGCTCCAAGAGCACTCAGCTCGCCGGCACCGCAGGAGGGCGCCAGAGACAGAGCGACCGCTCGCCTCGCCCCTGCAGGAGTACTACGTGGATTACAAGCCCGGCCCAAGCTCCGAGACCATGGACGTGCTGGTGAACGGGTCGGGACCCTGTGCCTACACCATCTCGGGCTCCAGAGACTGCGAGGTAAGAGTATTTGATTGATATCTGGGCCTGTAGCTGTCACTTCCCATTTCTGCAGCCCATCTATTCTGATGCAGGGTTGAGGTCTGCAAGAAGTGCCCGTCTTCACTATCTGCACTCACTTCGTTAGAGTAATTATTTGTGTAATCACCTGAGCCAGTGTTTGAGTCATGAATTAAGCATCGTAACTGGAGTACTGAGCTGCAGCTCCCGACTGCCGCTTTGGTGGGTAAGATATTTGACCCCGGGAAGTCGGCTGAGCCGCAGGTAAACGTGGCCTTTGGCGCTGTGCATCACACACAGCTCTGCTATCTCTCCCTGATAAATGATGATGTTTTCCACTCAGGGTTCAAGATGTCCATTCTCTGTTCCTCTGGGCCTCTTTCATTTCTCATTTCGAGATTGCTTCAAACAGGAGCTTTCTGCACCTCTTCCTTTCTTCATGTTTCCTCTCTGCTGGTAATTCAGCAGGTAGCTGTAAGCCTCAGCTCTAGTGAGGAGAGGTTCATTTTGGGAAACTCCCACAGTGATTCCCAGTGCACCCGCTAATCCCACAAGCTCATGGGAAGTCAAACATGAGGCAGGAGCTGTCCTCTAGGAGGTGCACTGTTTTAGGGCACCCCTTAAGGGGCTCCCTTGACCGTGAGGTTTTCTGCCATCTTAATGTATATGATAATGTTACTGACCTGGCTTGCTTGTAAGTTTTATACTCTTAGGTAGGGGTCCCCAACTATTTATCCCTGAGGGCCCATTTCCATGAGTAGCACAAAGCCAAGGTCCACTGCGTCTGGGTGGGGGATATAGAAAGTTTTAATATGGGGTGTTATGCCGCTGGCATGAAAATTTTAAGGGGTTGCAACACAAAAACAATTTTTCAGAAGGGCAAGTTTGTATTATCTATTAGATTTTTATTAGAATTTACGCAGACGTTTTATTGAATATAATGATAATAATTTGTTAGCCCTCATTTATTCTGCAAGTGCCGATCGCACCCGGCCTTAATGTAATTAGACACTGGTGCACGTGTGTGTGTGTGTGTGTGTGCGCGCGCGCGGGGAGGCACAACTTAATATTATCGACCATCCTGATGTTTCATAAAATTAGATATCACATATTAATTTTCTTAGATATCACCCAGTCCTATGGAAGATGCAGAGAAATGGTATAATTTACTAATTCGTATGTTGTTGATTCATGTAAACTGTTTACATGATTGAAAGTAATATTTTAATGTTACCTAACTCAGATTGCATGTTGTAGTCTGAAGCGTATGGGCCATGCCATGTCGAAAGGAAAGGAAGGGGGATGAGGCCAAAGCAGAACATACCATCATCTACTGGAGGGGTAGCCTGCATAGTACTCTGAGCGCCGAAGATCTTATTTGATGTGCTTTAAGCCTGGAGAACTCTTATGAAACTTAATTATTAATTACATTTACTTTGATTTATATAATAGTTACGTCGCTTAAAACTGGGGGGGGGGGGGTTGAAAAGGGATGGGGCCTCTGAATCAGGGCAGAGCTGAACTGCTCTGAGATCAGTCAGTGTTTAATACCTGGTCCTGCAGGTGTGTGGGAAATCGAAGCCCCATTTTCACCACCAGGTCAGCCTTCTTCATAGGATTATCACTCAATAACATTTTAGATGGAAGAAACTTACCAACAGAATGGTGGCGGGTTCGAACCCCATGTGGGCACTGTAGCAGTGTGGACGGGAGCTGACAAAGAACTGCGGTCATGTCCTGTCCGCTGGCTGCCCCTCCCTGATACCCTGCAAGTTCACTACAGTTGACTATCCCTGTCTGAGCTTCACACATCAAGGTCCCATGCTGATGTATGTGGTATCACATCACGATACCCTATGACGGGACGAGATGGTACCACCTGTGATAGATGGGGCGCTCTGACACTCTCTGATTACGTCTTAGTTAACCTTCAGATAATTACTAGCTTCATTATCCTCTAATAGGCTGGTCATTTTCTCCCGTTTCTTTACTCAGTCATTGAAAGTAATCACCTGTAATTAACTAGTTAGCAAGAGTTTAAATGAGGGGAATCTGGGAACGTTACACTCCTACCACGTCATGGATGGGACTTGGGGAAGATGGCAGACACGTCGTCTGACAGTGAGGCAGGAGCCGCAGACACACTCGCCAAATTCACAACTTCTATTTTATTCACACTCACAAAATCAGTTTCAGATTTATATGGCTTCATTTGTAACGGCAGAGCCAAACGCTGGCAATTATTAAATAACATTATGTAGATAACGGTACTTTTTGGCTACATGGCTGCTCTCCTAGCCCTTTTGCTACATAGCTGCTAGATTAACGAACTAGTGAACACGACTGAAACACAGCCATTTGTTACTTTCAACTCATCAAGCCAGCTACCTTCGTGCTCTCACACCTTACAAAACAGCTGAGCGCGCCAAGTAAAGCCAACACAGCGAGAGAAAGATCTTAGCAATCTCGACGAAAGCTCTTGATTTATCCAATGGCTGCCTCCATTCTTGCTGGAGACGTGCAGCAAAATCTGAGGCCTGATCTAGCGGCCGGCGCTGAGACCATCTCCAATCAAGGTAATTGCTCCGGTTTAGAGGGACATTCATCTTTGGTACCATCGTCAAACAACTGCGGATTTTGAACTTTGGTCAAGACAAAACATTATAACTTTTGCTTGTTTCAAACTGGCTACCTTTCTAACATCACATTTTAACTTCTCTGAAAATACTGTGACATATTTAATAATGAGGAGGCAATGTACCTGCACTGGAACAGATCTCTCTTCATTAATTCACTGAACTACTGGTGTCCCACAGGGGCCTGTCCTGGGACCCCTGCTCTTTAGCTTATATGTTAATGACCTACCTACTGCATTCCCTTAGGTAGTGACCCAGATGTATGCAGATGACACTGTTATTTATTTACATGCTAGAACAAGAGAGTATGTGTTGCATACACTAACAGCAGTCATGTCTTAGAGATACCTAAGCATCTCTGACTGGCTTATGCAGGCTTGTCTTACTCTAAATATTAGCAAGACCGCATGCATGGATTTCTTAATCAGCAAGATGAAGGTACATCATCCTGATATCTTTGCTGAGGGTGAAAAGCTCCAGATTGTCTCAGATATTAAACACCTTGGGATAGCTATCGATCTACACCTGACCTTTGGAAAGCGAGTGGAAGAGGTAATTAGTATGGCTGAACTGAACCTTAGACATTTTAAATTTTTTAGGAATCGATCATCAGCAGATGCTGCCAAGTTGTACATAGATTCTATGATTTTTCCAAATTTGTCAAGCTGTATCACCGCATGATCCCAAATGGGAAAAACCATTCTGAAGCTGATGTACGGTTTATATTAATACACCCTGAAAGTCATGGACAAAAAGCCAATTAGATATCATCATTGTCATTTTATTTCTAAGTATAACCTTTTATATTTATTTTGTCAGTTGTGCAAATATGTCTTTAATGTGCACAATTATTCATAATTTAGGCCCCTGTCCTTTGAAAGAATTTGTTTTACTGTGCTCAGATAACATCTGGCAAACAAGTGCCCCCACAAAGGTAACTACAGTGCAATACAGGTGCTCTGAATTTGGTTGATCATTGTTTTCCGTTCATTAGAGCTGCAAACATTTGGAACTCTGTCCCCAACAGTATCAGACAAAGCTCAACTGGAAAAGTATGACTGAAATCAATCATGTGACCGTTAGTTTGTATAAGATGGTAAGTATAGCACACTTTTATGTGTTGTCTTTTATGAGGTTTATGATTAGACACTGCTGTGCATTATTTTGTACAATTTACTGCAGAGGAAACAACTTTCTGTCTTACTCTGGACATTTACTAGCTGTCCATTGTCCCTGTCAAATAAATAAATAAACAAACAAACAAATAAATAAACAATCTGGGGCATACAGTAAGGAGTGTGGGGTTGGGCGACGGCAGGGCCTGCCCTCACAAGCACCACATCAGCCTGGTTGCATAGCCCCACTTTCACTGCATACTGGTAACCCCCTGTCCAGCCCCTAGATGGCGCAACTCTGTATAACCCATTTCACCACAAATGTATCAAAGTTATTTAAATCTTAAAAACATTTGTAGAAAAAATAATCCTGAGGAAACAGTTATTTTCAACAAATGAACACATGCCGTCAAATCTTATATTTGAAAGACATGAAACAAAAACTTTGTGACAATTCCCAAGTTTCTTGAGGACACTTTCTGCACGGTGAAATGAAATTTCACAGACTTATGTTAGCTTGTTTGGTCCTGGAGTCAGGTTATTAAAAAGCACCAGATTAAGCGGTGAGGTGTGATGAAGTAAACATGATGAAATTCTGTTTATTTGTATGTAATCTGTGTGACAGCCCTCCAGTTTTAACAATGTTCAGTTGCTATTTCAGTGTCTGTTTTTCTCCAATTCAGTCTGCATGCTGAACTGTCAGGGGCTGGATAATGATTACATAAAATTGCATACAATAAAACAGATGTCCTCTTCTCGGATTCAGAATTTACCCGTATGCCATGTTAGCTGAGCGTTAAACTTTACCAGTCCAGATTAAATATAATTGTATTCTGTGTCCGTCAACAGAATTACAATATGGCACTATATAAGATAAACAGAGTCCAATAAATTGGATAATGTGGTAAAAATGTACATTTAGAATAGTGACAATGCAGAAATGCTACCCACCCACCCATCCATCTATTGTCCAGCGCTTATCCGGGTCGCGGGGGCAGCAGTCTGAGCAGAGATGTCCAGACCTCCTTCTCCCCAGTCACCTCCTACAGCTCCTGTGGGAGGACAGCCAGGCGCTCCCAGGTCAGCCCAGAGATATAATCTCTCCAGCATGTCCTTGGTCTGCCCCAGGGTCTCCTCCCAGTTGGGCATGCCCACAGCTGCTTCTCAGGGAAACATCCAGGAGACATCCTACAGTAGATAGATGCCCATATCACGTATCCTTTTGATGTGGAGGAGCAGCAGCTCTACTTTGAGCCCTTCCCAGATACCTGAGCTCCTCACTCTATCGCTAAGGCTGAACCCAGTCACCCTATAGAGGACGCGTATTTCCGCCGCTTGTATCCACTATCTCATTATTTCTGTCAGTACCCAGAGCTCCTGACCATAGGTGAGAGTATGGACTTGAAACATGAATTTTTTCATTGCATGTTATATCATCATAAGGTGATGTGGGCGTGGCCTCCCAGGAGTCAGATGACTGACTTCATTTAAATTGATTGGTTATGCTGGTGGGGTGCCCTCCCTGCTCCTGTTCAGTGCTGACAAACACGGTCAGGGTTAGGGTCAGGGCCAGTCAGAGGTCACTCCCTAACTGAGTGGTACTGAGAGGCCTCTTGAGCCACACCTGCAGCTCAGCCTCAGTACTCAGACAGGAAGCAGAGACTAAGGTCTATCCAATGCGTTTATATCGCTGCATGGCTCAGTGACGTCTCTTACATGGTGCCTGCCTATCAGAAGTATTCTACCCGGGACTTCTTTGTTTTACTGATCTACAGCAGGACATCGCTGTAGATTTAATGAGGCTTTGTTGTAACCAGATGAGGTGCCTTTCTGTTTCGAATATATCAGCTTCACTCAAATGCTAATGTGCTGATCTGCTGCTACAGAGCTGCCTAATTAAATCCCACAAAAGACAGCGTCTTTGCTTATCAGAGCCTTTCCATGCAGATTATAAATGGACACTTCGGCACGTTTGTGAGGTTCAGCTCACTGGAATAAAGAACACAAGTAGGTTGTATTGAGGATTAGGATTAAGGAGGAGGAGGGACTGGGGAGGTGGAAAATGTAGGGGGTAAAGGGCACGGGTTATGGGAGGGATCAGGTAGAATGTAAAAACTAGAGATCAAAGGAGGGGTCAGGAAGGCCAGAGAGGGGAGGGATTAGGAGAGGGGCTAAGGAGGCCAAAGAGGGGAGGGGTTTGGGGATGGGCCATGGAGGCCAAAGAGAGGAGGGATTTGGGAAGGGGCCAGGGAGGACAAAGGTAGGGGTTAGGTAGATGAAAGAGAGGACGGGTTAGATAGGCCAAATGGGGCAGGAATTCATGAGTCTGCGGAGGGAAGTGCCCCAGAGCTGTATATCACTCGCTTTTGATTTAGTGCTGATCACAGTCTGGCAATTCAGTGCTTCACGGTTTATTATCATGTCATAAAAGATGCGTGTGAAACTGCCCCCCCCTCTGTCAGTCATGAACAAAGTGCTTCCCCATTTGATCAGTATTTTTTCATTTCTGGCCCCACAGAGGTTCCCTGGGACCACGGAGAGTGAGGCGTTTAGCGCCGTGCTCTTGCTCTGTCACTCTCAGCAAAGCATCCTGGGACACTGGCCCTCCAATACAGCTTGATTACACAGAGTGTTAGAGCTGGATGGGCTAATAAAGAGTCAAATGACTCTGTATACACCTCTTTGGACCGTCCGTGACCCCCCCCAGCTACCCCTGACCTTCTCCCCAGCTGTCCCCAGCACCCCGCTCTGGCTGTCCCCAACGACGCTGGGGAGGAGCGGGGCAGGGGGTCACGGTAGAACGTAAGACACGAGGGCCGTCTGTGAGGGGGACCAGACTGTGTTGTGTGACGCTGATCATCATCCTGCACTCTCCACAGTGTGTAGAACATGTCAGCGAACACACCACCTTCAGCAGTGATGCCCTCTTATGGTGCCAGGCATCTCTGTGTCTGTCTGCCTGATGAAGATGGATCATTCACATCAGTAACATCACAGGGCCGATAAATGAGGGTTGAGGAAAGGCGAATACCCCCCCGTGCGTGCCTCTCCGTCTGTGACAGGCCGCGCCATGTAACTTTGTGATATACATGCCTCAACAGCACCGCCCCACAGAAAACCTTTATCTTCATGTGTTCAGAGGCGGCACCGAGTGGATCCTGGCACGCAGCTGTGTGCCACAGTCTGCGGGGGGGGTTTGTCAGCAGGGTCTGTGGTACATCAAACAGATACCTGGAGTGTCAGTTAAGGCTAGGCTTATGGTTAGTTATGGCTAGACTTATGGTTACTTAGAGTTAGGCTTATGGTTAGTTAGACACCTCTGTGAGACATCTGCTTTCCTGCTTGGAGCTGATTTCAGAGCAGATCGCTACATTTGGTGAAGCCCAGGGGGCGCTGGTGCCATGCAGAAGAGGGACCACGGGGGGAGGGGTGATGGGGGGGTGCTCATCTTTCAGGGCAGTTTTTAAGGGTTACCCTCTGTCTTCCTATCGCTTCATTGGCTTATCTTCCCATTTCACACTGGCTCGGCAGGCTGGATCTCCTGCTGTTGCTTCCTCCTACCCATTCGTTTGAAGATCAAACCCTTCCAGGCGCTGATATCTACACTGATTTGGGTCACAATCCTGCAGAGTCCAAATTACACCCCCACACACACACAAGGATGGAGAGCCCCCCCCCCACCTTTATCATCCACAGAGGTGTCTGTCCTCCTTGTGCACTGCTCTGTCCCTTCCATCTTCACCAGACAGAGTCAGGTGACCACAATGCAGCAGCTGAGGAGTTATACTCTTGCTTTTGAGATCACCCCCCCCACCCCTTTGTTCCTCTCACCCGTCTGGATCTGTCAGCCTCCTGCCTGTATGAGTGTGTTTCAATGATCTGTCTTAGAATGGGCACCTCCATGCCAGAGCTAAACAGGGTGACCTGATCTCCATCTCGCAGGAGTGTGACAAAATTCCAGTTTTGTGTGAGCTGTCTGCCTGGCTGTGTGTGCCTTGCGACGGCCCCGTGGTCCTTGTCACAGCACCCCTCTCTCACCACAGATACAAATCATACCGACTACATGTCAGTTGGCCATTTTTATATTTTCTGTGATTATCAACACCTGCTGAAGATGGCCCCAGAGAATGCAGAAGATCACTGAAATCAGGATCAGTGTCTGAGATCATGACAAGTAACCAGAATCAGAATCTGCTCTAATCACAGATTAAAGGTTTAAGCTGCTTAATGGAGGTCACGTCGATAACAGATCCTTTACTGAAGCATGTGGTAGAGTGTTAGGGGAGTTTCTAACCAGTGTGTGTGAGAGCAGTGTGAAGTAGAGTGAGAGCAGTGCATTGTTGAGTGACTGCAGTGTACAGTAGAGTGAGAGCAGTGTGTGACAGATTGAGAGTAGTGTGCAGTAGAGTGAGAGCAGTGTGCGGTACAGTGAAAGCATGAGGTACAGTGAGAGCAGTGTATGACAGAGCGAGAGCAGTGTGGGATAGAGTGAGAGCAGTTGCTTGTAGAGTGAGATCAGTGTGTATTAGACTGAGAGCAGTGTGCTGAAGCTTAACAGCAATGTGCGGTAGAGAGAGCAGTGTGATATAGCGTAACAACAGTGTGTGGTAGAGTGAGAGTAGCATGCAGTAGAACGAGAGCAGCATTAATGAGAGTAGTAGGGGGTAGAGTAAGAGCAGTGTGCAGTAGAGAGAGCAGTGTGTGGTAAAGTAAGAGTAGCTTACTGTAGAATGAGAGCAATGTGCTGAAGTGTGAGAGCAGCATGTGGTAGAGTGGAATCAGTGTGTGGTACAAAGAGAGCAGCATGAGGTATCTTGAAATCAGTTGGTAAAAGAGTAAGAGCAATGTGCCATAGGGTAAGAACAGTGGGTGGTAGAGTGAGAACAGAGTGGACAGAGTGAGAACAGTGTGCAGTACAATGAGAGGAGCATGAATGAGTACGAGCAGTGTACAATAAAGTGGAAGCAGTATATGTGGTAGAGTGACAGCAGTGCGAGCAGCATGGGGTGTCATGAAATCAGTGTGCAGGAGAGCAGCATGTCACGGAGTAAGTAGTGTGACAAAGTGAAAGCAGTGTGTGGTAGAGTGAGAGCAGTGTGTGACAAAGGGAGAACATTGGGTGGTAGAGTGAGAGCAGTGTGTGGTAGAGTGTCAGTAGTGCGCGGTAGAATGTGAGCAGTGTGTGGTAGAGCTGTGCTCCCCAACTTTGTGAGTGTCTTTCTCTACCACCCATATTGTGTCGGTGACCTCTGACCTTGTCATGGACAGCCTCAGGACGGCAGGCAGACACAGTCCTGTGTACAGACTGTTCTTGTTGAGTACTCTAGTGTTTCGGCCTACAGGGAATTACAAAGATCATATCTTTAATGTTTATCCAACTGAAAGGTCCAGCAGCTGCTCCCTTCTGAGTCATGTTCTGCTAACTTTCAAGCCATATTCTTGCTGTTTTTCAGTTTGCATACTCATGGTTCAGCTGGAGACCTTAATGCTGCGGCCTAAACTGAAAGGGCACTCCTGTTGGGACCTTGACCTGCGTGGTCCCCATTTCCCTCCTTCTAGCCCAGCCTGGGGTATCGGCCTCTGACTTAGTGTACGAGAGAAAAGCAATTTGAAAGGAAACTGAAAATATGAGTGGGTCCTGTATGCAGGTTGTAGGTCATGGGCTACTGGGGGGGCTAGAGCACTAACCAAATAGCAGCAAATTAACCAGGTTGGGGTTCAGTGCTGAACCTGAAACAACCATCTGGCCCCCTGTGTAAGACCGCATGTCCATGGTAAGTAATGGAGGCTGCATCTGGAAGCAGATCTTGCATGTCTGTGTTCAGTAGTGGAAGCTGTATCCAGGGGCAGATTCTGCATGTCTATGTTCAGTAATGGAGGTTGTATCCAGGGGCAGATTCCGCATGTCTGTGTTCAGTAGTGGAAACTATATCCAGGGGCAGATTCCGCAAGTCTGTGTTCAGTAGTGGAAACTATATCCAGGTGCAGATTCTGCATGTCTGTGTTCAGTAATGGAGGCTGTATCCAGGGGCAGATTCCGCATGTCTGTGTTCAGTAATGGAAGCTATATCCAGGTGCAGATTCCACGTGTTCATGGTCAGTAGACTCCACATGCTGAGCTGAAGCTCTCAAGGTCACGGTCCTGGCACATCCTTCTGCAACGCAGGACCTTGCCTGCTTTTCTTTCCACTTTAGTGGATCCTGAGACCTGGAATTCTGGGAACAGTAAAAAGCCCCATTACATTTTTTAATTGCTTAAAAAAATCAAACAAACAAGCTGGGGGCTGAGGAGGTTGTTAATGTCCATGAGTAGCCTGGCAGCAGTAATTAGGGTGAGTCCCGCTGACTCTGGGAGGGGGGCGCCATAGCTCCATCCCTGACGCCCCACACATAGCATTCTGCTTCCATGTCCTTGTTTCCCCAACCATTTGCTCAGGAGCGTCGGTGCCACGACTGGATGGAAGCATGCCCCCATGGGGGAGGTTGTTTAAAGTCACCTTTCAGCCTCCGTTATGTTTACCTCAGGAAAACCTGCCCATTGACACCCTCGGGAGCTGCAGAAGCACATTCCCCGCCTTCAGCGCTCGTTCGGGATTGCTTTTTGAATCGGCGTTAATAAACATTTTCATGTATCATCATATAAAATGCAGCTTATTGTGTAAAGAAAGACATTGCCGTAATCACATCTGGGATATTTCAGTTATGGAGACCAGGAATGAATAAGCTTATTTTTGAAGGGTAATGTCAGTACAAAGACATAAAATGCCCATAAAAATCTCCTCTCATCTTAACACTTAAAGAAAGCAGGTGTCTCTTTAATTAACACTGGGAAAGTGGAACGCTTCACAAACCTGGATTGTAGGGGGTGCTGGTCCTGTGGCTGGTGGGGGGGGGGGGGTAGAGATAACTCATCCTGATGCTTTTCCGTGAACACAAAGGGTCGTGTTCTCGAGTCGTAGGTCACGGGTTGCAGGACCCATGCAGTTACCCTTCAGTCTGCACCCAAGACTTGTCACATGAGTTCGCCTCAGAAAAGGACACAGTGAGTGCTGCCTCCCAATGGCGTCTCATTGAATCAGCATGAGCCTGAATCTGCTGTGTGTGTGGATTATGTTTATATTACATTGTGGGGACCACCTGTTATTTCGACGTTGTGGGAACAATTTTTCAGGTCCCCATAAAGGTCTGTAAATGCAATCAAAAAACTGAACATGTCAAAATCCTGTATTTTGCCTACTTATAGTTAAGATTAAAGTTAGGGCTGGGTGAGCATTAGGGTTATAGTGTGTGTGTGTGTGTGTGTGTGTGTGTGTGTGTGTGTGTGTGTGTGTGTGTCTGTCTGTCTGTCTGTCTCCAGCTCAGGTCGCTCTCAGTCTTCACTGTGGAAACATAGTGGGCGCCATGCTGACGCACTGCTGAAAGCCCCCATGGTTCTCAGATGGTGGGGATGATCTCAGTGAGCAGTGCATTGCTCCATGCAGGAAACCCTGATTGTGTCGGTCTGTCCGCCTCTTCATGGCTTCCTGAGCAGCCCATTTTAAAAAGAGGCTTAAAGACTTTAGGCCATTTCTTGGTATGATTGCTAATTAAAGCCCACTGAGTCGCTCTGTGCTCACTGGCCGGACTATGGCTTCAGCATTCTGTTGGAGAACCGTGCTCTCCGGGTTCTGACAGCGGTCGGCCGGCATCATGAAACACGATGAGAGGAATGGCTCTGGGAAACAGCATCGCTTGCAGCTGGGAGGGCAGGCTGCCTCATACAGGCATGCTGGAGGTCCCAGTATCCCAGAATGCCTATGTTAGCCTGGCACACACATATTCAGGTCCTTAAGAAGGGACTGGAATTCATTTGGTCTGCTCCCGGTCTGACAGTCAGCTTCCTGGCACCTTTGGCACTCAGAGGGACTCTCATGTGGCACCAAGGCTGCCTGGGGTCAGAGATGCGCTCACCCTCCTGTCCATGTTCACTGTCTATCACACACACACACATCATCCATGTGTAGTCATAAACTAGTGGATGAGGAATGCCATGTTACTCAGTGGTCCAACAGCCAGTCTCCTCTGGGAACTGAACCAGTGTGTCTCTGTCCTTGCTGCCCTGTGGAGTCAGACAGTGTCGTGCCAGTAAAGCAGCCATGGCTGATTTGGGCTGGGTATGGCTGGCTGGGACTGGGTATGGCTGGCTTGGGCTGGGTATGGCTGGCTTGGGCTGGGTATGGCTGGTTGTGACAGGCTGGGGCTGCGTATGGCTGGCTGGAGCTGGGAATGGCTGGTTGGGGCTGGGTATGGCTGGCTATGACTGGCTGGGGCTGGGTATGGCTGGCTGTGAATGGCTGGGGCTGGGTATGGCTGGCTGTGACTGGCTGGGGCTGGGTATGGCTGGGTGTAACTGGCTGGGGTGGGTATGGCT
>JAODKC010000117.1:31464995-31494772 GCA_026777985.1 Mormyrops attenuatus | reverse complement strand
TCCGCCTTAAGAGTGAACGTTGAATGGAGAGGTTCCACCTTGAGAGTGAGATTTAGGATGGAGAGGTTCTGCCTTAAGAGAGAGGGTTAGGTTACAGAGGTTCCACCTTAAGAGTGATGATTACATTAGAGTGGTTCCACCTTAAGAGTGAACGTTGAATGGAGAGGTTCCGCCTTAAGAGTGAACGTTGAATGGAGAGGTTCCGCCTTAAGAGTGAACGTTGAATGGAGAGGTTCCACCTTGAGAGTGAGGGTTAGGGTGAAGAGAAATTCTCTACATTCACATCAGAGGCTCTGTTCCAAAATGAGTACAGATTCCTGTTTGAACCCGTGCAGTTCCCAGTCACATCCTGCTCCTTTGAGCTGGTCCCGTCCCACTTACACATAGTGATGTGCTGAATCTGGTTCCCTCCTAATTAGGATGTTTCTCTGTGTCGTTTTGTCACACGAGGCCTCAATTCATCATTACTGCACTGAGGAAGCGGCCACCATGATGATCGGCCTAACTGGTGTCAATTAAGTCTCAGTTCTCTGAACAATGTTGGCCTTATTATTTGCTTTGAGGAAAAAAACAATAAATGAAACAGCTTTGGATTTCATTGATATTCTCTACAGCACCAGAGGTGTCTTTATGCGGGTTTGTATTTACCATATTGTGGTAAATCTTTTTTCAAGAGCCCACAATATAAATCCAAATATCAATGACTGCAATCAAAAAACTGAAACTATCAAAAGTCTTGTAATTTGTTTGGTTACTTATGGTTAAGGTTAGGGCTGGGTAGGGGTTAAGGGTGTCATGTTGGGATTAGGGTTCTTCCCTGTAGGAATGAATGGATGGTCCCCACAAAGATATGAATACAAACGTGTGTGTGTGTGTGTGTGTGTGTGTGTGTGTGTGTGTGTATGTGGGCCCCACCTTGGTTTTATTTGAGGGGAGCAGTGCTGTGAGCAAAACTTCACTTGAAATGGTCCAAAAAAATGAAATGATCGTTGGTGAAGTTCCGGAGGGTTCCGGCTTCTGAGAGTGCTGTTCATGCAGCAGCTCTCATATCTGCTAGCTCGGCCTTCCTGCAAACATGATCTCTCAGTCTGTTTACCCTTCTCTTTCGCCCGTCTCCCTTCTCTCCCTGCAGATTCCCCAGCAGGTGAGCGTCCTGACTTTCTACAGACAAGAGCGCCCCCTGGTTGACTACTGCCAGGCCCACCAGCCTGCTGCCACGCTGAGGCTCAACATGGCCTTCGAGGGCTCTCACCCGGGCTTGGGTGGGCTGGAGGAACTCGGCTCCATGCAGACATCTGGCCCTGCCCCCCCCCGAGCCCATGCTCCCACAGTCACACAGACCCCACCCACACTCAGACTGCAGAGAGAGGGTCCATGCGTTACCTTTCCCTCTGTGGAGCGCTCCACACTCGGCTTGGGACACTCGACCAGAGCTCCGGGGGTGGGGTCCATACAGCAGACTCCGCTTTCAACTTTACCCCACGGCATGGTGGGGGCGGGGTGGGGGAGGTCGTCATTTCACACCAGCGTTTGGGAAGAGACCTGACTTCCACCTCTACTCTGAGTGGACAAAGCTGTCCCCACCCTGCCCACCAGCGAGCCCCCAGGCTGTGGTGTAACCTCAAGCTGGGGCGCTTATGAAGCACCATCTTTGGATGGGGAAGCAGGTTCAGGAGGTAAAACGCCTCTGGGCCTCTGCCTCTGGGCCTCTGCCTCTGGCATCCCTGCCTCTGGAAATGCTCCAGCTGTGTCTCCCTGACCCAGCACCCGCCGCAGGCCACGCTCTAAGTTTCTGACGTATGCCGTTTCTGTAAAACAGCGCCCCCTTGTGGATGGTATCTTTTTGCCTCTGAATGTGTTTCCTGAAGTCTCTGGTGGTCACCTGACGCTCAGGGCTTCGGCCTGTTAATTACGGTTTGAGCACACAAATTGACAGGGATGTCTCAGCGCAGAAAACATCCCTGCAGTCATTCCCGGGAAACAAAACTCCCTCCTCCATGCTGATCACTTTGCCGCAGGAGTGACTCTGTGCTGTTGTCTTATCCCTAAAGACTCTGGTTAATTTCAAACATGTAATATTTCTATTTTCACTCTGCTAATGTTTTTTTCTGCATCACAGTTGTATCATAGCCCAAAAGCCACCCATCTCCCAACCATTTATCCTGGCCCTGGAGTCTGTCCCAGGCAGCACAGGGCTGGGGTCCATGCAAGACAAGATGGCGGTCCATCGCATCGGTACATACACACATATCAGGATAATAAGAGATACCATCTAAACTAACTACATGTCTTTGTACTGTGAGGGTAAAACTGGGTACCCGGAGGAAACCTGTTAAACACTGAGAGAACATCCACACACACATGCACTCACACAGAGCAGCATTCGAACCTCAAAGCCCAGAGGTGTGATGCGCCAATGCTGCCCGCTGAGATACCACTCTCCTCATTGTCTTTTTCAATTGATCCCTCCAGCACAGTTTTGACTTTAGCTTATGACAAATGTTATTTAGGGCTCTGTGTTATTACAGTCAGACGCCACCGGAGGCACCATCATCAGGGCTCAGAAATGAGCGGGTACGGTGTTTGTACTGCATATTTACAGCATACAGCACTGCTGTGTAATGTATAACAGGGAAGACTCCTGTTTGATGTCATTAATGCTTGTTAGACATAAATGAGAGATTCAGGTCTGTTGTGATCGAGAGCATCACTGGGTGAAAATGATGCCAGTGTCGTTTCCGTGACAGCAGCTGCTTAAACAACGCCTCTGACTGATCCTGCCATCATGTCCTCATTCACACTCAGTTGCTCTCCTTTGATTTGCCGACAAACTAGTTGAAATGACTCATTAGCAAGAAGAACATCGATAAAAGAGGGAGGAGCCAGTGCTGCTTAATCACTGATTCTTTCTGCTCTGATCCGGCGATTGTGCATTTAATGTAGAGCGGAAGAGACAATAAAGGCGGGTGTCCGTGCTGAGAACTACTGCCTGGACTTGTTGCTGAATTGTACTACAACATCGCACTGTCCTTTCCAACTCAGTGACATGATACGAGTCTCAGGCCCTCAGGTCAGATGACGCATTTCCCATATATGGAAACATGATCTGACATCAGCACAACACTGTCCGAGAGTGAGTTTCAGTTTTTCTATGTGGCCCAGAGTGTTTGGCCCCGCCTTCACAGAATTTGACCCCACCTTCAATGTGGTTTGACCCTGCCTTCGGCAAATTGATTCTGCCTCCAGCATTTTCAGCATTTTCGGCTCCACCTCCACACAATTTGATTCTACCTTCAGCGTGTTTGGCCCTGCCTTCTGTGCATCTGGCCCCATCTTCAGCATGTTTGGCCCTGCCTTCTGTGCATCTGGCCCCACCTTCAGCGTGTTTGGCCCTGCCTTCTGTGCATCTGGCCCCACTTTCAGTGTGTTTGACTCCACAGCACATGTCCTTCAGTACATTTAGCCCTGGTTCCAAAGAGTTTGACCCCGCCACATTGTGTTTGGGCCCCACCTTCTGCTCATCATCTTTCTTGTCTTCTTCTGAATGGTCAGTCAAGCTGAGCAGAATGTCTTCTTTTTGTCCGTTGTCTTTCTAAAGGCTCTACCTGGCTCCCAGTGCAGGAGCCATGCTCAGTGGATGAGAGGGCACCCTCCTTGTTTTTGCTATTTTAATAACTTTTTTTTTGTTGTTTTGGAGGTCACACTGGAAACAGCGCCACCACAGGCTGGAGGACCCCATGACCACGTGCATGTGAGGCAGTGTCCCTGAGTTCAGAGAAACTATTCCCCTCCTTTCTACAATCCTACGCCAGCTTCTGTTCCTGTAAGCCTGGGCCAGTCTCACACATTTACACCTACACCATAGTGGGTGCTCTAAGAACAGCTGACAGATAGTGGAAGGGCAGACCCCAGGGCCCAGAGTCCAGGCTATATCAATTTTTGTCATCTCATGTGTCTTTTTTTAAGCTAAACACTTCAAGCTGCGGGTAGGACTTCGGGAATAGCATGGCAGTTATCCTTTGGTGAGAAACACCGTCAAACGGAACTCACAAGAGAATGAGGTCATGGCATCTTTGGAAGCATGGTTCACTATCCGCTGCTGAGCCCAAGTGGAGGAAACAGGATCTTTCTCTGTTCTATATGGATAAATGTGATCTTGTTCTCACTGGCTAGGAGGAACCTGAACCAAAGACCTCAGTCATGAAGATCAGCCCAAACCTGCCCACTCACATGAACCATTGCTTTAATGCCATTCCTGCCAGGGCTTTAGCCTACCTTTTGCACCCTCGGATTTTGGGCCAGTCTCTGATGAGGGAGCACGTCACCTGGAGCCATGTACTGAAGGGAACTCCAGGGACAGAACGGCACCGAATGACTAAGGAGAGGTCTCAGGCATCACCAGTCAGATGGTTCAAAGGGTTTAAACTAAACTAGCCTTCAGTCTGATTTGAATTGTGATTGTTCCTAGTCTGTCTCTTTAGGGTGACTTCTCTGTATGATCGATATTAATGTTATGTTCTACGCCATTTTTTGAGTGAGGGCCAAATGAGACAGGAATCACAGCAGTAAAAAGCATCTGATTGGAACAGAGGGTCAGTTTAACATAAAAGCTTATTTTATTGGCTGGGCAATAATGATGTCAATGTGATGTCGGCCATCTTGTGTATGTTTGCTTATGATGAATCTGTTTTCTGTCTTTTTTACTGTAGACTGTTTTTTTTTTATTTCAACGTATTCTTAAGAAACATACAGAAGCAGAGAGGTGTCTGAAGAACATGCCATCAGCCATGACTGGCTCCTCTTGTGTTTGTCAGAAATGCTGATGAATTAAGTGGGTGGAAGGATGGACAGCAGGCATCCCACCTTAGGCATGTTCAGGGAGACAAATAAGAGGCGTTTGGGAGGGCGGGTGTGCTAGCCAGTGCTTGGCTGGTATTAAAGGTAATACCGTATATATATATATAGTGCCGACTGGGGTGGGCGGGTAAAATTCGCTGACTGAGGCTAGAGAGTGGTGGTAAAATTTGGGGCGTGATTGCAATGGTAAAAAATCATGCCGCCTAAGAACAACAGGTTTCTGGGATACTACGCATCATTTGCAGGTGCCAGGGAGCTGCTGTCAAGTTGCGGGAGACTCCCAGAACTTCCGGGAGAGGTGGGATGTCTGGGACAGACCGACTTGGTGGGGAGAGGGGGAGTTAGGGTTAGGTTGACTCGATGGGGGGTACACTCACCATGTCGATTTGTGTTTTCTGTCTCCTGTTAGGTTTCCTGCAGATCCTCACATTTCCTCCCACGTTTTCACTGAACTTGGCAGGGGGGTGGGGGCTGAAGGCCATCTCACACATACATACACTAATATCTGCAGGCACAGCCCCAGGCCCATGGAGGGCGCTGTCCTGGCAGCCAGGTTACGGAGCACCTAAGCTGTCATGCTGTGACATTTGGCCAGTTTGCTCTTTGCCAACTTGAAAACCTTATCTGCCCCCTCAATCCCCAAACTGAGTTGCATCTGCCTTTCTCCACACGCTCCTGGTGAGAGTCCACCAGCATCTACAAAAACATGAAGCCTCGCTTTTCTCATCCCCAGTGCCCAAGAAGACCACTAACAGCTCTCCTCTGGAAAAGCATGTGTGTGTGTTTGACAGGCCTATAGAGGAGTGTGTGGGCTTGCTGCATGTTTTGGTGAGTGACAGCCTCTGTGTGTGTCTCACATCTCACATGCATGGTGGACATGTGCGTCAGCAGATTTCCCACAATGCCCTGTGAGAGAGATCCCCAAGATGAGGCACTGAAATTCTGCCATCAAGTCCAGCCCCCATTAACTGCAGCATCGTGCTGCTTTGCCTGGAATTTATGCACGATTCCTTTATCTATTATTCCTTTTGGCTTTCCCTTCTGCTCACTGCCTCCCTTTCCATCTTGGTCTAATTGCTTTCTGCGCGCTCGTCTCGCCTGAGGCAAGCTGGAGAAGAAAGAATTTTTATGGCGGCATTTCTGACAGACAGGCGCTCTCACAGCGTAAGCAGAACAATCCAGAAGACGACACACGCCCTGTAAAGTAATACCTAGAATATATACCAGCGTATCGCCTTAAAACCGGCCCACTGACGTTTATGTAACATTACAGTGCATACATGGTGTAAGGAAGCAACATGCTTACAGAAAATTGCTTCTTGGGCTCCACACAGACTTTTCACTGAGCAATATCACACTGTTTAAGTTACTTTGATGCTGGACGGCACAAAGGCTGTGTTTGGGAGCTGTTTGTATAGATGGTGATGGCAAAGGGGATCAGTAGGGGGGTCTGTCATTCAAGCATCCATGTCACATGCTGGAAATTACCAGAAAAGACTCTACTCACTCTAGTGTTTCTGTGCCAGCACTTTCCTGAGACTCACTTCCCATAAAGCACCTGGTTGAACATTCACTCTGCAGGGGGAATACCAAAGGGATATAGTCAGTGGATATAGTCAATCATTTCTCCAGAAAGGGTCTCCATGTTGACATGAGGGCAAACTGTAGCCATAGTGGTCGACAGGACCTCTTTGGGCATATTAATGGGCTTCTGGAACATGCCATGGAGTCACTCTGTTCTGACCTGATTCTGAGGCCCTGTTCACACATGCAGTGTCAGTACTGCGACTGTCTCTCTCTTACTCTGTCCCACCACATGCCACATATCATTTATATTAAAAGGGGGCAGATGGACCATTCCTGTCTCTACTGTCTTGTCTCAGCAAACCAGGTTGTATGGACCACAGGGAACCCCCCTCCCCCCAGATGCATCTGTCTATGGTACAGCCTGTCTGTCTGTTGCTTGACTATCCACCTGCCTGTCTCTCTGTCTGTCTATCTCTCTATCTGTTTCTAGACTGCCTGCCTGCCTGTCTGTCTCCCTGTCTGACTGCCTGTCTATCTGTATTATCTTTATCTTTACCTGTCTGTCTCTGACTGACTGCCTGCATCTCTGTCTGTCTGTCTATCTGTCTGACTGCCTGTCTCTCTGTATCATCTGTATCTTTACCTGTCTGTCTCTCTGTCTTTCTGCCTGTCACTCTGTCTGCCTCTTATCCCCAGTCTGTTTGTCTGCCTGTCTCTTGTCTGAATCCCTACTCTCTGGTGGAGTCTGTCCCTGGTGTCTCCAAGTGCATTATGTGTGCAACGGATCCCTCCATCCTACCCCCTCCTTCCTCTCCACAGCTGTGGATGCTGCACACTGTCCCCTTCCTCACTGACTGATATCCGAATCACTGCACACTGTCCTTTTCCTCATTGGCTGATATCCAAATCACTGCACACTGTCCCTTTCCTCATCGGTTGATATCTGTATCGTGGCCACCAGCTCCCTGACTCTTCTCTCATCATATAAAATGTTTTGTAAAGTTTTCATGAGAAAATAAAGGATTCCGAAGACCTCACTGTGCCTCCTGTCTGTATGATTGATCGAAGAAGTGACCTCATCATCGGGCGTTCCCTGCAGCTTACAGAATGACATCCTGCTGGTGGCTTTTCCTGGAAAGCTCTGCGTCCGCATCTCGCCGCAGGCATCTTCCAGCGGGACACGTCGTTCTGCTGCAGTGAAGCAGGGAAGATCTTCATCATGTGCGTGTGAAGCCAAGCAGAGGGAGACCCAGGACAGAGCCGTTTGGACAGAGAGCTTCTCGTCTATAAGTGAGGTCCTGCGACCCAATCTGGCTGATGTCCCGCTCAGAACGTTTCCTTCCCATTAAACTGCTTTTTATTTCCACACATGCAGCCATACGATTCTCTCTTATCACACTATAGCTTTTATACTGGCCTGAAGCCATTGAAGCCCTTTCTTCAGTTATTCTGGGTAAGTTGATGGAGGTGAAAATTCCCCCTAGCCAGTGGATGACCATAGCCTGAGGAGCTAGAAGCATCCCAAGCTGGTGGAGGAGCATCATGGCACCTTACAGTCTATCACGTTAGAATCAGCACACTCTCAGGCTGCCTCTGTATATTTGCCACTTTGTCACAGCATTTATTTAACAGCATCATTTTATTATCAGCACCTGGTGCTTATTCGTGCAACATTGTTTTTGACAGGGTTACAGTAAGTCATCTCAGTCCCCACCCCCGCTGCTTGGGCTTCAGGTCTTCAGGTCAGGCTGTACATCATGAAGACCCCCACCCAACTTTCAATCATGTCTCTCTGAAAGGTGCGTTTTTACATCTGAGTTTTTACAGACCAAAGAGTGTCATCTGTTCAAAGCTTCCCTGCACTCTCTGTACTCTGAACCGACTGGCCTGCACAGACGCACAAGGTTCAGAACGCAAACCGTGTCATTACTATGAATACCGCCTTTCGCTCAATGCCAGGTGTACACTGAATGTGCCGCATGCCCAGGTTATAGAAGCTGAAAACATCCAGAGCGGTCTTTGTCTGAAACTCACCGGTGGTTGAATGGCCACTATTATCCTTGGGTTTATTCGGGCAAAACAGCTCATTCTGACTGAGGGCAGGAGAAAAGCAAGAAGAGGCATCAACAAAGGTGGAGAGCGACCTGAGAGACAAAGCTAGACAGAGCGGTTACATGTCTGCGCTGCCCCCTGGTGGACCGTGTTTCTGTCCTCTCTCCTGATATGCAGAGTCGTGTTCCTCCATCACTGCCGACGTAGCATGGGGCCCAGAATCCTCTCTGTCTTTCTAAATATATAAATATAATTTGAATAGCGGGTGCCCTTGAATTTTCACAAGCATTTCGAATGGACACAGAAAGAGTTTATCTGCATCTCTCGCACACGGAACTCTGAGGCATTCTGTTCGTCCTTCAGCAAGTGAAGGGACTCTTTTGTAGGCAGTTCTGCTGGGGACCTTCTCATGAACTACTGCTTTATATAATATGGAGTCTCTCTCCCTCCCAGCCCAATTTATGCAGCTGGAGGCCCAAGGAATGCAGGGTACTCAAGTTAGTACCAAAGAGTGAGAAAACAGAAATAAACAGAACCAGAACACAGGGTTAAGAGTACCAGAGAACAGAAATTAAAACCACCAGAACACAGGGTTAATATGACCAGAACACAGAGATTAAAACCACCAGAACACAGAGATTAAAACCACCAGAACACATGGTTAACATAACCAGAACACAGAGATTAAAACCATCAGAACATAGGGTTTACACAACCAGAACACAATGATTAAAACCACCAGAACACAGTTTAAAACTACCAAAACACAGAGCACAGAGATGTTTCCCTGTATTTGCCTTTTTTGCCAAGGCTGAAGAGAGGGCGGAGAGGTGATGCCCCACCCTGCTGCTTGTGTGGTTACAGTTGCTACCTGTTGTGTGAGAGACCAGGGTTTGAGTTTTACCTTGAGCGCTCCCTGGTGGTTCACTGTAGTATCATTGTTTAATGTACTTTATCCTGAAGAACAGCTTACATTTACGTTTATATTTATTTAGTAGATACTTTTGTCAAAACCAATTTACTGTATAAGTGAGGCAGACTGTACATCACAAGTATACAGCTCTCAAGGAGCCAGCTGAGGAAGTACTGTCAGTCTGACCTTCCAACAAGGAACCAGGAACAAATGCAAGATAATTTTGGGAACAAGAGCTGAAACCCAGTGTCAGCAAAGCTATACAAATAAATAACAAATGTGTTTCCTTTGCCTTTGTAGACAATATAATTCAAAGGACCATATTTTGCTTTACTTACACAGATTTTACATTTTATTGAAATAGCTCAATTTAAAAAGGACTCAAACCTGCAACCTCCTGGTCAGGACTAGCAGAGGAGGGTTAAGGTTAGGGTTGGGGTTTCCACGATTTCTGATCAGCGGCAGTTACCAAGCTGTTACCTGAACGGCTCCTCCTGCCTAACTGTCGCCCCCCTGTACAAAATCCTTAAAAATAGGAGGAGGAGGCACCAGAGAAGTGGAGCAGAGGGCCAGACGTGGGTCGCTTTTACCCCAGGAGGGTCCCTGTAGCTCCCCCTCAAACCTGCAGCTCTGTCCCTAGAATTCGCTGCCCAGCCTTATGAACAAGCACCCATAGATAGATAGATAGATAGATAGATAGATAGATAGATAGATAGATCCATCCAACTATCCATCCATCTTAAAACTGTTTGTCCTGAAGGGTGACAAGTGCTTTCAGCAGCCTCTGACCCGGGTATGGCCATACAGAGGGAGAGCCAATGCTGATGGGGGTGGGGGGGGTTCATTGTGGAGGAATGAGGCTGTTCCTCTCAGTGTACAGCCTGTGCAGTCCAAGAACTGTCCTCCAGGCCCTGTCTGCTCCCATGTTCTTCTTGCTTTTCTTAGCCACACTGAAATGAGTTCCACGCTGTAAACAATCAAACCCAAGGTGCACATTAGTTTGACTTTGAGTAATGACACAGAGAACCACTTCCTCCGTGATCTTACAGCCGGACAACTGCTGAAGAAGCGAGAAAGTTTGCTACTCAAGAAACGAGAGAAACTTCGGCTTAAACTCATGAGACGGTTTGATTAAAATCAGAGCTGGACTGTGAAGGCCCATTCTGCACTCCCAAAACATCGTACCATGTGCACATGGCAATAAAGAAAGCTTGTATTAACCCCATAGGTGGAAGAGTGTTGCTGAGAGTGGAGTGCCAGATAAACATTAAAAACAAAATAATACATACAGCAGTACAAGATGCATAATGAAAAAGGGATAACAGAAAGCAGCATGATTACAGACAAACTGGCACTTAGGATGTTTGTATGTGGAAATCAAGGGAGTAAAGTGTGAGAGTGTCAAAGTGTCAGAGTGTAAGAGTGTGAGGGTGTCAAAGTGTCAGAGTGTAAGAGTATGAAGGTGACAGAGTGTCAATGTGTCAGAGTGTCAGAGTATGAGGGTGTCAAGGTGTCAGAGTGTAAGAGTGTGAGGGTGTCAAGGTGTCAGAGTGTAAGAGTGTGAGGGTGTCAAAGTGTCAGAGTATAAGAGTATGAAGGTGACAGAGTGTCAGAGTGTAAGAGTATGAGGGTGACAGTGTCAATGTGTCAGAGTGTCAGAGTATGAAGGTGACAGAGTGTCAGAGTGTAAGAGTATGAGGGTGACAGAGTGTCAATGTGTCAGTGTCAGAGTTTGAGGGTGTCAAGGTGTCGGAGTGTGAGGGTGTCAAAGTGTCAGAGTGTAAGAGTATGAGGGTGACTGAGTGTCAATGTGTCAGAGTGTGAGGGTGTCAAAGTGTCAGAGTATAAGAGTGTCAAACTTCCAGGCTGGCAGAATGTCAGACTGTCAGAGTGTCAGTGTGAGGGTGTCAAAGTGTGAGGGTGTTAGAGTGTCAGGGGGTCCCAGTGTTAGACCATTAAGGTGTTATGGCTTGGAATGGCAAAGGGAAGCACGATCCACGTAGCGGCTCTCAAAAAAAAAACTGTTTTATTACACAAAACAGAACATAAAGGGAGAACCAGAAAATTAAGGGACCACAAGGGGTCAAAAACAAATCAGGTAAAACAAGAACTAACTGAAACTAATCACAAGGAAAACTAACACTAAAACTACAACTAGGAAGACTGAAGCAGAGCAGGGCACTAATTAACACATGGTAACAACCACAGGGTAACACAACTGAACACGAACACTAGGAAGGACTAGAAACATGGATATGGAACAGAACTAGAAGGAGACAACAAGGAGCAAAAACAAGGAACCACACACACTAGGAGCTAACAAACCTGGGAAATAACACGAGATGAGATGACCAGTGACACCTGCTGCCCAAACAAGAAAATGACACATGGACCAGGGTAGGACAGACACAAGGTGTTTAAGTGTCAGAGTGTCAGTCTGGTATCAGAGTGTCAGAGTGTCAGTCCTATGAGGGGGCGGGGCTTTTCTGTCAGTCACATGACTGAAAGGGGACGTGGCTCGTCTGACAGTTTCACGTCCAGTTTCACAGATGCTCATCCGTCACATTTCCAAGGCTGGAGATCTTCACCTCCTCATTACATCTGCCAATGAGGGGGGGTAAGACAGAAAAAGAACAGAGAAGTAGAAGCAGAGAGAGAGCAAAGAGAGAGAAGTTGCCAAGGTTACTGCAATGAGCATGCGAAGGAGAGGGGTATCATGTGAAGGTACAGCACTAACATTAAGGATGAAAAGAGCTCTATGCCTCTGCCTCAGGGTTACAGGCCCCAGAGGGGCCTCCTTCTCGAGGTAATGGGCCTCGGCAGCTCCTCTTCCTCAGGTTTATGGGCCCTGGTGGATCCTCAGTGAAAAAATACTTTGACAAGAAGAAGAACGAGCCAGTTTCTGCTGCTTCTGCTTCTGCACTATGGAAAATCCCTTCTGTGTTTTTTGAAGAGTCCTGCTTCCATGGTTTTTTTTGCATCTTGCTCTGGGGGGGTCCTTTTAGGACCCAGGGGCACTCGGACAAGGTGGAGGCCCCTCAGCACGGTGCTCGGCTTCGCCTGCTGGAGATAATAATAGCATCACAGTGGATTCACTCGAGTGGACAGGCTGCTTCGTGTAGCCTTGCAGCTGCGGAAACAAACGCTGGAAAATCCACCCAACAAACAAGAAAATGACTTCAAATCCACGGGCTGCTAGTGTCCAAGATGGTATGGAGAAAAAGCACCAAACAAACAACAAAACAACTACAAGTAAATAATCTAAGGCCTGTGTCACTAAGCGAGATTTGTTGGTTAGCGAGATAAATTACTGGATTTAATGCACCCCAGTTCTAGTGGGTTTTATCTTCATTCACTTAAATATTATCTTGCTAACCCAAAACTCCAGCGTTGTGATACAGGTCCTTGCTAGTGGGCAAAGAGGACTGCGAGAAAATCCATTAAAGGTACAGTAAAATAACTACAAATGAGTGATCTGCTAGTGGCCAAGAAATCAAAAATATTCCGCCAAATATGGAGTATAAGAGAAGAAGCCATGGGTGGGAACGGGTGTAATCTATAGAGGAGAAAAGCCATTTTAATGAAGACATTGCACACACTTCTGTCACATTTACGGATCTGATTTATGTGCCAAGCTCTGAAGGGAAAGATTCTAAAATCTGCCCAACTGTTATAACAGCAAAGATTAAATCTTATTTTTCCCATAAATTCCTTCTAGCTGTAATTGCTGTTGGGGTTTCCGATCCCTTACTTTTCTGACAGTAATGGCGGTGTAACGGGAGTCTGTCAAATGATCTCTTACTGTTCTGACTACATTCTTCGAAGGTTGAACGGAAAGCATTGTCGAATGGGATGGTCAGGTGGTCACCAGCTTACATTTGAGTCATGAAGAACCACTCTGTCACGCTGCGCTGTCGGGGTGAGCGAGCAGGGATCGGGGAATCACAGGCGGATAGGCAAAAGTCCAAACGACAGGGATTATTCAGGACAGACGAATAACAGAACGAGTACTTCAATGACAAGACTGACTACAGACTTGAACGCGGACTGAAATACACAAGATGGAAGGCAGGAAACGTGGAACAGCTGGTAAAACGGAAGGATTCCACACGAGGTTAACGAGGTAGGCGTGGCACACGAAGGGGTTGGACGATGAGGTGTGACACACTCCACTCCACTATTCAATGGCGGTATTAGGCGGAAGTTTTACCGCCGTGAACCCACCCCACTCAGACGGTGGTACAATTAATACAATTAATTAATTGTATCATATCGTCCAGTCATTACTGTGCAGTATACTGACAGTATTTTAAAAGAAAACAGTGCTACCCCAGTAGTTCTCAGTTGGAGCATTTTTGACCAAAAATACCACGGTATACGGTATTACCATAATACCGCCCAAGCCTGGTCCCTCCTCCGCCCCCCTGAAATTAATATGCCAAAGGTGGGATGCGACATCAGACATCACTGTGCTGCCTTTATTCTAGATGAGCACAGCATTCCTGGTGGTGAGCTGTCAGTGAAAACCGTCAGTGGTGTATTTTGTATTGTATTAAGTACCACGCTTGCTGAGTGTAAGTTATGCCGGGGTTCTTACAGTGAATCGTGTGCCTTTCAGTTAAAACGTCAGTTTAGCTCCTTCACCTTCTGTGCACCTCTGTGTTTTCTTATTCTCTGAACACATGTGCATTAAATTCTGAAAAGGAATGTTCGATATTCAGCCTGCGGATTCCAGCCTGACCTGATGGTGGTCTAGATATCGACTGAGTGAATGGGATTCACCTCGCAGCTCTGATGCACTTCCCCTTCTGCTGGAAATGTTATTTGCCTCCATGGTTTATGCATTTAGAGGGATTTTAAAATAGCATTCCCTAAACCTTAATCTGAGGATTGTAAAAAATAATTGATACTTGATTGACCCCCATGGGGAAAGTCTCTTTGCACCTCCCCCAACTTGCTTTCTGTAGGTGAAAGTAAGCTGGACACAAAGGGCAGCCCCCCATAGCAGCTTCCAGGAAGCTGGGGGTTGACGGCATCGCTGAAGGACCCACAGATGTGCTGAGGCTGGGTCTGAACTAGCAACCTTCTGATCACGAGCACAGAAGCGTAACCCACTGAGCCACACGCTGGCCCCAGATAACCACCCACTGCCCATTTGGTGAATATGAACTGATTTTGACAGTTCTTGTCTGAACACATCCACCTGCTCGACACGGATCCCTCTCCAGAAATGCAGTTGCCCATCTTTTCCATAAAAACATGATACAACATCTAGTGCAGCCCGTGCTGGTAATGAACCCACATAACCACGGTCACAGGTGAGACACCAGAATATGTGTTACACATAGGATCACCACATGAGCACAACTCACTCACAGAGGTATGGCCGGGTCGGCTGCTGTCCCCCTCCAGTAACGGAACGACAAGCTATCAGGGGGTTCTCCTGGGGGCCTTTCTGCCTAATTGCAAAGGTTCTGTCTGAAACTAGCTCTTTAAGGCTTTAGTTAAAACAAGAATGAGTGGCTGATGCTGGCTCAGAAATCAGCATTTCTGAGTGTAAAATCAATGCTGCCGTGTGGTTAGCTAAGCTCCCCGCACCCCCCACTGAGCCTGGAGCAGGCAGCATTCCATTCCCCCCCCACCCCACCCCACCCCATGCCCCCCCTGAGCTGTGCAGCCTCCACCCGGTGAACATAAGCATTTGGTGAGTGTGCTTCTTCTTCCCCAATCTGACTCTCGTTCCTGTTCCTGAGTGGCTCTGTGAAGTTCAGCCAAACCTTCAGTGTTGGGTAGTTCGAATTCTCCTGCTGCTCAGTGTGTGTGCCATTTCCATGCCTCCCCCCCCCATCAGGTATTCTGGTTTGTGTGTGTGTCTGTGTGTGTGTGTGTGGGGGGGGAGGGGGTACATATATATTAATAATGTAATAAAAACCTGTTATTTTGACATTGTGGGGACAGTTTTTTGGATGGTATCTGATGGACTGGCATCCTGTACAAGGTGTCCCCTGCCCTGTGCCCTGTGATGGACTGGCATCCTGTCCAGGATGTCCCCTGCCCCTGTGATGGACTGGCATCCCGTCCAGGGTGTCCACTGCCTTGTGCCCTGTGATGGACTGGCATCCTGTTCAGGGTGTCCCCTGCCCTGTGATGGACTGGCATCCTGTCCAGGGTGTCCCCTGCCCTGTGATGGACTGGCATGCCAACTGTGCTGTACCCCAGCCTTGCGCCCTGTGCTAACTGGGATAGGCTCCAGACCCCCTTGTGACCCTGATCTGGAAGGACAAGTAGAAAATGATCAAAAATCAGGCCCTTTCAGCAAAGCTCAAAGAGAACCAGACAAATGACAGCAACACCAGGAATAGAACACCCCAGTCTCAGTACTGGTGTATTCGGGTATGGACCCGGGGAGTCAGTAGTGATATTTAAACCATAGCAGAGAGCCATTGCTGTCTATGTTTTCATCTTTACACACATATATGTTCAGGCGTGTTTATCTCACCTCAGCTCCAGTGATTAAAAGAGGATTTTTCATTTGGTGAATTTAGTTATTAAATATGGATGAACAGAGAGATCTTCACCCAAGCAAGTTATTAGATTAAGAATAACGGTTTGATGATACAGTATTAATGAAATGTATTCATAAAATTTTCATGCACTCTTTTGATTGCTTAATTGCAGAAACCATTATCCCTTCTACAGTGAAATTACACAGTTACGGAGGGCAGTGATCATGTGCCAACAGATGGGAAATGTAGCAGTAGACAAGATAGGATAACTAACAAGTCATTTACCAGGTTAACAGTCATTCCTCTTTAGTCAGTATACTGCCAGTGAAGCCTTTAGATGATTCAAACAGAGGGGTCACAGGGTCAAAGGTCATGTTTGTCCCAGTGAATCCTAGAAAGGAGTTTCTCTGTTTCCATGTCAGGGCACATTTCAAAGGCGTTCTGCACAGACGAATCCTCGTACTTGCTACTCTAATTACGAAACACTTCAAAGGAAGCCCTTGGAATAAGCGGACCGCAGAAGTGAAGTATCGATTTCCCATAATCCTGCTGGTGCTCCAGTAGTCCAGGGAGGGGACAGCAAGGGAATGCAATCACACCCTGTGAGGCCTTGGATGCGATAAATTAGCCAAAGTTACTTAAAGAGCCTCAGTGAAGGCACATCCAAGGGAAGGAAAAGATGAGTCAATCAGCCCTGCACCTTCAAACAGGTCCCTCAGAGAGAAATATTCCCAAAATGTGACAATAGCCTGTTATTTTGTGCCTTGTGGGGAAATTTTTCTAGGTCCCCACAAGGGGATACTTAATTTTAGGAAATATCTGTGAATGCAATCAAAAAATCTAAATAACCAACTCAGATGTGAAACGGGTCTGTCAAATTTTTTTCAACTTGTACCTTGACCGAATTCTTGGAACTCGACCATTCCCGCTAAAACTTGTATAGGTCGAGACACGTTCAACTCTACCAATTCGGACCTCAAATGGGTTGGTAGACAAAAATCTAGCCGCAACTCAACCAAAAACTCAGAACAAGATAAAACAAAACAGACCTGTTAAAACTTGTATGGATCAAGACGCATCTCCAGACATCTTTCCAGACAGTAACCCTTCCATCCCTCCTCCTCTCCACCTGCCACTATGCCATCAGCTCACCTCAAAACAGGTAAAGTGCTCATAAATTGTCATTTATTTCATGTTTATTGCTTTTGTATGTGTATTGTGTTTTTTATGTGTTTATTCGTTTTAAATTTACTGTTAATACTTTTTATCATTAATCGGGTTACAGGTAGATAGGTTTAAATAGGCAATCATTTGGGGGTCTGGCACATATTAAATTCATTTACATTATTTCTTATGGGGAAATTTGACTTTGACCTCGACCAAATCTCAACTCAACCAGCCTTCTGGAACAGATTAAGTTTGTGTTCCAAGGTACTACTGTTTTTTTTTTGGTTACTTATGGTTAAGGTTAGGGCTGGGCAGAGGTTAATGTTGTCACTGCTGGGATTAGGATTTTTCCTATAGAAATGAATGGAGAGTCCCCACAAACATATGAACACAAGTGTGTGAAGTGTGTGTGTGTGTGTGTGTGTGTGTGTGTGTGTGCGTGTGCGTGTGTGTGTGTGTCTGCTATAAAGGTTTCATTGAACTCTTCTGAAAACCAGCCTTCAAACAGCAGTTTTTCAAATGGCTGTCCACCCTTTTCTAGAATTTTCTCAGCGAGCCGCAGTGGGCAGGTGGAAGCATCTGGCAAACTCAAACCTCACAGAATCCAGAGAGGAATTTCTTTTAAGTGAGGGCAGGATCGATGGGGCTTGTCTGAACCGCTGCCAACCTCAGCCTGATATCAACCCTGACCCCATCAAAGCAGCCTGATACTGTCAGATTGACCAGACAAGAGGCAAAGATTCAACCAGCAGGTGGCGTTGTAGGTAAAGCGAGAGAGAAAGTGTGGCATCACTGACAAAACAGCATGAATAAACAGGAAGCTTTATAAATGGGTAGCATCACTTCAGATGAAAAATGGATGCTTGGCAAATAAATGATGTAGCGCCTGGTAGCGTGCATTATGAGGCGCAGTGATTGGCTGGTTAATCTCCTGTTACCTAGCACAGCTATGAAAGGAGAAGCGCTCAGAGGTTACTAATGCGTCTGTGTCAGTCTCGCTGCAAAGCCACGGGCCGCTCCACTGTCTGGAGACCATTTTTTACTCATTGTGCTCTCCATCTGCTTCATTTTCATCACAGCTGTAAATGCTGCAGCTGGTCTTCACACAGAATGAACATATAGCAGAAACTTTCACATAATACTCAGTAGATACTGACAGATGATGGATACTCCTCTCAGCCCCCTGACAGATAATGGATAGTCCTCTCAGCCCTGTCACATATGATAGGTACTTCTCTTAACTCTCTCACAGCTGATGGATACTCCTCTCAACCCTGTCACAGCTGATGGATTCTCCTCTCAGCCTTGTCAAAGATGATGAATACTCCTCTCAGCCCTGTCAAAGATGATGAATACTCCTCTCAGCCCCAACAGATGATGAATACTCCTCTCAACCCTGTCACAGCTGATGGATACTCCTCTCAGCCCTGTCACAGCTGAAGGATACTCTTCTCAGTCCCCTGACAGGTGATAGATACTCCTCACAGCCTTCTGACAGATAAAGGATACTCCATTCAGCCGTCTCACAGATAATGGATACTCCTCTCAGCCCTGTCACAGCTGATGGATACTCCTCTCAGCCCTGTCATAGCTGGTGGATAGTCCTCTCAGCCCCGACAGACAATGGATACTCCTCTCAGCCCCAACAGATAATGGATACTCCTCTTGTCCCTCTGACAGATGATGGATACTCCTCTCAGCCCTGTCACAGATGATGGATACTCCTCTCAGCCCCCTTACAGATGATGGATACTCCTCTCAACCCCCTGACAGATGATGGATACTCCTCCCAGCCCCCTGACAGATTATGGATACTCCTCTAAGCCCTGCCACAGCTGATGGATACTCCTCTTAGCCCAGTCACAGATATTGGATACTCCTCTCAGCCCTGTCACAGATGATGGATACTCCTCTCAGCTGTCTCACAGATAATGGATACTCCTCTCAGCCCTGTCACAGCTGATGGATACTCCTCCCAGCCCTGTCACAGATGAAGGATACTCCTCTCAGTCCCCTTACAGGTGATGGATACTCCTCACGGCCTTCTGACAGATAAAGGATACTCCATTCTGCCCTCTCACAGATAATGGATACTTCTCTCAGCCCAGTCACAGCTGATGGATACTCCTCTCAGCCCTGTCATAGCTGGTGGATACTCCCTCTCAGCCCCGACAGATGATGAATACTCCTCTTGTCCCTCTGACAGATGATGGATACTCCTCTCAGGCCCGACAGATAATGGATACTCCTCTTGTCCCCCTGACAGATGATGTATACTCCTCTCAGCCCTGTCACAGATGATGTATATTGCTCTCAGCCCCCTTACAGATGATGGATACTCCTCTCAGCCGTCTCACAACTAATGGATACACCTCTCAACCCTGTCACAACTGATGGATACTCCTCTCAGCCCTCTTACAGATAATGGACACTCCTTTCAGCCCTGTCACAGCTGATGGATACTCCTCTCAGCCCTGTCACAGTTGATGGATGCTCCTCTTGGCCCTCTCACAGATGATGGATACTCCTCTTTGGAGGATGTCCCATAAAATAGCACTGTCTGTCTCCTCATTTCCCCACCCAGGGACACCCCCGTGACTGTCAGTGTTGACACCTCTCTTTTGTCCTGAGCTGGCAGAATGCTGATCAGGCAAACTCAACCCTGGGGTCACGGACAAACTGTTAGTGTCATGTAACTGCAGTGACAATGTGCTGCCTGTGGAAGGTGCTTGGTACAGCTCAGTGGGTGCTGACTGGCATAAATCCTCCCTTCACCCATCTTCCTCTTTCACTCTGCCCCCCAGCCCACCCTTTCCCTTTCTTGGGTGTGCTAATAAATAATGAAATAACAGTTAAATTTAGCACCCGGCTAACAGGAAAATTAGATGGTAATTTCCCTAAAATCATGGCAGAGTGGGTCTGACTCCTGGGTATTGTGACGTAAACTCGGCATTAGACATCTTAGCAAGGGAGCAGGGCAATGGACCTCAAGCCCGGGGATTAAATAAGATTGTCTCTGCCAGCTTCCAGCATGTATCCCAGTCTCCTGCACATCTTCAGAGTGCAGTTTCATACTCCTCAGAGTTATGGAACACAATTAAAAAGCAGTGTCAGGTCTGCGGATGTAGGAGGGCTCCCTCCGCTGGTTTGGAGGTGTTGTATGTGGCAGGCAGCTGCAAGCCTGCTTCAGCCCAAACCCATCGCCCACAGACACTCTCACATGCCTGCTACCTGTGCCTGACAAGTCACCGCTGTCTCAGTTCATTTATTCTAGAAATGTCAGACACTTTGTAGTACGAAATATGGCCTTTGCATTGCTGTGTAATAATTTTAGTCTGCATTCATTTTCCTGGTTGTGCCAGACTGTAAAAGAGTATTACTCATTAATGAAGTGGGTCTGAGCTCAGGTCGTCGCTGCTGCAGCATCCGTTGCCATGGCAGCATGGACAGTTTAAGACAGCCCTGTGACATTCAGCAAAAGGCAGAAGAACACCTCTATAGATCAAAACCTGTCATGGGGGGCACCAGTGAGTTGTCGCGGGGCCAGCCAGGAGGGGCCAAGATTCTCCACTCCCCACACAGCACTGCCCATAAACAGCTTTCCACATGTGATTGCCATCAGGTCACTGAGTTGCACCCCCAGGGGATTGTGGGAAGGGGCTGGTCAGGGTGGAAGTCAATGTCAGCACATGCTGTGATTCATTAATGAATAAAGAGCAGTATAGGACGCTGTCTGCATGCAGTCAAAACAGCTCCTTTACCACTCTGCCCCCTATTGTCTGCTGCTGGTAAAGCAGTTAAATCTTTTACCACTCTGCTCTCTACTGCCTGCTGCAGGTAAGACAATCATATCCTTTATTGCTCTACCCCCTACTGCCTGCTGCTGGTAAGACAGTCAGATCCTTTACCACTCTGCACCCTACTGCCTGCTGCTGGTAAAACAGTCAGATCCTTTACTACTCTGACACCTATTGGCTGCTGCTGGTAAGACAGTCAGATCCTTTACCACTCTGCACCCTACTGCCTACTGCTGGTAAAACAGTCAGATCGTTTACTACTCTACCCCCTACTGCCTGCTGCTGATAAGACAGTCAGATCCATTACTGCTCTGCCCCCTACTGGATGCTGCTGGTAAAACAGTCAGACCCTTCACCAGTCTGCCCCCTATTGCCTGCTGTTGGTAAAACATTGAGATATTTTACCACTCTGCCCCGCACTGCCAGTTCATACCCTGGTTAATGCTCACATTTAAGACACCACCCAAGTCTCTCCACTGCCCTGGTGAGCTCTGTTCTCTATTGTCATTGCCTTGGTGAGGTCTTCTCTCTTTTTTTACCTCCCTGAGGGGGGTTTCATTCAGTGTGTCAGACATGGAGAAATAAAGAGGTCAATAACGCAACTACTTTTGATGTGATTTTACAAAAAACCAAAGATGTGAATTAACCTGTGTGGGGAAGATGTGGCGGTAAACTGGGTACAGTAGGGGTGAGAATTAGGGTTAGTGTGTGCGGGTGTTAAAGTTAAGGTGAGTGAGGGTTAAGGTTCAGGTTTGTGAGGTTTAGGGTGTGTGAGTGTTAAGGTTAAGGTGAGTGAGGGTTAAGGTTAGGGTGTGAGGTTTAGGGTTAGGGTGTGCAGGTGTTAAGGTCAGGGTTTGTAAGGTTTAGGGTTAGGGTATGTGAGTGTTAAGGTTAGGGTGTGTGAGCATCAAGGTAATTTTATTTCCATTTCCTTAAATTAGTTTTTATTTTAATTAAACACAGTTTAATCTCGCGAGGGCATACATAATTTTGTCTATTTGAGATGCTTATCACAGGCCACCATTGATTATTTAGAGGAGGAATGTCTGGTAGCTGGTAGCCTGTAGGCAGGCTTTTAAACTGAAATATAGAAGTTAAAAATAGAAATCCCTACGGCTTGTTTAATTTCAGTTAGTTTTGGAGTTTGTTTTTTTTTTTCATTTCAGTTTAGTTTCCATGTCTCACTTGCGCTTTTAGTTTTGTTTTGATTTTTAAAAATAAAATGTTTTGACATGGTGCAAAGGTTGGCACTGTTGCCCTGTACCTCTGGGATCAGGGTTTGAGTCTCTGCCCTGACCCCAGGTGTCTGGAGCTTGTGTGTTCTCCCCGTGTCGTTGTTCTCCCTGTGTCTTTTCTTGTAGGTTCTCCAGTTTCGCCCCACAGTCTGAAAACTGAGTTCAATTGGAGTTATCAAATGGCCCTTTGGTGTGAATGGTGTGTGAGTGTGCCCTATGATGTGCTGGTTCCCCATCCTAGGTTGTTCCCTGCATTAGGGTGTGTGAAGTGCTTTTCTCCAATAGGACCCCCAAGACAGTAAATATGTGTTTGTAAAAACTCTGAAACTGAACATTAATTTTTCAGAAATTACATTTACTTTTAAATAAAGCCAGAAATGCTGTTTCTGTTGCCCCACATCATTATCCTACCAGCAGACTGTCAAAGTGCCGAGGCAGGCTGTAATTTCACATGGACCGCTGCGCCCCCAGGAGGGGAGGGCTTGTATGGTGGAATCCTGTCAGCTTCAGACACTGTTGGCTTCACAGAAAACTAAAGCAGCTTTTCTGGGAGGTCTGGCCCAGCGAAAAGAGCCCAATTATGTTTGAGCTGAGGAGCTTTGGGCTTGGTCTCTGGAAACGGCGTCTAAATCGGGAGGCTAGGTGACAGCACAGAGCGGGCGACGCACAGAGAAGCTGAAAGCTCCTCATGCCCTGTGACTGGTGCACATTCTCTGAGCATTCATTACCCCAGCAAGGCCCAGTCTGGTACCTCTCTAAAATGAAAAAAAAACTTTATCCAATGCTTCTGCTCCATAACAACCCAGTAAAAATAGATTGTTATATAAGAATAACTGGAATGTTAGGTTGGCTTGCTTCAAGTCTCACACTGCCAGCATTTCAACTTTGATCCTCTTCATTTCACTATATTCTGCTCCTGAGTTAAATCTAATTTTATTTATTCACTCCACTCCATTTGGTCAGGCTTTAGCAGTGTTCACAGTCTGGTCCTGCTCACAGTCTGGTCCTGCTTACAATCTGGTTATGGTCATAATATGGTTCTGCTCAAAGTATGGTTCTGTTCACTGTCTGTTTGCAGTTACAGTCTGGTTTTGCTTACAGTCTGTTACAGTCATGATGTGGATCTGCTCACAGTCTGGTTACAGTTACAGTCTGGCTCTGCTCACAGTATGATTAGGCTCACTGTCTTTTTACGGTCATGTTCTGGTTCTGCTCACAGTCTGGTTACGGTCAGATTCTGTCTCTGCTTAATGCCTGGTTATGCAGCCGACCGATGAGTCAGAGTTGGGGGACCCGCAGGCGACAGCTGAGCAGGAGCCCGGGGAACCGCAGGCGACCGCCAAGCAGGAGCCAAAGGACCCGCAGGCGCCCCTCGAGTCACAGCCACAGGAACCAAGGGCGAGCCAGGGGGCAGGGCGGGCGGGATTCAATCCCTGCACACGTGTCCTCTCCCCTTTTGGGACACCGAAAGGCAGGGACCCGGCTGGGCTCCACCAAGATGAGGTGGTGGTTGGAGTTTCGCCCCAGAGGGAGACCATGGGGAAGTCCGGGACACGGAAGTCGGGTCCAGAGCGGGGGGAACTGGAGCTGGAGGCACAAACACAGGAGCCGGAGACACGGACTCAAGAACAGGTGGATCAGGGACGGACGAAACGGGGATGGGTGGAGCTGGAACCTCTATGGGCGGAGCAGGAGCCTCTGAGGGCAGCGGCACTGCAGGAGCCTCTGAGGGCAGCGACGCAGCAGCTGGGACTGGAACCCAGCAGGGCGGCGATGCAGCAGCTGGGACTGGGGCCTCCAAGGGTGGCAGCGCAGCAGGGGCCTTCGAGGGCAGTGACACAGCCACCAGGATTGGAACCATAGGAATGGGCACCATGGGGCCAGGAACCTCTGGTACTTGCGGGTCAGGCACATCAGGTATGGGCAGGTCAGGCACATCAGGTGCGGGTAGGTCAGCCTCATCAGGTATGGGCAGGTCAGGCACCGTGGGGTGCAGAGCGTCAGCCGTCGGTGTGGGAACCGCGGGGGGCGCTGCATGGACAGCCGGCCCAGGAACCACAAGGGACAGAACCAGGGGTTGCTCCTTGGTAGCAGGCGCTGCCCCTTTAAGGACCTTTGGGATCCGCAGGATGGCATCCCACACTGACCTGGCCCCTTTAAGAGCCAGGCGAGTCCAGGGGAAGGGGTGTGCTGCTGGCAGCGATGCGGCAGATGGCTGCTGGGAAGGGGCGGCGGTGATGTCAGGGGTGAACACTGCCGGGTTCAGGATCGGGAGGGGTTCCTCCCGATATCCGGTGGGGAAAGAAGCAGCGGAGATAGAGAAGGCCCCTAGGAAGATCGCCGGTTCTTCTTCTAGGCTCTCCTTACGCCTCTTGTGTCTCCGCTTCTTTACTACTTCTTGTGGCGGAGTCGAGGGCAGCTCTGGGGGATCCAGCAATGGACCAGGGGGTATTCTGTTGTCCAGGGCCACTCGCCTCATCATCGCTCCGCTACTCCATTCTTCAGCTGCTGCAGATTCAAACGGACCTCCTCAGTGAGGAATGTGTCCTTGGTCGGGGAGATCCTCCCCAGGATCTCCCCTGTATGTGCAGCCAGGGCGCGAGCGGCAGGGTCCTCTTGCACCTCGGGCTGCTGCAGCCAATAAATCACCTCGCTGTCCAGATCGCTGTATTCAGCTTCGGTCAGTGGAGGCATCTTCTTACGGAGTCCTGTCATTCTGTTACGTCGGGTCAAGGTGAGCAAGCGAAGAGAGCCGTGAATGCGAACAAACGGGGTTTATTGCCTGGTAACACACTCCAAAATATGCAATGTTAATGACAGGACTGGGGAAACGTACTCGAACACGGACTGAATACACAGGACTCAATGGGAATAGCAAGAAACAGCTGATAACAATCAGGATTGCACACGAGGTTAATGAGGGGGCGTGGCACACGAGAGGGTGGTACGAGCAGGTCATGACATTGTGCTATTTTTAGAACAGGTCCATGGGCGACTCATGTGGCCCTTGGGGGCATCCTGGTGCCCACGAGCACCATGTTGGTGACCCCTGCGATAGAGCAATGGAAAAATGTCAGGTGTCATGGGATGACAGCAATGAAAATCAAGCTTTTATAACACAGACACTGCAATAATGCAGCAACGGATGAGATCAGCGAGACTGCGAGAGGCAGACTGGATGAGAGTCCTGCAGGGAAGCGTGGGTATGGTGACAAAGGGAGAAGAGTCGTGTACTGGGTGCGACTGGGCTGGAGGATTTCACCATGTTACAGCCAGAACTGACTTTACATGGTTTGAAACTTATGAGCCATTTCTTTCTGTAATTTTCCATTTTTCTAACATTAAACCGTACATACCAGTATACAAGTTCCCATTGTGTGTATAATGTATATATATATATATAGTGCTTGATTTTCCCTTTCAAATCAAAAGTCAGACGTACTCATTTAGGCAGATGAATATCACAACAGATTTTGGAAATATACATTTCTTTAGTTTAATTTGTATTTAATGAAAAGTTTAACTCAGGTGTCATTATATCCGGTGTAGTGTGTGAGGTGGTGAAACACATACTGATCTGAGCCAGTGGTCTGGCAAGCTCTTGCACAAATTAAGCGCTAAATATAACAAAAAATGATCAAATTACACCTATTCTGATCTCTGTCCAGGGTGGACCTTAAAAGTCTTCTACACACTTAAGAGGCAATAATGGGTCAGGCCCCTGCTTAACTGAACGGCCAAATCCAGAAAGTTCCATTAGCAGATATCAGGGGTCGCCCACACACACACACAGCTGCCACCACTCAAATGGCTGAGACTCACTCAAGCCTCTCAGAACCCATACCCTCCCCCCAACTGGCCGAGACTCACCCAGACACCTCAGAACCCACACGGCCCCCCTCCCCGCAAATGGCCGAGACTCACCCAGACACCTCAGAACCCACACGGCCCCCCTCCCCACAAATGGCCGAGATTCACCCAGACACCTCAGAACCCACACGGCCCCCCTCCCCACAAATGGCTGAGACTTACCCAAACACTTCAGAACCCACACAGACCCCCCCCCCCCCAAAAAAACACCTGAGACTCACCAAGTCACCTCAGAACCCACACAGACCCCCCCAAAAAAACAGCTGAGACTCACCCAGTCACCTCAGAACCCACACAGCACCCAAACGTCTGAGGCTCACCCTACTCCTGCCAGCAGCGTGATCTCAGACACGCAAGCAGCGTTTGGATCCCCCACGCTGTGCCAGAACTCAGTGAACAGACACGGCAGTGTGTACAGCTTTCAGTTAAGCTTTTAAATGAAGTCAGTCAGGGGAGCAGGGGAGGAGCTAAATAAAGAGCTTTTCTCCAAATGATCAGCTGAGGAGAGACTCCATTAAGAACAAAAGCACTTTAAGGAGCCACAGACAAAGACTGGACTTGCAGGTTCCCCCTGGGAATTCTCTCATGAAATTGTGTTTGATTTGCTCTCATTTAAAGTATTTCTGAAGTGTGTCATTAGGGTACAAATCTCTCTGCTGGGCCGCCTGGTCCATCTCGGTTAGGATCGCTTCTATGGATTACTTTTGATGGAATGAAAACCTTGATATGGCAATGAAGACATAAGGAGCGGAAGCACTTGAGAGTATCACACCTCAAACATAACAGACCCCAGAAGCATGGAGACCATAAATTAATCCAGGAAGACGTGGATCATGTGTATGGATTAGAGTAGATCTGGGAGGACTTGGATCCTGCCTGCAAACAAGCTGATTTAGGAGCAGCGGTGGGCATCGCTGTCTGCCTCTCAGGAGAACCGTGGTCCTCAGACACACCACTGTGAATCGATTAGGAGCCCGTTATCACACCATTGCGTCTTCAAGGTGCCAAAATGTGCAGAACATCGGTGAGGAGAGCCCAGTGCCACTACGGCGTTTACATAAATCAGGGGTCTCATGGTCCTCCCTAAACTCCTATCACTTTCGGTAATATGTTTAGATAACCACAGAGTGCCTGACAAGGCTCTGAAGGACACATTCACCAGTACAGAAGGGAATTCTGGAAAAGTCCCAAATATTTCAGGGTCTATGGAGGACCTGCAGTGCAGCATCTGGGCAGATAAGGGTTTAACAAGCAGTATATTACACCCACACTGTCCGCAGGTAGAGAAGTGTGTGTGTTATCACATGGAGAAGGACACTGCTTCAGCCAAACTTAGAGTGCTGTCAGGGCCTGAACAACTCCCAGCAAAGTTCTCTCCTTGTATCTTGGAATCTATGCCAGTGTGTGTGTGGGGGGGGGGGGGTTCCATAGATCACATTCGGGGACCAAAATGTTCCCTAAGTGTGGTAAAACTTGAAACTTCCTTACATTGGGGGACATTTTTCAGGTTGCTATTTGGATAACCTCAACTTTATAAAAATCTGTCAATGCAATCAAAAAGTAAACTTGCCAAAAGTCTTGTAATTTGTTTGGTTACTTATGGTTAAGGTTAGGGCTGGGTAGGGGTTAAGGGTGTCATGTTGGGATTAGAGTTTTCCCCCATATGAATGAATGGAGAGTCCCTACAAAGATATAATTACAAACCTGTGTGTGTGTGAGTGTGTCTTTGCGTGTGTGTTCGCATGTAGAGTCGCTAATGTCTTTATTCATTGTTTAATTTCCACCTAGAAATGACACAATGAATGCAATTAACCACTCAGGATAATTACGGTGTTATAGTGTGAGGACAGAGGTCATCTAGAATAATCTGCTGTCTCACATGCACAAAACCCACACTGTGGGGTGGCAGGTGGGGTCATACTCCCAGCCCTCGGCTCTCCTCCGTGAAAAGTCCTGCTTGCACAGCAGAGGGTGCTCTCTTCTCTGCAGCCGGTCTGTCATGCCATGCAGCTCGGTGACTCTGCAATGGTACAGCGGCCGAGCTTCTGCTCCTGCTATGCCACCTGTGCTCCGCCTCCTGATTGGCTCGCTGCCCATGTGGGAGTGTCCAATCAAGGGCCATTTTCGTGACTGTCAGTGCTGCCCTTCGCTCAGAGCGGGAGCTTGTGCCCAGATGCTCCCGACTCCGGCCCTCTCCAGCCCTGTCACTCAGGGTTGGCAGGACGTTCTTGGTCCCTTGGAGGGTCTCCAGGTCTCATGGACTAATGCCTTCTTGTGACTCTGCCACTTAAAGGCTTGTGTCCTGAAACGTGGAGTTTAAATTAAATTAAATGATGCTGTATTTGCCATTTGCCAAGTATGAGCACAGACACATTGGAATGCTTCTTTTTACCTACCCCATCTTAATCTCTTTTGAGACACACACACACATATACAGCTGAGAGTGAAGCTTGGAGCCTGTCCACAGGGTCATCAGTCAGGGGTACAGGCCTAACCCGACGCTGGCCCAGTGACCACTGGGCCTGTGACACTGAGTTTGTGACCGCTGGGCCTGTGATGCTGGCCCAGTGATGCTGGGCTGATGACCACTGACCCTCCAGTATGCTGCTTTGGCTTTTGCCGCTCTCTGTTTCACTTTGCGTTTCTGGTCACCAGACAGTGCTGTTCCAGCCTGATGTCCAACACCATGTGATTGCATGGCCACTTTGAACCTGCCTCGGTTATTCACGGCGACATTATGGGAACATGGCCCTCAGCCACAGGAGTGCTGTTTGCCCCTGGAGATGGGGAATCCATCACAGAGGCACTTGTCGAAGAAGATGACGCTCCACCAACTCTGGCTTCGGCTCCCAGGCAACAATTTGACTCGGACCACAAGGCATCAAACACAGGGGCCATCAGGAGGCAGCAGAGAGCCTGGCAGCAAGCTATACTTTCAGAATGGTATGTGCACTACACTCAGTTGTTTCGATGAGTGTAGAAATTCATCTCCCAGAAGGCCAAAGAGGAGGCCACGCCACTTGATGGTCATGTGACTTGACCTGAAAGGAGGCTGATGCGGTGTGCATTTCCTTGTTCTTCTTTTCATTAGCCACATCTGTGCTTTCAGGACAGTCTGTTTTTTTATCACCCCCACGTGAGTCACCACAGCTGTGATCCAGCGCCGGCTATAGATCAGGCAGAAAGCCCCCCCTCCAACATTTCCCTGCTGTCTGCGGTGCCCTAACTCCGCTCCTTATCCTATGAATTAATGCCCCTCTCACCCTCCCCTGTGGAGCCATTTTTATGGCTCTAGCCTTCAATGTCACTTGTACTGAGCCTGACTGGACAGCTAATTAAGATCCAATTAAGGGGTAGCAATTAGGGAGCCATTAAGGGGCCCAGACCAAGGCTCCCCCATGATTCAAAACATCACTATTGGCAGCATAGCACATAATGCCACAGCGCAGCAGGAAAAGACAGAACAAAGTACAAAACGACAGAGCGCAGCACAAGATAAGCACAGCAGAGAATGACACAGCACATAATGACACAGTTCAGTACAGAATGAGACAGTACAATACAGGATGACATGGCACAGTACATTATGACACAGTACGACAGAGAATGTCACAGTAAAGAATGACACAGCACAGCACAAAGAATGACTGCCTGAAGAGGGCGCCCTAACACACTTGTAATCTCCCCCGTATCACTTGCCCCCCCCCCCAGAACACCACAAGCAGACTGCCTGAGGACGGCGCCCCAACACACTTGTAATCTCCCCTGTGTCACTTGGGGGGGGGCGGGGGCCGCGCCCGGGGGCGCCGGGCGGGGGGGGGGGGGGGGGGGGGGGGGGGGGCGGGGGGCGGGG
>JAODKC010000117.1:31449599-31463272 GCA_026777985.1 Mormyrops attenuatus | reverse complement strand
ACAAAGGCTGTCCCCTCACCTACAGGTCAGTCGGGCCAGGAAGTGTCAGACTGTCTCCTGGTGGACAAAGGCTGTCCCCTCACCTACAGGTCAGTCGGGCCAGGAAGTGTCAGACTGTCTCCTGGTGGACAAAGGCTGTCCACTCACCTACAGGTCAGTCAGGCCAGGGAGTCAGAGTGTCTCCTGGCAGAGCCCAATGGGGGTTAATATTTTAAACTGATTTGAATCTTTTTGCCATTATTCAGTTCATACCGCTACAATTACAACCAAAAATTATACAGCAGAAATGAAAATTTCCTCTAAAGGTCCCATGTTAACAAATCTCGGTGCGTTGTAGAACCTGTCTGGTTGTCTGTCTTCACTGAGTTCCATGAAGCCTCTTTTAACGTCCCACCAAGTTTTTCTTCATAATGTCATTGACATGCAAGGTTTCCACACAAGGCTGCAAACCTTTTAGAGGTTAGGCTGCATCAGTGTGCCTTACCCTGGCAGCGATCGCGAAATCCTGTAACTCATAAGTGATGCTTTATCGCCATCTAGTGCTGCTAAATAAAAATGCTCTTCGGCAACTTCCAGGCAAAAAGAAAAGCAGTACAAGTACCTCATTCTTCCCCATTGAGAAACTGGGTAGTTTTTTGCATACTATACACCTCTCTCCAAGAGAGAGATACACATGTATATGAGCAAGAGCAGTGGTCACTCAGCAACAAGCAATTTGTGTTCATGGGATTGCTCAGGGGCCCGAAGGTGATGTAATCAATCTGCCACAGGATTCAGACCCACAACTATTTGGGCACCAGCACAAACCTATGAGCTGCTGAGTCACACACCTCCACGAATGGAGTTCTGACAGACTCATCCCTTCCCTCCCACCTGTTGGGAGAGTAGTTACCATGTCAGGTCACAAGGGGGGCCTCTCGTGTGGTCATGTGGTGCCAGAACTTCAGGCGCAGCAGGAAAAGCCCATTGGATCATTCAGAACTCAGTTTGTGAATCAGCCTGTGAGTCACACGACTCAGAGATTCAGAAACAAAGAGACACTTTAGAATCAGAAGGTTCTCCCTCCTGCTCTTACAGAGAAACTTTAGCGTGTCCTGTGTTCAGACTCTCCCTCCCGCTCTTACAGAGACGCTTTAGCATTTCCTGTGTGCAGACTCTCCCTCCCGCTCTTACAGAGACGCATTAGCGTTTCCTGTGTGCAGACTCTCCCTCCCGCTCTTACAGAGACGCATTAGCGTGTCCTGTGTGCAGACTCTCCCTCCCGCTCTTACAGAGACGCATTAGCGTGTCCTGTGTGCAGACTCTCCCTCTTGCTCTTAGAGACGCACTTTAAATTGGGGCACCCTGAACTACGTAAATGGAGAACTGGGGCCTGATTCATCAAGCTGGATTTCTTACGTAGTTGCATAACTTGTCGGATTTCAGGTGCCCTAGTTTAAATGGACATGATCTTCGTTTTCTTTTGCTGGTGAAAAAAAATGTTTATAGTACAATAATGTTAACAATGCTATAATACTATAAACGCTATAAACCCGTATATATTATAAATACAATAAATACTAGAGCAGTATACCGAATTCAGATTAATTCAGTTTAATCACTGGGAGGAGTTGAATAGTCGTATCGGGGAACTGAAATATAACTAGTTACAATAGAATTCCTAATATTAGAAATTGGCATTTTGACTATTTCTAACAACTGAATTTGTGATATGAAGAATTTGTATTCTAATTAGTTAGAACTAAATTTGTGATGTCCTCTAGAAACGAATAAAAGCTAAAACGGCTTGCCATACTGTGATACCACTTTTTGTTATGCAGTACGTTACACTCCATAACGTTAGGTGAAAATAAACCAGCAATTCATCAGATCTATAATCTCAGTGTGATCTCCCCCAACCCGTTAAAGCCCCGCGACTTTAATGCGTATTGTTAGTATAGTACGTGTTCACTTACAAGTCGTGTTTTCAGTTTTCAAGTTTTTATTGTTACGTGTTCCAAAAAACAAAAACAGGGTATAGGACGGGAGCATATATAGGGGATAGGACAAACAGTAGAGCGATACAAGACAAGATAGCGCAAGACAACTCAATAGGAAACAGTAACAACAAGTAACAAATATGTGTAATGCGGATAAATACGTCAACAGACCAAAGAATAATGCAATAAATACTGATAAAGTTCAGAAGTGGACTATTAACAATGTGCAATAGATGTGCCATTTTAATACAGAACGTAATGCTCCAACCGGCGTCATATGAGGGCGTCATAACACCAGAGCCATTGACGTCATGTTGGGGGGAGGTTGTTCCATTTTGAAAGCGAATGGAGAGCAAGACGGGATGGTTGGAGAGAAAGGCAGCGTGAGAATCAGGAAGGCAGGTGGGCAGGAAAGCAGCCCGGACGCCTCGGCTTTGCCTCCCAGCGCCGTCCTCAGTGCAGACCGCCCGTACAGAACCCTGACGGCTTTGCTCCTGCACCATGGTGGGTAAGTGGCACCTTATAAGCGTCCGGCTTGCATGTCGGTGCTTGGGTAATTGGCGGCATGGGACGGCCGGTTTCTCTCCGTTCTGCATCGAGGTGAGCCGCTGAATCGCCTGCTCACCCTTGGTTTTGTTTTTGGAGAGGGGAATTATATAAAGAGGGATAGACATTGATCGTGTGTATGTGTGAGAGAGAGTCTCTGTCTAGGTGTCTGTCTCTCTCTGTGTCTGCGTCTCTTGTATCTGAGACTGTCTGCGTTTCTCTCTCAGTCTGTGTTTCTCTGTCTCTCTCTCTGTCTGCGTCTCTCACTCTCTCTCTCTTTCTCTCTCTGTAACTGTATCTGTGTCTGCATCTCTGTGTCTCTATCTGTGTCTCTCTGTCTCTGTGTCTCTTTGTATCTGCATCTCTCTCTGTCTGCAGCCCCTGTATCTGAGACTGCGTTTCTCCTTGTCTCTCTGTCTGCGTCTCTCTGTGTCTGCATCTCTCACTCTCTCTCTCTTTCTCTCTCTGTGACTGTGTATCTGTGTCTGCATCTCTCTGTGACTCTGTATCTGTGTCTCTCTGTATTTGCATCTCTCTCTCTGTTTCTGCATCTCCTGTGTCTGCGTCTCTCTTTGACTGTGTCTCTCTCTGCCTTTCTGCAGTCTTGTAGTCCTAAGTCAGCAGAGCTGTACGCTCTCTGGGCTCCCAATGGGGGGAGAGGTCCGTTCACAGCAGAGGGTGCTGTAGTCAAGGTCAGTATCCAGACAAGTTTGGGTTAGGGTGTCTGTGAGGGGGTGACCAGCAGTGTGTGTTATGACCGGTCAGGCAAGCAGGGAATATGGAGTGGGGAATCAGGTTCAGGTAGACGGAAATCCAAAAACAAAGGGGTCTATTCGGGCAAGCAGGTAGACAAGGGATCACACGGTAGACATTGTCAATGACAGACCTACAGTGGGGATACGTACTCGAATGTGGACTGAAATACACAGGACAAGCCAGAAATAACATGAAACAGCTGGTAACAATCAGGGTTTCACACGAGGTAAATGAGATGCATGGCACACAAGAGGGTCATACGAGCAGGTCATGACAGTGTGGGAGTCTGCTTCACTGCTGCAGGCATCAGCATACACTGGGCAGCATCTCTCCTCTTCCATGTCATGTGACTGCAGTTATGTCTCCCAGTCAGAATGTGATTACACATATACCCACTGGCTGGTAACCTCCCTGACCCGATCTTGCACTGCCAGCCTTCTGCGATGACACACTTTTTTCTGTGGTTCCTGTGACTGTTTGGAAGGGTGAGGCTGCCTAAAAATCTTTCTGATTGGTGCTTTTAGGAGCTGGAGGCAGAGCTAACCAGAAACAGTGATGCTTCTCTCAGGTGAAAGGGGCCATCGATGACGACATGGCCGAGTGTGAGTGTTCCCGCAGGGGGCGGCACGGGCATCTCCTCACCACCATGTAGGGTATAGCACCAGAATTGCAGGGTTACTCCATCTCATTTGAAGGGTGCTGATTGCCCCTTCTGCCCGTCTATCACAAGCTGATGGGCTATGATTGGCTCTCCGATCCATGTCATCTAAAGGGTGGGCACTCTGATCTCCATGCAGCATTCTGTGGGAGGGTTCTTTCTGTGGTGGTCCTGATTGGCCTGCTCTGACCCCGCCCAGGTGCCAGTGTTCCAGCCCATGGAGCTGATGGTGGAGGCCAGCCCCCAGCGCGTCTTCGCCAACACCTACCCCTCCTACATCAACTCCATCTCCACCAACAGTGACTGAGAGATGTACCTGTCGGCCAACAACCTGCGCATCAACCTCTTGCAGCTGAAGATCACATACCACAGCTTCAGTATCCTCCTTTGGATTGGTGGGGGGATAGCTTTTTGGGAGAAATAGATGACCACAGAGTTCTCTTCTAGTCACTGCAGCACACTGGTGTACAGCAGCAGCAAGAAGCATAGACAGCTTGGACTACAACAAGAAGATCCTGCTCACTGCCTGGCAGCCCCGTGACAACATCATCGCTGTGGTGACCACCAACAACCTCTTTATCATCCAGGAAAACCTGCTCTAAACGGCATGCCCCCGGCTGCAAACTCCTGCTGCGCCCAGCCAGATTCATGCCTCTATGGTGTGCCGGCCTCCATTGCTGGCCGTGGCCTAGGGTGGTGCCGCTGCCATGGCGACCTGCTTGCAGAGTTGAGGCCACGCCTCTCTGCTGCCATGATAATACCCCCATTCCACGAGGATAGGTCGTCATTGGTTATTTTGTTTCTCTAACTGCTTAATGCCATCGCAGACAGCTGCCGGATCTCTTCCCATGACAATCTCCATTCCCGTGCTCACCCCCAGCTCGCCGCGCCTGTGCTCCTACCTGCATGTGATTGGCCAGTGGCATGTGGGTAGAGTGTGACCCCATCGCAATGCATGCAGGGACAAGCATGTGTCCTATCAGTGTGGTGCCTCCCTGAGGCTGCTCCAGAGAGCCATCTGCTGGTCCTCAGGCCCGGCCCACTGTTTACTGTTCATCACTGAGTAAACGGAAGGTTCTGGTTTGGTTCTGTATGTGTTTACATGGTATCAGCTTAACAGAACCAGGCTTTGGACCTTTCTGCCCAACACGGGTCATGCTTGCAGCTCCATATCAGGCTTAATATGTCCTTTTGTGCATGTTTGATCTCATGTGGGGTCTAACCTTGTGTGCTGGGGGTGTGGACCCCTACCCTCACGACCTGACTGAGGAGGGCTCACCTGCAGCTTGGCACACTGCCCGTCTTGCCCTAGCCCCCATCCCCAGCTACTGCCCCGCCTGTTACACCATGTCTGTGCACCTTGCTCTGGCTTCAAGGACCAGCAGCCCCCCCTAGAGGCTTGTGGCACCCTTGAGGACACAGGAGAAGGAAAAGGTGGAGTTGCTCACTGTGGCTATGTGGAGCAAAGTCATGTCTGCTTTATTTGACAGGGTTTCTACAGTAACAGTTCACAAACACGTGGCCTTTGGTGGCTGTGGTTTTATACTATTATTTCTATTGGCAAAACCCTAATCCTAACTATGACGAGCTTAACCCCTGACCAGACCTAACCTTAATCATAAGTAACCAAACAAAATACAAGACTTTGGGCTATTTTAGTTATTTGATGGCATTCACGGATTTTTTTAATAAAGCGGAGGTTTATATTGTGAGGACCTGAAAAACGTTCATACAACCTAAAAAGTAAGAGTTTATACCGCATGGTTGGACATGAAGTCCCCACAATGTGGTAAATATATACCCCACAAACATACATAGACCCTGGGTGAGAGCTGGCGAATGTCGAGAGGAGAGCCTGTGAAATTCCCCTCCACACTTAAATATCACGGCAGTACAGGAACCTTGGAGTAGATCTAGCTTTGGTTTAGTCTTGAGTAGTGTTTTTATTTGGAGTAAGAGTGAGTGGCGTGAGTAGGGGTCTTTGGTACCTTCACAGGTAAGCGAGCGCCTTAGCTGTGTGGTAACGGTGTTCCTGCAGTGCGCTGGCTTCTCTCTGTGCACTGGGGGGCCTATGGGGCACTGGGCTCCTGCTCCCTACTCACTGAAGCCCAAGAGACTCATGAAACAAACCCAACTGCAGAATGCACTTTTTCATTATTTTTTATGTTTTTTTCTTTTTTTCCAGAAGAGAAGCTGGGAAAGGGACAATGGGCTATCTGAAAATATGTGATATTATGTAATCATACTGGTGCATGCCTTTGGCACCCAGAACAAACGAAAGAATTAAATAAAATGGAGAAATAAATTCCACACTGAACTACTGAATAAAGTAAGCGATATGAGCCTAGTCGTGTGTTTTTGTGCGACATGATGTCCTGCATTACTAATGTGTGCCATTTGGAGGTCTCTCCAGCAACACGCCCCAACCCGCAGTACCTCCTGTGAGGCAACTTACAGTAGACTCTATTATACAGCAAGCGAAGGAAACTCTCCAAGTAGCTTTGAGTTCCTAAGTTTAATTGGGAACCTGGCCACCACGAATCAGCGGTGATAGTACCGGTTACAGCGTTCTCAGCCACCCCGCAAAAATCCCTGGATCAGCAGGAAGCGGTGGCGCGCGCGTCCGTTCAGTCAGCGTATTAGTGACGCGCACGAGCCACGCGCACAGGCATCATGGCCGCTGCAAGCGATGAAGACCCGGGACTCAACGGTACGTAACGCCGCTTGGTGCCGTAAGCAGCCGCTTGCTGTAAAAATGCGCCCTTTATTACTTTTTAATCGTGCTGGAACGAAGAAATGCAGCCCGTATAGCTCGGCTGATGGAATTTCCCCTTTACAGGGCGACGGAATGGGGGTGGTGGACACTTTCTGGGAATGTAATGTTTTCCAATGTTGACAAAGATGTGGGCCAATAGGATTATTTGGAACGGCAATGGGCGGGCGCAAAGGCGCTGATCGACGTGAATGTCGTCCTATTGTTGGTGTTATTTAGCGTGGCGAACTAGCTCGGCTGTGTTGATGGTGTCGGAGCAGCCGAGAGGAAAGCTGACTGCCGAGAAAATGGGGTTGTGTGACAGTGGCAGCCAGGCCAGCGACTTTTATCGTCGGAGGGAATACTTCCAATATGCCAGTATAGGCCCATGTCGTGATTCGCGATTATTATTATTTGGGGTGGTGTTATGTTTAGGAGTATTAACATTACTAATGCAGGATTTTCCGCAATGTATCAATAAAGACTTTATGTCTAAGCGGAAAGCTTGCAGTCCGGCGGCTGCTCCAGAACTTGAGTCCCAGTACAGCGGGACGGGGTGGGGAGGCTGTACAAAGTGGATGAAACGTAAACAAGAGTGGGTCCGAGACAAGCTTCTTCAGTTACAGCTTGCAAACGGGCAGACGTTATGTTTACACGGGGCTGAGGCTGAGGAGCTGCTTAGGCGTTTAACTGCTGCTAAGGCGTTTAACTGACTAGAAACACCCGTGCGTTGTCTTGACTAGTTTCTGAATTCGCTCACAGTGCGATCCGGGATCATGTGATCCGCTGGGTTTTTATTAGCCGTACTTGGGCTCGGTAAGGCGTCCCTTGTGTACTTTGTCCATCTGGCCAGGCGGGGCGGCTTCCGGTTTACACAGCTGTAAAAGTGTAAGGGTCATCATTGACATCATTGTAAAGGAAGTGTAATGTTCTGTGAAATAGATGGATATTTACGTGTGTTTCTGCCTCAACACATCTTGCATTGTAATAAACATTGAGCAGTTCATCTGAGGAGCCTGCTTCTGCCTTTCTTTGGCAGCACTCCACCTACTGTCTGGGTGATGACACTGCTTCAGGACATTGTCATTAACTGATCTCTGTTCCCCCTCCTGGGAAGCTCGTCAAGCTATTGCTCCTGCACATGCCTTGTGATCACCATTATTGCTGCTTCTTCAACATGGCCGGCCCCAATGTGCCACCTGTCGCCCACTCGTGTTATGCTCCTCTTGCGCTGGGAGGGGGGGCGTTTGGCAGGGGCATGTGTGGGTTGCTGCATGGAGCAGTAAGGGTGGATCCTCTTACCCCATTTGCAGGAAACCCCCTCATCGGGAGCTCTCAGTCCACCACCCCCCTCCCCCCCCCCACACACACACACACACTCACACAACAGTTTATGGCCGTAGTGACCCCATACCACAAAAAGCTAGCGGTATGTTCCGCTCCCCACATCGCTATGGTAACCTGCTTCTTGCTGCAAGCACAAAGGGTCCTAGGCATACTACACACAGGCTGTTGTTGCCTGGGATCATGATCAGTCACATGGTCAGTATCTTGTTTGCTCCTTAAGCATGACTAAAGTACACAAAGCAAATGAGTTTGGGGTTAACCTAAGCTCTGACCTCAGAGCAGGCGGAAATGTAGCCTGAAGTGAGAAACAGGGTTAAGACCAGAGATGGATTTGGGCTCTGTGCTGTCTGTCATGTTACTGGGTACCGGACCGCACTGCAACACAGATTTCAGTGCCTCCTTCAGGTGCCACTTACATCTCAGAGATGCCAATTGAAATATTTGCCCCCTGGTGCTCAGGCAGCAGAAGCATCACCGCACGCCAGGTCCCATCGCTAGTTAGCGTTACACTCACCCTGGTGTCAGCAGACGCTGACCATACACACATTTAAAATGCATAAAGTGAAAAGGGTTTAAGTGTGGGTGTATTGCACTCAAAAGGATCGAGCACCCGGACATGCAACTAGTGTTTAAAAACAATTGCGTGTGGGGGGGGGGGCACATCAAATTTTATGACGCATCTGTGATTCATGGGATACACTTGAAAGCAGTGGGCTGCACCACGTTCAAAAGTTTGCATTAAGTGTTTTGTATTTATTTATACTTAAATAAATAAGGTGTTAATGTATCGCTCAATTTGAAGTTGGAATTTGCCTTAGAAATAAAATCGCTCTTATTGTCATGAGCTTCAATTTTGTGCATTTTTTTATGTACTGGTTCAGGCACTGCTTAGGGACCAGCAGGTTGGTGCCTCACGATGAAAGTATCGTTTTAGCATCAGTATCAGAAAAAATTCAAACAATACCATAGTCACGGTGTGGGGTGATTTTAGTGTTTAACCACAATTACTCGTGCACTGTGACCCCCAACCTTTCTCTCACCTGTATATGTGTCGGTGTTTTTCCCCCGGAGAGCAAGATGGGGTAGGCGAAAAGAGAATTTCCCCCCAGCGATGAATAAAGTATCACTGCTTTATTTTTATTCAGCTTCACAGGCAGCTGTATATAAATACTCCTAACTTTGTCTGTCTGTCTGCATGTCTCACTCTGTCTCATCCTGACTTGGTTTTGGGCCCTAGAGCCACAGATGAGAAACGTCACTGATTCTGGGTATCAGCTGTCGTCACGGCGGCTTCTTCAGTGGCTTATATGCTGTAGCGTGTTTACAGTCCCTCCTTAGGAGTGACAGCTGGAAGGCTGCCCCTGACCCCGCTCTGTGTCCTCCCCCCCACAGGGTCCTGGGTAGAGCTGGGAATGAACAGGAACGGCGGTGCCCCGACACAGCCACCAAGCCAGGGGACGCCCCCGGTGGAGGCCCAAGACGCCAGCACGCTGGGGGAGGCGGGGGGGCTGGAGCACGTACCCTCCTCTTCCTCAATCCACAATGGCGATATGGAGAAGATTCTGCTCGATGCTCAGCATGAGTCCAGCAGGAGCAACTCCTCCTGTGACAGGTACACTGCTTGAGAGGTGAGAGCACCCCCCTGTGTCCAGCCCCTCCCACGCTGACCCTCCCACTCTCCCTGCAGCCCCCCCAGGCCCCACAGTCCACAGGATGAGGGACAGATCACTTTCGATGTGGATGTCAGTGCCGTGAAGGAGGGCCAGGTGTGTGCGCCGTGTGTCTGGTGTGTGCACTCCATATGCCATGTGTGTGCTGTGTGTGTAGCATAGCATGTGTGCACTCCATATGCCATGTGTGTGCTGTTTGTGTAGCATAGCATGTGTAGCATGTGTCCACTCCATATGCCATGTGTGTGCTGTGTGTGTAGCATGTGTCCACTCCATATGCCATGTGTGTGCTGTGTGTGTAGCATAGCATGTGTACCATCTGTGCACTCCGTATGCCATGTGTGTGCTGTGTGTGTAGCGTGTGTGCACTCTGTATGCCATTTGTGTGCTGTGTGTGTAGCGTGTGTGCACTCCATATGCCATTTGTGTGCTGTGTGTGTACTGTGTGTGTGCCGTGTGTGCACTCTGTATGCCATGTGTGTGCTGTGTGTGTAGCATGTGTCATGTCTTCTGTGTGTGAACTGTGCATGAGCCACATATGTTGTGCTGTGTGCACATCGTCTGCACCATGTGCAGTGTATCTTCATTCGTTGGCCCCTTTTCCTCAGCCCTGTGGCGCTCTCTGCTGCCCCTGCAGGTGGAGGAGGAGCGGCTGGACAGGGAGAGGGAGGAGGACATCCTCATGAGGGGCTCTGACTGGGTGGCTGACTGGTCGAGTCGACCTGAAAACATCCCCCCTAAGTGAGTACCCCAAGTGACCTTTTGACTTTTGACCATTGTGCCATAGGTCTAAGTGACCTTTCACCTCTTATCTGGCAGTATAACTCCCTGTACCATTTGGATTTCAGAATCATTTTGTAGCATTTTTAACCTTTAGCCCCTGCCGCCATTGTGACACAGGGAGTTCCACTTCCGCCACCCCCGGCGCACGCTGACCCTCAGTATGAGGAAGACAGGAGCTATGAAGAAAGGGGGTGTGTTCTCCGCAGAGTTCCTCAAGGTCTTCATCCCCTCACTGCTCCTGTCGCACATCCTGGTGCTGGGGCTTGGGTAAGTGTCTGCTTCTTGCATGCACTTCCATATCTGTCCAGCAGAGGGCAGGATTGGTCCTCCGGTCATGCGACAGCCGGGCAGCGCCCCGCCCAGCAGCTGCCTGGTTGTGATTTGGCCCGCAAACGCTCAGTCGCTCCACAGCTCCCCGAGTCTGATGGCTCTCTTAAGCTGCCTGCCCACATTCCCCAGAGCCCTGCACTGTCTCTCTGGTTTTTGGTGCCGCTGTCGCAGTGTTAATTTTGATGCTCATTTTAAAGTTACGTTTAGTCCCACTCAAATGACTAAAATACATTTTTAGTCACATTTTAGTCAAAAAAATGATGAAAATGATCATTTTGTCTGAAATTTAATTTCAATCTGATTTTAGTAGTTGTTGTTATTAACAAGTGTAGGTCATTTTACATTACTTTTTTTCACGAAAAACAGTTCTGGCAACATTGGACACTACTGAGGATTAGCCAAACATTAGTCGCCTTCTTTGAACAGTTTTAGTAGTGGTAGTCACACTCAGAGTGGTCAGTAAACACTAGTCTGTATGTCTCTAAATGTCTCAGACCTGGGACTGATTAGACCGCAAGGGAGATGTTATCACATGTGACATGCTGAGTCTGTTTATTATTATTGGGTGTTTTCCCATCATACAACAGGAACCGTGACCTTTATGCTAAATACGTACGGGAGACACAAAAAGCCAGTATTGCTGTAAGCCCCAACCAGTAGTTCTTGGTTGAGCAAAAAATACCTACTCACATGAATGCAATACGGCAAGGGAAATTCAGTCTGCATTTTTATCAGAAAAGGATTAGTGGTGACGAATACTACCTTTTATTTTAATTTTATGTATACTCAGTGACAAAAAAATATTAAGCACCCAGGCAGAGTGGTGGAAATGAAATGAATCTGCAGGTGGTGAAAGGTCATGTGACTGTATTGCAATGATTATAATATCAGATCAAAAAGACAACAGAGTTGGCCCTCTGTACAGCCGTTGTATCCTCTCCTGCGGCAAGTCGGCCCACAGCTGTTGTAACTGGCCCTTCGAGATCCTGCAGATCAGCACTGGGTCTGAGTTAACGTCCGAGCTGAACCCACACATGTTCGATTAGGGAAAGAACAGAGGACCAGGCTGGCCACGGGAGGACCTCAGCATGACGCGGGCAGTCCATAGACACATCTGCCGTGTGTGGACAGGCGTTGTCTTGTTGAGGGTGCTGTCTCAAGAGGGGTAAGACATGTGGACTAACATAGAGCTGTGCCGTCAGGGTCCCCGGAATCACTACCAGAGATGACCTGAAGTCATACTCTATAGCTCCCCATACCATGATGCCATGAGGAACGACGGTGTGTCTCTCCACAACATTGGCAGGACTGATCCTCTCCCCTCGTTACCGCCATACTAGCACACAACGGTCATCCGCGGTAATGCAGAACTGAGATTCATCACTGAACATGGTACAACGCCACTCGTCATGAGTCCATGCCTCCTGGCTACGACACCACTCTAAACGCAGCCGTCTCTCCGCTTGTGTTACGGCCAGCCTATGCATGGGACCGTGAACCCGTAGTCCGGCTGATGCCAGTCGTTGAGACACGATGCGGGGTGACATGGGGTGTTGTAGAGAGTCCAATACCTGTGTCCGGATGGCAGGCGCAGATGTCATGGGGTTCTGTAATGATTGGCGCACAATATGACGATTCTCCCTTGGTGTGGTCTATCTTGGCCTGGAACCTTCATAACGTGTGTGGGTGCCCTCACATGCCCATTGGTTCCAACATCGGGCAACTGTGACATCTGCATGCCCCACATGCTGGGCAATTGCACGATACGACCACCGGGCCTCATGTAAACCCACAATGCGACCTATCAAACTCCGTCAAGTGCTGGTAATGCTGTCTAATGTGTCTATGAGGCATCCTCTGTGTCTGGTGACTAAACCTGCTAGCTCCTTGCAAATCAAATTATTGACACAGCCATCGCTGGTCTGCATGTGTACCAAATTACATCCAAATGGGACCATTACGTCCGGGTGCTCAACTTTTTTCGTCACTGAGTGTATATTTGTCGAGTCGTGATGAATAACATATGTTTGATTTAGTCATCATCATTAACTAATTGTAGTGGCACTCGATTTTATTTCTTCTGTACCCCCTTTTGAAGCCAGTCTAACAAGCAATACTTGATACGCGAGTGAGACCAGATAATCTTTTAAAAATGTTTACTCGAAAATACAAATTATACGGGGAACTCGAGACTCGATCAAAAAACTGTGTTGCTTCCTATATCTCTGGCTTCAAACTAAACTACGTCCAATCAGCTAAGTGACATATTACTATGTGCCAGAAGCTCAAAATACAAAAATTATTTTAGAACTTATACATCACTAAATTATGCATTTTAACAAAAGTAATATCTATAAATTCTGATTAAATTAATTAACTAGTATTTTTAACCATTTTTAAAATTATTACTACCAAAGAATTGCATCCTGTTTGGCTCTTACACTAATATTTTAGTCACATTCAATGTTTTAATTTTCATAATACAAAAAGCCAGGGATGGAGCACCAACCCATAGCAGGTCACACTCACATACCATTCACACACTCACACACCATTCACACACTCATGCACACCTACGGGCATTTTTTGGACTGTGGGAGGGAAACTGAAGTACCTAGGGGGAAACAGGCAAACTCCACACACATGGAACCATGTCAGGCCATATTTTTGTCAATATTTTCATCAGGGGAATGAACACTGGGCTGTCTCAGGTGAGATGCAGCACAGCAGCAACTGAAACACACAGGTAACACCGAGAATGGACGCACTAACTCTCTGCCTCCCTCCCCCTCAGGGTGTACATCGGGAAGAGGCTGACCACACCCCCTGCCAGCTCCTTCTGAGCCCCACCC
>JAODKC010000117.1:31435888-31449499 GCA_026777985.1 Mormyrops attenuatus | reverse complement strand
CTCACTGCCCACCCTCACGGCCCACCCCCCTCCCTCGGACTCTCACGCTCGTACCTCCCCCCCCCTCTCTGTTTCCTTCTTAAACTTTTATGTTGTCCAGTGGTCCTGCCCTCCCTGAAACAGTGCTAGGTGACAACTGCCACCTCATTTCAGACTCCGCCCCTTGTCACTCCTGGAGGGGCGGAGCTACAGCATCAGCCAACCTCAAAACTGATGCCTGCGAAACAAGCCGCCCTCTGAGCAGTGGGAGATTTCAGGAAGAGCAACTGAGGGCCATGGTGTTTGACTAAACATGGGACAACGATGTGGCAGCAGCTGATTGGCTCAGTCCCACAAAGATGGCCCTGTCGTTATCATTCTCATCACAGTCATAATTGTAACCCTTACGGTGCAGTTCTGTAGTGACCGTCTGATGCTTGAATCTGAAACCTTTGGTTAGAAGTACAGAAATCAGAAGTGCAGTTCCTCAGATTGCCAGCTGGGGGGGTGCACTGTGCAGCCTGTAGGTCAGGAAATGGCTGGGGACAGGAGCCCTCAGTGTGAAAAAGAGAGACCCCCCTCAGCCACCCTGGTGTGCATTATGTTTATGGGAGAGAAAGTCCACCTAACCCCAATCCCCCCACCCCCATCACCTGCACCACCTCATCTCTCCCGCACCTCCACTTCCTCCTTCCTCAATGGCCTTGCAGCCTGGGGCTCAAGGCTTGGCTGAACACAGAATCTGCACGATGGGGGATTTCCTGCCTGGTCCTTGTTTTTTGGTTTTGTTTCTGCTGGAACGGGGAGCAGGAGAGATGGCAAAGCTGTCATAGTAATTCTGATAATGATGGTTAAAGTGTTTTTCTTTTTTTTTTTTTGCTTTGTTTTCTCTGATAGATTTTTGTCATTAAAATTCTCCACTGCAGCAAAGGCCCAGAATGGTAGGCATTGGTTTCTTTTCACTTCCTCTCTGCTTTGTCACCCTCACGATACATGCTCCTCTGCTCTCTGGGTTTAACAGTTTGCGTGAACTGCAATGTCCCTCCTTGCCCTACTAAGTACAAGGTTCAACTGTTTGCCAACTGTAGGTGGTAACTAAGGGCTTTCTTCTACTGCACCAGGTACCGTACTTTCCGTACAACAAACTCAGTACTTCTTTTCCACTGTTTTCTGGTCAGGTACCACCACCAAAAGTACCACACCAGCTAGGTACTTCAGTACTTTGGTACTTTAGGGTGGGATTTGCAAACATGTTTATTGTCAATTGGCTATGCAAAACACCTGCCTCACAAATACAACCTACACCCACCATTGTGAAAAAACATAGTTATGAATTCAAAGAATGAATGATGATAAATGAAGTAAAAAAAAATATGTAATTTGTCCACGCATTCATTACTAAGAGACCCAAGCTTTAATTGCAATCTGGTCAGAATAAGATTCATACCCTCACTCAAAGGCCATTCTGTGTGACCAGATCACCCCTAACCCTCTAGTCAAAAGTCACACCATGTGACCAGATCACTCCTAACCTCCCAACCAAAGGCCACTCTGTGTGACCAGATCACTCCTAACCCCCCGATGAGATGTGAATGGCATATCAAAAAAAAACATATTTGATATAACATACTAGGGATGGATAATGTTTGACAAATTTCAAATATTGCAGTGTGATTTTGTTGCAATAAATATTGAGATATTTAAAAAGCAAAAAAATGAGTTCAAAATAAATTTTTCACATTCCTGTCTAGGAATGATTTAAATATCAAGAATGAACATGATTGTGATTGGCTCAGAGAAGGCATGCAGCACAAAAGCAGTGGAGGTAAACTTTAAACTGATTTTTAGACATACACTACATTGCAAAAAGTATTGGGACACCCCTCCAAATAATTGAATTTAGTTGTTCCAATCACTTCCATAGCCACAGGTGTATAAAATCAAGCACCTAGGCATGCAGACTGCTTCTACAAACATTTGCAAAATGGGTTGCTCTCAGGAGCTCAGTGAATTCAAGCATGGTACTGTGATATGATGCCACCTGTCCAATAAGTCCATTCATGAAACTTCCTTGCTGCTACATATTCCATGGTCAACTGTTAGTGGTATTATAATGAAGTGGAAGCAACTGGGAACAACAGCTACTCAGGCATGAAGTGGTAGGCCAAGTAAAATCACAGACTGGGGACAACGCATGCTGAGGCACACAGTGTGCAGAAGTCGCCAACTGTCTTCAGAGTCAATAGCTACAGACCTCCGAACTTCGTGTGGCTTTCAGATTAGCCCGGTAACTAAGGTAACTGGTATGGTGGAAATACACCATTGCTAAAATAACTCCTCCTGATTATGGGTGAGGCGTGGGTGCACCGATGTGCCTATAGACTCTGGAAAGCCATTCCAGGTGACCAGATCACCGCTATCCCCCCACCCAAAGCCATTCCACGTGACCAGATCACCGCTATCCCCCCACCTAAAGCCATTCCTGGTGACCAGATCACCGCTATCCCCCGACCCAAAGCCATTCCAGGTGACCAGATCACCGCTATCCCCCCACCTAAAGCCATTCCAGGTAACCGGATCACCGCTATCCCCCCCCCACACAAAGCCATTCCAGGTGACCGGATCACCGCTATCCCTCCCCCACCCAAAGCCATTCCAGGTGACCGGATCACCGCTATCCCCCAACCCAAAGCTATACCATGTGACCAGGTTGAGATGTTGAGATATCATAATCTGCCACTTTTCAATTTGTTAAATATGAATATAAATTTTTAAAAAAAATGTCTCTGCATTAAAGACACTCCAATGCAAAAACACTTTATTCAACGTTAATTTCTCCTGCTGCTTTTACCGTGGATGCTAACGTCATTCCGAAACCCATGCTAAAGAAAAACCTAGTTTCAGGAGTGCGGGAGGCACAGTTAACTCTGGGTGGTCTTAGTAAAATGTCGTGATTCAAATGAGCGCGTTGATCATGGATTCTCCAAAGCACGCTGCACTTCCTCTCCCATGCCACCACCAGTACTGGGCAGTAGGGGTCACTGTATTTCTGTCTGACTTGCCATTTTTAGGTAGGACATGTGCTCTGCTGCTGAATTTGCCTTTGTTGTCTCACATACACATTCAGAAAAGCAAAGATGGCCTGCAGGCTTGTGGGCTGCTACCATTGCTAAGTTAGCATAGCTTTATTTCTAGCCAGAAGGAAGACTGCATTAGCATGAAAAAAGCACCCCCCCCTCCACACACACACAAACACACACACACACACACACACACAAGCAGCTGGCCACCACCCTGTACCCATGGCAACCTCACAAGCTGCAGTAGGAGGAGCCAACTGACACAGCTCCAGGATTGGCCGGCTGTAGGTGTTCTGAGGTTCCATATAGAGGATGTGGGAGTGGTCTCCACAGTGAGGAAGGGGTCTAGAGGAAAGTGGCACGTGGTTTGGCAAGGCAGCCCTACTCCACCTGTGCAGACAGCCCCAGAAAGCAGAAGGCAGGTCTCACTGTGCTCAGAGCTGAAACCGTGTGATGGGCAATGGCGGGAAAGCTGTAAAAACTGGGAAGTATGAGAGGGAAAACCGGATCACAGAATCCCACCTTTCTTGCTTTAGTAGCTGATCACCAACATAACTTGAAAAAGAGCTTGCTAGGGAGCTGTGTATGCAGGTGTGACTGAAATGTGAACAAGCAGATGCTGCCATGGTAACACTGACCTCAATCCAGTGACTTCACTAATGCTTTAAAGGAGGGATGTAGTACAAACACCACACCAATAAGATGGTCCTCATTGGGACTGGAGTTCATGAATGCTCTAAAGGAAGAATCTAGTAGAAACACCACACCATTAATTAAGATATTCCTCTTTGTGACTGCAGTTCGCTAATACTGTAAAACAGGAGTGTAGTACAAACACCAGACCACTGAGGACCAGGACTGGAGTTCAAATGAATAGGTTTATACCGGAAAGTTAAGAGAGCTTATGGTGATTAATCAGCCTTGTCATTAACCTTCTACCCCCCTTGTCTTGTACCAGACTCTCATTGCTTGTAATTCTCTCTCTCTCTCTCTCTCTCTCTCTCTCTCTCTCTCACTGGCTCTGAGGAGGGGGAAAGAGGGATGACTGTAGGGCTATTTGCTGGCCTGTTGTCATGGAAACTGGGCCTTGCCTTCAGGAGTTACAGCCAGTTCCCTTTGAAAGATGTAATGGCCTTGTGTCTGGGCAGGGTGCACAGCATGATGTGCTGAGCTGATACTGTCTGAGGTACACCTTCCCACTGAATACACCTTCAGTGTGTTACTAATGTACTCAACGTGTTGTCCCAAAGCAAATCCAGAGGAAGTAGAAGTTGAGGAACACATAAGGATTTAGTTTAAAATTATCATTTGAAATTCAGGTTTATTGCACACGTGTGTAACAAATCGCAGTCGGAACCTACCTGACATGTAACCGTACCGCACCCACACCGACCCCGTGCCAGCCTGATCCGTGTGCGTTCAACTTTTCAGGCTTAAACTTTTCTGGTCTTGTCGGCGGGACTAAAAAGCCTAGCAAAGGCGTGTGAAAGCGCCGGTATTGCGGAGCTCCGTGCGTCTTTCCCCCGCCATTGCCGGCTCTGGGTGGTGCTGAAGGGACAGCGCCCAGTGGCGCTCCGTGTCCGCGGCATGACCACGCAAAACGCGCGCCTGCTGCGCCGCCTCCACCCACAATGCAGCCCGATCTCATCGCTGAAACGAGGGCTGTCTCGCATGAGCCACTCGGGATAATCCGCTATTTGAACAATAGAGGGAACAGCGAGGGATCGGGGTGGATGTGCATTAGTAGTGCGCACTAGCCGCACCGACACCGCCTCACCTCCGCCCGTTTCTCTTTATCATTCTCTCACTTATTTCCCACCTCCCTCTTCCTGTGCTTGGTGTGGAGCTGCTCTGTATGACAATCTGCCTTTGATTCGCGCATTTAACGCAAAATTGTGAGTCTGCATGTGTCTTTTTTACAGGTCTGATTCCTTATTTCGTCCTTAATTAACTTGTTGTTTGCGGCAGATTGACGTATATACGGCGACATAGCCGTTATGCACCTGCCTGGTATTAGATTGGTATTAGATGTAAGAAGTTACAGAAGGTCTGTGTCATACTGTCACCGGTGCATCATGCATATTGTTAAGATTAATTCCATGCAACATAACTAATAAACAGGACGTCGGATTTTGGTTAATAGTGAAATCTCTTCCGTGATTGCTGTCGTTTCCTTGTCTTTTCAGCATTAAATAACCGGACTCGGATGTGTTGCACCGTCACCAAACGACCAGTCACAGTTTAATTGAGCAGAGTAGGAGCAGACCAGCAGCCGGAGCCGGATCCCTAGCAGAACCATGTCCGCCTCGGAAGACGTGCCCGCCTTCTTTAGGAGCATGGGCTCCGGCAGCCCCAAGCCCCGGCACAAATTCTGCGGAGTGTTCTGCCCGGTGGAGGGTGCGACCGACAACAAGACGCTGGACCTCAGCTCCCTGTCGGCGTGCAGAGGGGATGGCCGTGTCATCGACAAGCAGGGGGACGTCGGGAGGAAGGTGGAGATCCGGACAAGCGCCGGCAAAGAGGCTCTACAGAACCTCGGTGACACGGTAGGAACAGGCTGCGGGTTTGTGCGGAGTCACGCCTCGGTCTCTCATCCCTCCCTGCTGGGCAGTGAGTCCGGATTTGCCCTTTCTCAGCCTATGGGTTTTATTTCACCGCTCTTTTTTCTCGTTTTTGAAATAGGCACATCTTATCGCTATAGAAATATGTACGCGTAAAAGTTCAAGTAGGAAAATTCTCCGTTCACAAAAACAAATTTAAATACAAATTTAATATATAGAATCATGAGATTAAGCTGCACTTTATTGATCACAAAGGGAAGTTTTATATCCAATAGCCAATTTAGCATCACCTAGCATCTTGTTTTCCTCACTCCTTGGTGTGCTGTAAAGCTGCTCTCTACTTGGTCTTTGGTCGCTTGTCATTATACTCAGTATTACTTTCTGTATTCAGAATACTCAAATGGAATCACTGATTCGGACTAAAGTTTCCCCCGCGGGGGTCTTTGATTTGCCCACAGCCTGTCTTGCCGGCTCCCAGCATCCAACGGGGGCTCAGTGTACACACCAACAGGCAAAAGGGGTCCCAGTGTGTGTCGCTCTTGTGGCAGAAAGGGGCACTTTTTCATTGTCCTGGGCAGTGGTCTAGTCTGGACAGGGCCTATGTCACACACAGGTGCCAGTCCCTTTGCACAAGGGTGACAAGCTCTGGTCCCCTACCCTGAACAAAGAAAATAAAGAGCTATTATTTTTTTGACCAGCACATTCTATGATTTCTGAGTCCTGCGGTTTGATACACTCATCCTGTCATCTCATTTCTGGGCTGCAGCACTAGGTGTGACACTAACACAGTTGGGGTGTGCCTGTCCTCTGAGGGGACCCTTATTCCGCTCGCTCTCTGTGGCTGGTGAGGCTCTCCCGTGACGTTCAACCCTCGTTGCCCCACTGAAATTAACTTTCTCAGGCATCATCCAAGCTCCAACTCCCGGCTCCTCACCCTCAGCCCTGAAGAGGGGAGTGTCTCCCCAGTCACCCCTAAAAACGACGACAGATCCGGCCATCCAGCGCTTATTGGGGGGCTAGCCTTAATTTGTCAGAAGAGGCTGATTATTGCAGCACCCCTCCCCCATTAAAGTGTCATCCATAAAACAAAAGGAGTTTGTGTCTACATGAAATCAGGGTGAGTAACGTCTATGTGCTGGGTACGTTGTGCAAGGTGCACCCCTGGCCAGATCTTCGGCTCAGTGACTCCAGAGCAACTACGTGAGAGTGACCGTGTGTCAGGGAAGCCTCCTGCTGACCGCCAGTCCGAAATGGGCGTGTCACTCTTTGTGACAGCATGACAGGGTGTTCGACGTGCTGATCAAGCTGACGACAGCAAGAGAATGCAAAGACGTTCAGCTGAGAAATGTAAGACTCGACATTCAAAGGAGGTTCCTCGCCTTGCCACAAACATGAGAGCTTCTAAAGGTAAACCACCATTCCGTTAAAAGAGCAACTCATGTGAACCATCTTGGGGGGGGAAGTCTGATTGGTGGTTCCCTGGACGCACAGCAATTCACTGGCGCCGCCTGCTGGACGCTTAGTGGCTGAGCACTGAGCTGAGTCACTCTTCAGCTGGCAGCTCTGTTAAACTGGCTCAGCTCCTCCTGCCTTTTGGAACTGAATCTGATTGAGATTCATTCCTTTCTATGTCTCTCTATCTCTTAGGCACCAGCCAACACACTAACCATCCTTCAATGCACAGCTAAGCACTCTCAGGAGGCTGCCTTTGTGATGATGGTTATGACCTCCCTGTGACCCCAATGAAGCTCCGCCCCATTCATTTCATTGGCTGGTGATTTGGTGGCTCACTTTATCAAACTGCTCCCCTTTGTACACCAGCTCTGTCATCCTTCCAGGAAATGAACTGAGAGATACAGAAAAGCTAGTGGAACCTCTTAGTGCTACACAGGTGCTCTGACATGTTGTGAACAGCAGGTGGCATGGTGGTTGTGTGTCCACAGGGCTTCCTGTGTAGCTAGGGTGATAAACAGTTGCGTGGTAGGGGACGCTCTGTCAGTAACCAGGCTACTCTGTTAATAGGCCCAAGGAGCTCAGGGACCAGACTGAGGGTCTTCATTGACCAAAAATGTTCTACAAGACAAGCTAAGGCAACCTAGCTGTGATTATCTGCTATTAGAACGTTCTATTTATCTGGCCAATTAATTTGTCTAATTTATGCCACAATCCGATGAATTCTAACTGATACAACTCCTTAGAAGGTCTTCACCCTGGTATTAGAAATTGCATCCCACTCATTAAATAAAATACCTAGAGAACATGCCAGACTGGTCTCTATCCTATGCATGGGAGTTTGCATGTGATGGCACTGGAGCTGTAGTCTTGCCAATTGTTCCCTAGCTGTAGGTTAATATACCTTTTAGTCTATTTTAAGGTATAGAAATGGACTCTGATGAACATTTTTGTATCACTGGGGATTCATTAATGTTATTTGTACCTTGAAGAACAGAACTGTACCAGGGCTGTACCCTTTTTTCATTGCTTTGTGGATGTGGTTCTCTTGCATTTTCTCAGCTGATTATCTCTAGCTGGGCAGAGTTGGGCGAGTGGGAATGTTTGTGAACCTGTGCCTGTAATCAGAAGGGCATCGGTTCAAACCCAACCTCAGCACGTCTGTGGGTCCTTGAGCAAGGCCCTCAACGCCCAGCTCCCTGGGTGCTGCCACAGGAGGCTGCCCTTCGCAGACAACTTACTCTCCCAAGAGCAAGTTGAGGGAGGCGTAAAGACAATTTCCCCACGGGGATCAATAAAGTATCTATTATTATTATTTAGTGGTGCTGTTTTTCGGTGTCAGAGCTGCAGGCAGGCTCCTGTTCAAGTTGTCAGCTACTTCGGATAAACGCAAAAAATGAGCAGTAAATGAATCATTATTTTACATTCACAAAATCTACTACCCAGCATAAAGCCCTGCCCACCTTAAGCTCCACCCAGTATGAAGCCACACCCATATTTAAAGGCCTGGCATGCATCCATCTCCATGTTGCCACATTACTGCCAGTGTGATTTCCCTACGCGCTTCACAAATTGATCACTAACAGCCCAGAGCTAACTGCAGTGGAGGCACCAAGGCCTTTTTTTTTGGGGGGGGGCACCTTGGTTACTAATTGCTACATACAGGGACAAAAGAGGAAATGCCATGAGGTGACTCACTGCTACATCTGTGAATAGTTATTAAAGAAAGAAAAAATTGTGGAAAAACAATACAGACATTGATGTGTTGCTAAGCAAAGAGAGACACTCTTATAACAGAGCCACATCGCGGGCAGCAGGGACATACCCGTCCTCCTTTCTCCGTTATGGGTAACACTTAGCCTTATATTCTTGTTTTTGGCTCTCCTTCCATGCCACATGCTAGCTGCTAATGATAACACCTGCTCCTCAGGGGTTCCCTGTGCCTCCCTGCACCTCCTTGTTGCTGGCCTGAGTCTCCTGCTGGTTCCTCTCCAGCCTGTTTTTTTTTCTGAGCTGTCTCCTCTCTGCTATAACCTCCTACTAACCCGCTACTTGGAAGACCCGCTGTGTCAGTATTCTGCAAAAGCCCATTCTTACTTGGGTCTCCTAATCCATGGTTCTTTATTTAGGCTAGCTGGGTTTCACGTGTTTAAAATTTCATTCAGGTATGAAATCACGTCTAGACAATAAGATGCATTTTTGCTGATATAGTGAAACGGACCCGTCTTAAAAGTGCGTGCTTTATGGCTCCCTTGAAAATGTTTTATTCCCCAGCATCACACACTGACGTGATGCTCTGTTTGACAAATAATAGCCATCTACGATGAAGACCAGATGCGTGGTAACTGTCCCGGATGCGTGTGTGCACTAAATTGCATAATGAAAGGAGAGAGTGAATTAAGAGCAGACCGTGCAAATCTGAAGAGATTTGCATTCTGTACAGGGGCGGCAGTTGTTGCAGTAAGGAGCCACCCGTCTGCCTGCCTTTCTTTGCGATCAGGGGTGGGCTTTCTGCTGGAACAGGGCGGGGCAGCGCGCATGCGCGCATCCAAAGCCTGTGGTCCGAAAGGCTTCCCACTGATTCAGAAAGGGGACGGTTCCGTACGCTTCCTTAATTCGGTACCAGTGAGAGTAGCTGTCTCCCGGATTTTCCCTATTCCCTATTAGAATTTCCGTGAGTTTGAAAGATTTGCAATAAATAAAATCCGCAGTTCCTCTAAAGCTGCAGTAACCCGAGCATCTGTGCCGAAAGAAAGACACCCACCCAGGATCTCGACATATAACGGTGAAAATGTCCGGCTATCAGGGCAAGAAGAACATCCCTCGCATAACAGTAAGTGTGTATTTAACTCTTTTAAATAGCGTCGTCTAAATCGGAATTCATTCATAGCTTAATTAATTAAACAATGTCGACAAATTAGAGAGGTACGATCGGAGACCGCTGCCCATCGCCGTCTAATGATTTGTATGCAAACCGGTTTCTCCTAACTGGTGATCTTCACCTCAGTAACCCGGTGTAGCCTTTTGGAGCTGCGGACAGGACAGCATTTGAGAATTAAATGTTAGATCAAAATAGAAAATGCAGTGGTTCTTGACAATAATAGAGGACAGCGTAAGACAGGGCGATCTGTGATGTAGACCTGCCCAGTGCGGTGTGGACCTGTGCCGGTGGGGGTGTTTTCTGAGTGATCAGGACCTGTGCCGGTGGGGGTGTTTCCTGAAACATCAGGACTTGTGCCGGTGGGGGTGTTTTCTGGAAGATCAGGACCTGTGCTGTGCGGTCTTCTCACTGGTGTGGACGTGTTTCGGCGGTCTTATGGCAGGTTGCTCTCCTTTTTTTGAACATCAAGTGCATGAGCAGACGGACTCGTCCTGAAGGCAGCGCCCCCTGATAGGCGCTCCTGTGCGGCGGCGCATCGCTCTCCTTTTGTTAGGGGAGACCGGCTGGGCATCCGCCCATGCATGATTTGCGTCCCCTGCCGCGGGTAATGCGGAGTGCCATGTTTCTGGCCGGGGGGGCTAGGCCACAAGGCTGTATTATAGCGAGTTAATGCGGGCAGTCCGCTCCCTTTTCCTGCGGGGCGAGATGGTGGAGAACGGGGACGAAATAATGGAAAGAAACAAATGGAAACGGGTATCGTGGCTCGCACCTCCTTCCGCCTTTTTATGACCAAAGGGTAGCTATGGAACAATAAGGGGAATCTGACCTTTCATTAATTTTTGCTGTACCATCGGAAATCTCGCCGCCCTGTCACAAAGAAGCGTCCCGACTCGGTCCCCACCCATCGGCGGTGAACCGGGACCAGATTCGCGCTCCACCCGGGACGGGATAAGGTGCAGGACATTGTGCAAACCGCCCTTAGCTGTGAATTGGCTGTTTGCTGTTCGAATTATATACGAGAATTGTGAGAGAAGCTGTTTTGACGCCCATGTCGATAAAAAATCGTCCGAGCAATTTGACCCGGGCGGGTTTTCTTTTAATCGTCTATGCAGGGATTGCATAACGTTTGTCTGGCTGCAGTCCGAATCGCGTCTGCCGGCTGCTTGCAGACGATCCGCTGCTGCTGAAAGATCGTCCGATTAGCGGCTCCTATTTCAGGGCGTTTTGGTACCGAACAAGTGTCTGTGTGACAGTCACCCGCTTGTACTGCGGGCATGTGAAAAATGGACTGCAGGACAGGAATGTCGCCATAGAATGTGCTGTCGATGGGACAAAGGCGGAACATCTGAAATGGGCTCCGATGGCTGATGACATGGGCGTGGTGCCTCCTGGTCAGTCCAAGAAGCTCGTGGGCATGTCGCTATTCACCACTGCTGGGGGACGCCACATGTTCTGCACAGCGTTGCCACACTTGCCTTAGCATCGGTCTGTCATGTGCCGCCAGAGGATGAAGGGTCAGGGGTGGAGTGGCAATGGATGATTGTCCAAACCGCGCCCTGCCCGGGAGCCAGGCCACGCCCTCCCTGGAAGCTGCAGTGCCAGGTTTCACTGCACAGTGCTGCTTCAGTTGCTTGGCTGCACACGGACCCTGTTCATACCCACACAACTCCACCCACTCAGCTGTGATTGCAACAACAGGGAGGTATCTGTCAAGAATCAGGACTGGGTACCATAACGACCCCAGTTCAAAGCTCCGGAATTTCTGGATGTGGCTTGGTCAGCTAATTAATGTTGGATGTTCCTCTCCTGCAGAACCATCAGCACGCTGCCACGCTGCCTCTTTCAGTGGCGTACTTGTTGGCTCACTCTGTTCTCCTCCATAGCTCTGATAGGTGTGTTTTGTGTTAGACAGTATCACAAATGGTCCCGAGGGATCATAGTCTGTCAGGTCTTCTTCGGATTAACCCCTCAGTTATGGAGTGTCTTTGAGTTGTTATGAAGTCCTGATCTACATGTCTTTGGCTGACAGGAAGAGTCTTTCCTGTTTTTCTGCTTCCTGGATATGAAGCTTGTGAGCCGTTCTTCAGGTGGTTTTCACCATGGCGGTCCATCTGGAAGGAACAGGGGCTGGACCACGGTTCACAGGAATACCTAAAGGAGGAGAGCGCCCTCACATTAACAATAACGTGCACCCTCAGGTGGAAGTCAGTCGGTTCGCGACTGCGACGTCGGTGCAGGGCTTGTGCCCTCTCACTAATTTCTGATACACCGTTAGCGATTTGGTTCTGTACCCAGCAGGAAGTAGGACTTATCCTTTTTGGCATGTTTGTGGTTTGCAGGAAGCTGCCTCGTGTGTTGTGGTTAATGCATTTGTGCTGGAGCTGTGGAATTGTGTGCCCCCCCCCCATCTTGCAGGGGAAGAGGGTGATTAGTGTCCTGATTCCACAGAGGTTGACATGGGGCTGGGAAGGCAAGGGGCAGGAGAGATGAGTCCCACATCAATGCAGAGCAGCACAAATGGGCTGTAACAGGTTGCTTTATCAATTGGTTAGTTTAAGGTGTCAGTTTGTCATTCGTATAAAAATTTGTATAAAAACACTGTGGTTATCACTGTTGCCTCACACCGCTGGGACCTGGGTTCAAGTCTCTGCTAGGGTTCCATGTGTGTGGAGTTTGCATGTTCTCCCCATGTCGTCGTGGGGTTTCCTCTGGGTACTCCGGTTCCCCCCTCACAGTCCAAAAACATGCTGAGGCTAATTGGAATTATCAGATTGCCCGTAGGTGTGCAGGTGTGAGTGAATGGTGTGTGAGTGTGCTCTGTAATGCATGGGTTGGCATCCCAACCTGTGTTGTTCCCTGCCTTGTACCCGTCGCCTCTGCTCCAGACCCCTGCCACCCTTAATAGGATAAGCGGTTTCAGAAAATGGATGGGGTTCTATGTAGTGACCAGTTAGTTAAACAATACTTTCTTTCTGAATTTGCCATTTTGCCCATGGGTGAAGGAGGAGGCTGACAGCAGGGGGACCAACAAGGGAAAAAAATTTACCCCCTCTGTAAAATTTGCCAACTCCAGGAGGGCAATTTTCTCTGTAAATTGTTGCAAATTTCACATGATCGTCTGCTATCAAAAAGGGCACTCTGTAAAATATACAGGCCGGGGGGGGGAGGGATTTTTGCAGTGGGCCCCCCACTGATGGTGCTCCATCCCCAACCTCCTATTTTGTCCCTTAAATGTAGGTGTTTTAAGCTAGCATATTAGCCGGCCTGTGGTGGCGTGGTCATGTCACTCATGAATATTCAGTGTTTGGCTGTGATTGGCAGACATCGCCACACCCAGATGCCTCAGAGCTCCACCCCTCATTAAGAAAGGAGCCTGGAGCTGAACAGAAACTTGCATTTAGACTGTTACTGTGATGTGCCCCCCACCCCCAGGGCCTTCTCAGCCCTCTGGCAGTGTGCCAAGCCTGAAACTTGCACCCCAAGGTTGCTAAAGGATGTGTAGTCTTCTGTGAAAGAAAACAAGATGGAGGTATAATCTGAAGCCAGCTAGAAGTCAATTTAACCTACTGCTCAAGGAGCAGTGTGGGGGGGGGGGGGGGGGGGGGGGGGGGGGGGCGGGGGGGGGGGGGGGGGGGGGGGGGGGGGGGGGGGGGGGGGG
>JAODKC010000117.1:31420033-31435788 GCA_026777985.1 Mormyrops attenuatus | reverse complement strand
AATGATCTGTGTGACCCCCCCCCCCCCACCTTACTAATGAGAATGACACTGTCTATCATAGCCATCCTGTGACATGCAGCTTAATTAAAATTAAATATGTCTCCTTGCTGGACTGTTTTGCCTGCTCCGAGCCCCCTGTGGGTTTATATCCTTGGGAAGCAGGAGACTACATCTGCATTTTATCTGATCATGCACCAGGATGAGAAGGTGTCCACAAACTGGGTCTTTTCTGGCCAGCTTCCCTACATGAATGATATGTGGTTAAGAATAAGAAAAAATGACTTTGCCATTGTCATGTTGCAGGTGCACGTCCAAGAAGGCACATCGCATAATACGCAGTAGCACTTTTAATCAAATGCTTGCTATATATAGAAAATCATATATAATGTCAAGAAAGGTGAGTTATATTTACAAGTGGCTGTAATTCACAGATCAATTGGAACACTAGATGTTAGCCTGGATCAATGTGTCTCTATGGTGATGGTCACCATGGAGAATGTGTCCTCGCTCTGAAGCTTGAGTAGGTCGGTTACTGTGTTTGCAGCAAAATATGGAGGCAGCAGGATTTCTACCAGAACAACCTCGATGTCATGACCTCCTTTGTAAGGAGGGATCCTGTCACGTCTATGACCTCCTTTGTAAGGTGGGATCCTGTCATGTCCTTGGCTTCCTTGGAAATGAGGGATCCTGCCATGTCCATCATCTCCTCTGTGGTGAGGGATCCTGTCATGTCCATGATCTCCTCTGTGGTAAAGAATCGTGTCACACCCATGATCTCCTTTTTAATGCAGGATCCTGTCATGTCCATGATCTCCTTTGTAATGGGGGATCCTGTCATACCCATGATCTCCTTTGTGGTGTAGAATACTATCATGTCCATGATCTCCTCTGTAGTGAGGGATCCTGCCAGGTCTATGACCTCCTTTGTAAGGAGGGATCCTGCCAGGTCCATGATCTCCTCTGTAGTGAGAGATCCTGCCAGGTCTATGACCTCCTTTGTAAGGAGGGATCCTGCCAGGTCCTTGATCTCCTCTGTGAGGGTTCCTGCCTGCTTTGCCCATACGGTTCTGTTCATTTTTCTTGGTCAGCTTCCATGAACCTAATTACCACCACTGCACACTGCACACTGCACACACCAATGATTTCAGATCCTGTCAATGTAATTTTTCTGGTTATGTTTTACTTGTGGCCTTCACTTGATCCCAGTGTCAAGTGAATGTTGTGTTAAGTCCCCGACCCGTGTGAGCCTGTCCACCCCTGCTCTTCAGCAATGGACATAATGACTGTGTTCATGTCTGGAAGAACACTGTGTGTGTCAATACTGTACAGCTGAACAAAGCTGCAGTGTTTGACAGAGAGTCTCTTAAGGTTGTTCAGCTGGGGGGGGCTATGTGGGCAGACGGCTGTCGCAGCCCCACCCTTCTGCTGGGACAGTCTATGCCAAGGAATCCCAGAGCTGGGTTACCGTGACACCCTGCTATTGGTTTACTGGCCTCCCACTGGGGGGTGAGCCTCCATTCACTGTCCTGGCTAACTGGGGGGTAAAATTACGGGCTGCACACTGCTGATCAGCCTGTGCTCAAATCACTGTGGGGGCTTAACATGTAGCACGTAGCATATAGTGTGTAGCAGACACAGGACATCGGCCCCCTGGGTCACAGCAATTGTTGGCCTGTTGCCCTCATCTGAGCCCTCCCTCCCCCCCCAGAGTGACCGTCTGCTAATCAAGGGAGGAAAGATCGTGAATGATGACCAGTCCTTCTACGCTGACATCTACATGGAGGACGGCCTCATCAAGTGAGCTGCCAAGATATTTTCATACATTAAATCATAGACGTAATGGTTCACTAATGATCAACTCAGTGTTAGCGGTTTGCTTAAAGACATGTATGTTTTTAAATATATCTATGGGATTAGAACTGACAACCTTACGAAGTCAAGCATAGGTGTCTACTCTGCTGAGGACACGTCACCCAGTGACAGGGAGCAGGACAGGAGGCTTAAAGGAGCAGGATGATCAGAGTATTTAACCTGAGTGTTGGTGGCAACTCTCTGCACATCCCTCCTGCCCATTTCCAGGCAGATCGGCGAGAACCTCATCGTTCCTGGGGGTGTGAAGACCATCGACGCCCACGGGCGGATGGTCATACCCGGCGGTATCGACGTCCACACCCGCTTCCAGATGCCTGACCGGGGCATGACGGCCGTCGATGACTTCTACCAGGGGACACGCGCCGCCCTGGCCGGCGGTACCACCATGATCAGTATGTGCCCCCCCTCCCCCTTCCCCACTGCCCATATTTAAACAGGAACCTTGGAGAATCTGAAGCTTAAATGAAGAAGGAGGTCCAGGAGAAGAGACATAAGGGGAGGAGAGCAGGAGTGTGATATCTCCCTTAGTAGCTGCTTGTGGCACTGTCATCGTGTGTGCACTAGTGTGTGTGTGTGTGTGTGTAGGTTATGTACCAATTGTCCCCACAATGTGATAATAACCTGTAAATTTGATGTTGTGTTGTTACGTTGTGTTTTTTCGGTCCCCACAAGAGAAAACTCAACTTCATAAAAATCTGTGACTACAATCAAAACGCTAAAAAGTCTTGTATTTTGTTTGGTTACCTATGGTTAAGGTCAGGGCTGGGTAGGGGGTAAGAGTGTGATTGTTGGGATTAGGGTTTTTCCCGTAGAAGTGAATGGACGGTTCCCACAAAGATTTGAATACAAACATTCGTGTGTTTGTGTGCTTGCAGTTGACCACGTGGTCCCAGAGCCAGGAGGCAGCCTGATTTCGGCCTTTGAGCAGTGGAGGGACTGGGCAGACAGCAAGGCCTGCTGTGACTATTCCCTGCATGTCGACGTGACCAGCTGGCACAAAGGGCTGCAAGAGGAGATGGAGACTCTGGTGAAGGACCATGGTACATAAACCACCCAGGATCGCTATCAGTTACACTGTTTAACACACAGTGTTGAGGGGTAGCTTACTACAATTAGTGACGCTATTAACTTAACTACAGCTATTTTTAAAACGTTGTAGCTTTTCCAGTAACCAACCATTTTTTTTACAAATACAGATGTAGCATGGCAAAACGCTACATCGTTAAAAAATACTACTGGTCATCGTCAACTTACAAACTGTGCAACTTACAACTGATCGTCTTTACGTTCTGAGATCGCAAATATGTGGCCGCAGCTGTGCCGCGTCTGGCAGCCCGAGTGTTGCCCCGTGCGAGTGTATGATAGTTTCCGCCCGACTGCCGGCAGCGTCAGCATCCCCCTGAGATGCCCATTCATTCTTCTCCTGCTCACGCTGCTGTTCACAGCTCTCACAGTATACGTTCATATCCATTTGTGTAACAATAATGAACTAAGAAAATGGTGATAAAAAGGTTAAAAACACTAAACAATATGATTTAAAGATGATATCATTTTCTTATACAGTATACTATATATATGATCATTTTTGCATATAAAATAAAGAGCTGATTTATAATCCAATCGATTTACAGCCGGTCAGTCAACCTGATACAGTCCAGGATTTTATTTCATTAAAATGCATAAGAGCAGTTTGGTTCTTGGACAGACCTTTTTTTGTCGTAACCCTCTAATTTTCACACAGCAATTGTGTGAATTATTGTTTGTTTTCCACCAAACAAAGAAACTGTTTTGAAACCTTATTGTGATTTGACATTACATTGTTAAGAAAATTGTCATGTTATCTTTCATCAGTTTCATCTTAACTGACACTGACCATAACTCACACCATTAATAACTCACATCAATGCTAAATCACACCGACCATAATTCACACCATCGATAACTCACTTCATCTCTAAATTAGACTGAGCATTACTGACATCATCTCTAACTCGCACCATCTTAACTTACACTGACCATAACTCACACCATCGCTAATTCACAATGACCATAACTCACACCATCGCTAATTCTCAGTGATCATGACTCACACCATCACTAACTTGCACCATCTCTGTCTCACACTGGCCGTAACTCACACTATTGCTAACTCGCACCATCGCCAACTGACACCATCACTAGCTCACTAACTCTTCTTCTCCTCTTACTGCCCTCTCACACTTCTCTCTGTGTGTCTAGGTGTGAACTCTTTCCTCGTGTACCTGGCCTATAAGGACATTTTCCAGCTCTCTGACTCCCAGGTGGGGTGACTTCCTGCTTCCTGTAGGGCCAGGTGATGAGGTTCTCTTGAGTGCACAGCACAGTGCCCACTCTGCAGGCAGTGCCAACCCCTTTTCACAGGGAACTTTGTGCCTCTGACTTGTATTTTTGACTGATAAGTTTGGACCCTGCAGACCTTTGAGAAGCATGTCTGCATGCCGGTGATGTCCCCTCGTTGACTCTAACCCCCTCCATCGGTGACTGTCCCCCTCCCTCCGTGACTTTGACCCCCTCCCTCCGTAACTCTGACCCCCTTTTTCTCCCTGACAGATCTATGAGGTGTTCAGTGTCATCCGTGACCTGGGGGCCATCGCGCAGGTCCACGCAGAGAACGGCGACATTGTGGCTGAGGTAAGTGGGGGCCCCAAGGGCCGACCTTCATCTGGACTCCCCCCTCTGACCCTTTTGTGACGCCCCCTAACAGGAGCAGCGCCGTATCCTGGAGCTGGGCATCACAGGACCTGAGGGCCATGTACTGAGCCGCCCGGAAGAGGTGGGCACTCCATGCTTGAATCCGGCCTCTGCCCTCCTGGCTCTACACAGGCTCTACCTGATGCTACTTTTGGCCACTCTTTCAGGTGGAGGCTGAGGCGGTCAACCGTTCCGTCACCATAGCCAATCAGACGAACTGCCCCTTGTACATAACCAAGGTGATGAGCAAGAGTGCCGCTGATGTCATCGCCCTGGCCAGGAAGAAGGGTGAGGAGATGCCCCTTGGGGCCCAAACCCAGACTTTACTCATAGCATGTCAGACTGAGCTCTGGGGATCACATCATTTTCATTAACATTTTAACATAAAAATCTGTTTAATTACTGCAGGCACCTTGCCTCCACCCTAAATTATTCAACTACATTAATGTTGCAGTAACTTCTAGACACTGGTAAAAATTATGATCATTTTTTCATCAGGTGATACATAAATTCTGCCCCTTAAAATAGCAGCCAGCTGCCCATGGCCATGGGCAGAAACCTACAGGGTGGGTGGAGCTTTACTCAGGGCTAAATGGGCCAATCAGGCTGCTTCTCACATTCACATGAGAGGTTTGCCTGTCTCACTGCGTGCCATTCACCGCAGGTACCGTGGTTTTTGGTGAGCCCATTTCCGCCAGCCTGGGCACCGATGGTTCACACTACTGGAGCAAGAACTGGGCCAAGGCTGCAGCCTATATCACATCCCCTCCCCTGAGTCCAGACCCAACCACACCCGACTACCTCAACTCACTGCTGTCCTGGTAAGGGTGCCGGGCCAGTCAACCTCACATGATGTGTTTTGAGTAAGCTGGTGGCGTGGCAGCTAATTGCACTCTGATGCAGGGCTTTGGGGGGGCTTCCAGATCATATACGTCAAGGCAGATGACCTTTTTAAGTACATGAATGCAGCTGGGCAGTGTACTGGTTAATGAGCCAAGGCCAGAAGGCTGCAGGTTCAAAACCCAGGTACCTCGAGTCAGCCCAGATCTCGCAGCAGTGGTGTCACTTTCACGGCCCTCTGAATAAAGGGTGCAGATATGGCTCCTAGCAGATGGATCCAGCTATCCACCTGGGTCATGTGACCAAGCCTGAGGCACGTGGGCCAATGGGGCAGCTGCATGGATCGCCACGTACTTGCAGGCCTGTTTGCATTAATTGGCGGCGGGGCCCTAGGTTGTTTGGGTTACGTATTACCCGACATCACCCACCCCCCCCCCAGACTAAAGTACTGTGCTGTTACTCTGGCTCCTCATAAGCGCTGGGGGGCAGTGCGATTTGCCCTGTGCAGCGCCTGCGTCCTTCACACTCCTGTTCTGCTCACTGTCTCTGCCCCCCCCACTCCCACCCCAGTGGGGACCTGCAGGTGACAGGCAGTGCCCACTGTACCTTTAACACTGCCCAGCGCGCCGTGGGCAAAGATGATTTCACGCTCATCCCGGAGGGCACTAATGGCACCGAGGAGAGGATGTCCCTCGTGTGGGACAAGTGTGTGGTGAGGAGCACACTCACATCACGTAGACTGCTACACACACGCATAGACTGACTGATACACTCATACTGTGCTGACTGATACAGAGACACATACACTGACTGATATTCACACATTGTGTTGACTGAGCCACGCACACTGACTGATACACACAGACCGTGCTGAGTGATGCAGACATACAATGACTGATACACACACACACATGCTGACTGATACAGACATACACATATACTGACTGATATACATACACACACACTTGTATTCATATCTTTGTGGGGACCGTCCATTCATTGCTATTGGAAAAACCCTAATTCCAACAATGACGACCTTAACCCCTGACCAGCCCCAACCTTAACCATAAGTAACCAAACAAAATACAAGACTTTTGGCATTTTTAGTTGTTTGATTGCAGTCACAGTTTTTTATAACAATTGATCCCCACAATGGATACACACACCATGCTGACTGATACACACACACTTCTGACTGACCTACAGTTTCTCTCGAGGGTATCATTCAGACATCTACCATTTTCTCCGAAGGTGACAGGGAAGATGGATGAGAACCAGTTTGTGGCAGCAACCAGCACCAACGCCGCCAAGATCTTCAACCTGTACCCTCGCAAGGGCCGCATCGCCGTGGGGTCCGACGCCGACCTCATCATCTGGGACCCAGATGTCACCAAGATAATCTCTGCAAAGACCCACAACCTGGTAAGTGGGTTCATATTTGTTTGTGGTGTTGTTGTACCTTCCTTTAACTAGGAGACGCTGATCGTACACGATCCCAGACCAACCCATCCCCACCCCTCTGAAACTGGAAAAATGCTTACATCCAAAAATGGGATCTGCAGTGGTACCTATGAGCAGAAACCTTCCAGTGGCCCCCATCCCTCACCACAGTAAAAGTTCTGCTTGTGTGAACGGCACCCCCCTTGTGGAGCCTGTTGGCATTTCCCTACCTCTCTGACTGACTGAGTAACCCCACCCCCTCCAGGCTGTGGAGTACAATATCTTCGAGGGCACAGAAGTGCGTGGTGTCCCACTGGTGGTCATCAGCCAGGGCAAGATCGTGCTGGAGGAAGGCAACCTGCACACAACGGAAGGTTCCGGACGCTACATTGGCCGCAAGCCCTTCTCTGACTATGTGTACAAGAGGATAAAGGCCCGCAGCCGGGTCAGTGTGTGTCAGCCAGTGTGTCACTCAGTGCATGTCCTTGTGTGTCAATCAGTGTGTCAGTGTGTGCCAGTCAGTGTGTCAGTCAGTATGTGTCAGTCAGTATATCAGTGTGTGTTAGTATGTGTCAGTTGGTGTCAATCAGTGTGTCAGTGTGTGCCAGTCAGTGTGTCAGTCAGTGTGTGCCAGTCAGTGTGTGCCAGTCATGTGTGTCATTTTTACCTTGAGGGGGATTTTTTTCAATACCCGCAAGGGAAACTCAATTTTATAAAAATCTGTGAATGCATTCAAAAACCCAAAAGTCTTGTATTTCTTTGGTTACTTGTGGTTCAAGTTAGGGCTGGGTGGGGGTGCATGTTTTCATTGTTAGGTTAGGGTTATGCCCATATAAATGAATGGAGAGTCCCCACAATAATAGGAATATAGGAGCTGTGTGTGTCAGTCGGTGTATCGGTATGTGTGAGACAGTGTGTCAGTGTGTGTTAGTCAGTGTGTCAGTTGGTGTGTCAGCTGGTATCAGTGAGTAATGTCTTGGCGGTCTGTCTCCCCAGCTGGCTGAGCTGAGGGGGGTCCCTAGGGGACTTTATGATGGCCCAGTGTGTGAGGTGTCTGTTACCCCCAAGACTGTAACCCCTGCCTCCTCCACCAAAACCTCACCGGCCAAGCAGCCAGCTCAGCCGGTGCGGAATTTGCACCAGTCAGGGTTCAGCCTGTCAGGTGAGTGCCGGCACGAGTGAGGTGGAGACCAAGCCAAACCAGGCATGGAGACAGAGACAGAGATCTGAACATAGTTTGAGACATAGACTGAGATGGAAAGCTAGACCAGGGACAGACACCATGTAGCAGATGGAGACCACGACAGAAATGAGGAAGGAAGCAAAGACTGACACTGAGAGTAACACTGAGACAGAGACTGACACTGACACAGACTGACCCAATGACAGAGACTGACATCGAGACAGATAGAAACTGACACTGGGACAGAGACTGACACTGACACAGACTGACCCAATGACAGAGACTGACATTGAGACAGATAGAAACTGACACTGGGACAGAGACTGATGCTGACACAATGACTGACCCAATGACAGAGACTGACATCGAGACAGATAGAAACTGGCAATGGAACCAAGACTGACACTGAGACAGAGGGTGACATTGCGATTGACACAGACACTGACACCAGGACAAAGACTGACATTGACACAGAGAGTGACACTGAGACAAAGACTGACACTGAGACAAGCCGACTCCACTAGCTTATTGTGCATGAGATGAATCTGATCATAAAAGTCTGAAATCTCTTGCTAATAATTCTATTAATTCTGGCAGTGCTCTTCATCTTCTTCCTCTTCTATTGCACAATTCAGGTGCTCAGATTGACGACAACATCCCACGGCGCAACACCCAACGCATTGTAGCACCCCCTGGTGGAAGGGCCAACATCACCAGTCTGGGTTAAGCTTCACAAAGCTCTTGGTTCACAGGGGATGGGGGATCAGCGATTTGAAGGTCCTTTGTAGAAACCCCACCCACATGTGAATTTCTGCACACCTCCAAAATACACACACAAACCCACCCCCTGCCCTTCACACCCACCCCCACACCTCCCCCACCCCACATGGACCCAGCTGAAGAAACTGATTAATTGAATAACTCTTATGAAAACAAATGAAAACCCATCATGTTAGAGATCCGGATCTTACTTCACTGAGTGTCACCAACATGCTGCACAGATCTTCTGTTCTGAGGAAGAGGAGAAGGAGGCAGTGGCAGTTAGAGGCCTCTTCAGTCACGGTCTTCTTCCTGTTTTCTTTTTTTGTGTCTCTTGCTGTGCTGTCAGACCCGGCCCCAGCCGCGTTGCGGGGCACTTCTCTGTGACATTTCTATCTTTATTTAAGCTGTTCCGCCCCCTGATCAGCAGGCCCCTAATGGCCACTGTGCAGATCTTCTGCTGTCCTGCATTTGCCAGTTACCAGGTCAGAATTACACTGAGGTCATCTCACTTTCCTGTCCAACAAACTTTAATTCAGGCCAGTATTACTGCTGAGTCACAGAGTCCCTCATGGAGACTGTGGTACTCAGTTCCCCATGTGGGCATTTTGAGGAAGGGGGCTGGGGGTCACAGCGATGAAGCTGTGGTCCCAAGAGTCACCCTGTCAGTGCCAGTCAGCTGTTACGCTGGCCCTCCTCTTCCATGCGCTGGTCATTTCTGAGTTTGCCACATCACTCGTGCTGTTGAGGACCTCGCACTCTGGCTCACAGGCTTCGTCATGAAGCAAGCCTCTGTTTGCTTGCTTGACCCCCGCCCCCCCCCCCCATTCCCAATCTGCTGTGTAGCCTTCGTCTAGCTTTGGGCAGCGACATCATGCGTGCTGGATTTTCTGCCATCTTCTACTCTGGATCCCCGGTTGTTTTAGTTAAACGGTTGCCAGGGCAACAGGTTCCTGAGTCACCCCTGATTGGCCCCTCATAGCTTTCTGTTTGTCTTGACAACTGCTTTGGATCTGATGTCACCCTAGCAACACTCCCAGACCTGGTGCTATTAGAATAACAGACCGGGAGTGGCCTGCCTCTGCACTGAGGCCCCCGGCAGTTTGTGAACTGTTCCTCCTTGCAGAAGGTTCCTTCAGCCATGTCCTAGTCTGACAGCTACAGTGTTTTTGAATAGGAGAGATGTATCTGCTCTAACTCGGTCAGGAGGCACCTTTTTCCATTGGACTGTCCGTCCCTGCCTGACTATCTGAGTAACTCAGAGACAAATGGACAGACTCTGAGTTATAGCCTGAGTACTTTTCTCTTTCCTTGTGCTAAATGTGGCCTCCTCGGTCACTTTCATTGGTCCAGTGGGACACTCGGATGCCTTGTCGTGTGTCGAGGGGAGGAGTCTCCCCTGCTGCTTCTCACAACAACAAAAGCCACGCCCAGCAGCTCCAGCTGCCCCCAAGGGCCAGTATTGGTGCCGAAACCCAGGGGGGCCACCAGGCCAGCTGTCCACACCCCCTGTGACTTATCCTCCTCAGAATGCAACCAGCCCCCACCCCAGCCTTAGCCCTGTTTGTAACTGCCACACCCCAGTCCTGCCTTGGCTGTGCCCCAGCCCTATCCGGTCCTGCCTGACTCCGCCCCTGGCCTGTTTATCTCCGTCCTGGCCACACCCCTGCTTTGTTGGCGCTGCTGTTTTTCTATACCATGCCGGTGTGTGTTCTTAGTAAAGTGCAGATTGAGTGATGTTTTTTTATTTTGAAGCTATTACGACCCCATCCCCCAGCTAATGCCCCCCCGTGGTAAAAGTGAATCTCACCGTGGTTTATGTTTCATAAGGATGTGTCGACTTCCACTGCTGTTTGCTTCCGAATGATATGATGATTAAAGCAGGAAGGAAAAGAGGAGTGGTCTGCATTTCTTTCTCCCAAAGTAGCTCTTACCGCAGCTCCTAAGTAAAACCTTTCAATCCCCCATGATGTTCGTCTGCTTCCTAGGAATACGGGAATTCCAGCACTTTTATATCATCGTGATCATTTTGTCCACAAAAATTTCGCACATATTACACTTCACAAGGAAGTCCGGCTTGAAGACAGCTAACCCCTGTGTGGTAATTACAGTGCTGCTGGACCACTAGGGGGAGCATTTCTGCATAATCAAGTGCTCTGATTCAGGCAGGCACTGTTCTGTTATCTGGTGCGCTGGCTGTTGTATCCGGGCGCCCCTAGTGGTTAGTAAGGGCCTACACAGTGTTTTGTAGACTATAACTCATCGAAACACAGCATGTCGATGAGTTAAAAGCATGAAAAACAAAACGTAGACGTGAGGAAAGGCAGGTTTGGATTTGCGTTAACAAATCCCTAATGATCATAAACTCATGGAATGATTGAACTGGTAGGTGTGGATCTACAGCCATACGAAGCAAATCCAGGATGGACCAGCCTCTGAGTGAGTCCCCAACAAGCATGTTCAGTCCTTGAGGAAAGACCAGACTGTGGAATGTTTCCATGGTTACACAGAGTGTTCTTTTAATATGTTAATTTGCCCCTTTTCAAAGTATCCTTATGCTGGATAAAGTGCCACCTTGGAGCCCAGCCCAGCATAAAAATGGCTGAATACCGAGCTTGTATACAATTTGTACAGAGGAAGAAAATACGAGTTTATCGGGTAGATTTAGAGAGAACATTAACTTAATCACGCAGCAACTCCATTCGCAAAGGATTCTGGCGTAAAGACTTCGTGTGGCGTTCAAATGGTGGGGATGGAGACATCTTAAATGAAATGACCACCGTCAGTGAGTCAGCATGCAGTTCTATTTATGAGACACTAGGTGGCACCATACACACGCATAATTCGAGAGGGGGGATCGCTGTAAAAAGCACGCGAGAGAGCGCTCCTACCTCACAACGCTGGATCAATCTTTTTCCAGGAAAAGTAGATAAAACTTAGTAATTTCTGCGAAATACACAATAAGTCAAAGTAAGACACCGTTCTATATAATTATATCCATGTCGTTTTGTTTATACTATTAATTATTTTGGCGTCTCATCTACGTTGTGGCCTTCATGAGATAGACTCCGTGCTCTCCGGATTGAATAAGCAGTTGAAAGATGGGTGGATGGACTGATGGATGCATAGACTGGCATTACTGTTATGTATTAATAAATTATCAATTATTGTCACTTTTCTACTCGTGGTACGGTACCTTATTGGGGCAGGAAGTGTGTGCATCAGGAAAACTGAGAGCTGTGTTATCTGCAGTTTTTATGCCTGTCAGGTTTTACTCATGGCAAACTGATCGCAGCAGAAGAAATATACCACCTGTCTCGGGCTAGATCGACACGGAGCTATTTTACATGAACCAAAAACTAATGTTTTGTGCTTTCAAGTGGCAATGAATTAACCAAACGACGAGCTGATATAAGCAGTGCCGCCACAGTTAACATACCAGCGATGGACCCTTCCAGAAACGCAATGTTCTCTCTCACCCCACATTAAACTAAGCAGAAATCAGGCAGCTTATTTTGAACGTGACACAGCACAGCCTGTATTTTTGGGAGAAGGACGACCTAAACATACATTCACAGGCTCCTTCATGGCTGAGCTGCACAAACATTGGTGTGTGCCCGGGGATGCATTGCTAGAGCCATTCAGGGCCATCCTCTCGGCAGTAACCACCCAGTCCAAGGTGAAATGTTTCACAGCAGTGACATCACCTTCTCAGCAGACTTGCACATGCTCACTGATACGTAGTTCAGGACCTTCTGATTGGGCATCTTCGCCCATGATCCTGCTGAACTGGCTATTGATGGACTGTTTCACGGTGCTCCATTCTGAGGCACACTGACGTGGCACCTATCCATACCTATGAACAGAAGCCAACCTCTCAACATTGTAAGATCCTGCAAATTGAGTCAGGACCAAAAGTAACCTTCCACACACCCACTAGGTCTCCACAGGACAGTCAGATCCTGGAGTAGGGAGACAGGCCCTTTTCCACTGATGGCACCCCAAAGAACAAATCTCTACTGGAATGCTGAGGTATTAGGTGAGCAGGACATCATACCAACAGCACCCCCCCCCAAAACCCCTATGGTCTGTCAACACCATGGCAGGACCCAGCTGCCGTGACCTGCACAGACGTTTCGAAGGACGGGTGCTTGTATGAGGGGGTGTGGCCCCCTTCTTTTGCCAGCCCGGCTGGTGGGAGGGAGGGTTGGTTGGTTATCCAAAGGGCACTTGAGACATCAAAGGGGCAACACTTTCATTCGTCCAGCCTAAAAGGGCAGGTGTTCAGGCATGATCCAATAATCAGTGCTAACAGCCAATAGGAACTTTCAGGTGAGGAAGACTGTCACAGCACCATGCAGGCCGAATCTGGACAACACAGTTAAACCAGACGTGACTGTTCATGTTTTCACTGGTTTTTATATTGCAATACATCACGTTTACACATCATTGGATAATTATATGCTCATAAACACTGTTAATATTACATATCACCATATCACCAGACATCCCAGCAAAGGCATATTGATTTATGGAAGGGAGATGAGAGACAACTGGCAGGTGATGCTGGCTAAGCTTGGGTGGTATTACAGTAAGACTGTATTCCCCAGTATTTTTGTTTGAGCAGCACCCCTCCCCAGATAGACAAATTTTATTAGGAAATGTGTTGCTTTCTAAAATGCCGTCCGAGTGGATAAAATTATACACCATCCAAGCCTAGTGCTGGCTGTGGGAAGGGGTGCTGGTCTGCCATCAGTAAAATCTGCCAACCTGGGACAGAGGGCAGGGGTTAAAATTTGACGCCCCTTTTTGGTGGGGTTGGGGCAGATAAACCTCTGGCAGTCTAATTTTACTGCTACTGAATAGCAGAGCGACAGATTTCCGGCACATTGCGCATCATTGGCTGGTGTCAGGGAGCTGCTGTCAATTTGCAGGAGACTCCCGGAACTTCCAGGAGAGGTGGGATGTCTGTATCACAATTGATGGCACTGCTAATATCAGTGCTAATAGTACTGCTAACATCAGAGCTAATAGTACTGCTAACATCAATGCTAATACCTCCTTCAATGACTTCCAGAGGCAACACTATCCTTCGGTGCCCTCACATTGCATTCCATCAGAGGATCCATCAACACCCACATGAACAGGTGCATGATAAATAACACATAAACACATTCTAACTGCACTAAGTGTGGGCTTCTCTGCAGCTAGAGCCTGAGACAGGGTAAAGCAACCTATTCAAGTTTGGGAAGATCATGTTTTTAGCTCCAATGGTCTCTTGCAGAGGTCTGCATATGCTACACAGAGATCCACAAATTGGGATTAGCGGAGTCAGAAAGTCAAACAGCCTCGCCAGCCTCTCCCAGAGAGAGATGGTGAATCTTGGCCTTGGGGGGGCAGGAATGGAATGGGGGCAAGGTGCCCTCCTCAGGGGCTGTCGGCCCAGCAGTGCCACAGAATACTCCGAGCAGACTTTTGCTGCGGAGCCTGGATTTTATAGGTGAAGCCTGGAACAGAGGTGAGGTCTGGGCACAAAGTGAAAGCCTGGCTGAGGCACTGTGGCCCAGCCCTGGGCAGGGCTGCCGGGTCAAACGGGGCGGCGAGCCATGGCAGCGGAAGTGCAGAACATTTTGGAAGGCTTTTTGAAACTCCTTGCTGGAACAGGGGTAGATGACAGGGTTTATGCAGCTGTTGAAGTAACCCAGCCAAAAGGTGACTTTGAAGACGGTGTCAGAGGGCCGGTACGATGGAAATATGGAGCCTGCAAAGACACACACATCAGGAGTGAACAGAAATCTTACATTATCTTCGTTGATCAGAATTGTCGCATTACATAAAGGGCTTTGATTAGGAATAAACACATCACAAGTGTACAGCCCAGTGCTACATTTTATTGAAACCAGTCACCTTACAGGCGATGATGCAGCTGCATTCATACACTATTGTCTGGTAAGTAAACTCTATAGTCAATGCACCCCATATGTAAAGAGAAACTAGACAAAGTGACCATCACATGTAGACTCAGCAGGCTGTGAAAAAGAAATGCCCCCTGGTGAGGATGGTCAAAGTGATGCATCATGGGAGAGAACTCCTATCTGGCAGACAGGGTCGACGACACACACCGTACTTGGCACAATTTAATGTGTCATTGTTGAATTAGAGCTTCTGTGTGTTATCCGTCCAAGAGACAAAAATAGTCTCATCCAGAATGCTGACTAGCTTTTTATGGAAAATTTTCTAAGCTGAACATATTTAAGTGTTTTTTTTTCTCATCCTGTCCTTTGCAAACAGTTAAAAATACACACTCAATAACATATCCATATGCACTAAATTACATGGAAAATGATAATGAGGCTTGAGGCATGCATGAATGACCCTGGCTCCCTGATGGGCAGGGTGTGTGGTCTGTGAGTAGGGGGAGGGCGGATGATCACCTGACTCCCCGATGGGTAGGGTGTGTGGTCTGTGACTGGGGGGAGGGCAGACGATCACGTGACTCCCTGATGGGCAGGGTGTGTGGTCTGTGACTGGGGGGAGGGCAGACGATCACCTGACTCTCCGATGGGCAGGGTGTGTGGTCTGTGACTGGGGGGAGGGCGGATGATCGCCTGACTCCTCAATGAGCAGGGTGCATGGTTTGTGACTGGGGGGAGGATGGACAATCACCGGACTCCCTGATGGGCAGGGTTTGTGGTCTGTAACTGGGTGGAGTACGGACGATCACCTGACTCCATAATGGGTAGGATGGTTGGTCTGTGACGGGGAGGGTGGATGATCGCCGGACTCCCTGATGGCCAGGGTGCGTGGTCTGTGACCGGGGGAGGGCAGACAATCACCAAACTCCCCAATGAGCAGGGTATGTGGTCTGTAACTGGGAGGAGGGCAGACAATCGGCAGACTCCCAGATGGGCAGGGTGCATGGTCTGTGACC
>JAODKC010000117.1:31358497-31387830 GCA_026777985.1 Mormyrops attenuatus | reverse complement strand
ACAGGACCCCCCACACTGTCTCTCTGCACCAGATGAGCCCCTACATGTCTCTCTGCCCCAGATGACCCCCCAAATGTCTCTCTGCACCAGATGACCCCCTACATGTCTCTCTGCCCCAGATGACCCCCAAAATGTCTCTCTGCACCAGATGACCCCCAAAATATCTCTCTATGCCTGATGACCCCCAAAATGACTCTCTATGCCAGATGACCCCCAAATGTCTCTCTGCACCAGATGACCCCCAAAATATCTCTCTATGCCTGATGACCCCCAAAATGTCTCTCTATGCCAGATGACCCCCTAAATGTCTCTCTATGCCAGATGACCCCCAAAATGTCTCTCTATGCCAGATAACTCCCTATATGTCTCTCTGCATCAAATGACCCACTAAATGTATCTCAGTACCAGATTACCCCTAAATGTCTCTCTGCGCCAGATGACCTCTTAAATATCTCTCTGCACCACATGACTCCTTAAGTGTATCTTTTGATGTTTTTGTGGTTGTTCAGGTCGTGCTTCCCTGACCCATTTGAACTCTCTGAGGGTGGACCATCTTCACCTACAGGATGAGGGCTGGTATGAGTGCCGTATCCTGCAGCTGGACAGACTTGCAGAGGACTCTCGCAATGGCTCCTGGATCTTCCTGTCTGTTGCAGGTAACAGCTTCAGGGCTATAGAGTAGATCCAAAGCATATTATAAAAATATATCAGTTTCACAATGTTCACAGTAATGTCAGGATTCTGTCAGCTTTGGTATTTCTAAAAACATCAGGTTTCACTCAACTTCAGTATCAGGGTTCTGTCAGCTTTGCTATTTTCACAGTAACACCAGGTTTCAAATAGCTCCAGTCTTCATAATAATGTCAGGGTTCTTGCAGCTTTAGTGTCCATAGCAATCACAGAGTTATGGGGGTTGGACCTTGTGCCCTCGTGCACACACAGTCTTGTACAAATCCAAACATGCAGATAAGCACTTTCCACTTTAAACACTGTTGAGGGAGTGGATAATGTTTCAACTAGATGCCTGTGATATAATGTGACTCACCTTTAGTTACTGACCCGGATGAGGACACCAGCAAATCTCATTGTAGAAGCAGGGGTAAAGCTATACTGAACACACACACACACACACACACACACATGCACACACACACAGGTTTGAAATTGTATCTTGTGGGGACCATTCATTTCTATGGAGAAAACTCTAATCCCAACATGACAACCTTAACCCCATACACAGTCCTAACCTTACCCATACAGTAAGTAACCAAATAAAATACAAGAATTTTACCATTTGTAGTTTTCTGATTGCGTTCACAGATTTTTGTGGGGACCTGAAAAATGGTACCCACACCGTCAAAATCACAGGTTTTTTTACATTGTGGGGAAAATTTGGTATAAACGTATATAAACATGATATAAACATAATCCACACACACACACTCCTTTTCAGCCTGAACATTTAACTGGCTAATTCTCTGTCTGAACACATTACATATTACCACTCATTTTCAGCCTGAACAAATACTGGGTTAATACTCCAATTTTCAATCTAAACAAATTCCAGGTTACCAATCATATAATCTTATCCTGAACACATTCCAGGTTAACACTCACATTTTCAGCTTTAACACATACCAGGGTTAACAATAACATTTTCAACCTAAACACATTGCAGGTTAACACTCTGATTTTCATTATGAATACATTCCAGATTAACATTCACATTCTCAGCCTGAACACATTCCAGATTAACACTTCTGTTTTCATAGTACATGTTTGTACTATGAACTAGTAAGTGCTTTACTTTATTTCATGGAGGTCTTCTTTAACAGGAAAAAAACTAAACCGATACATTCAAAACAAGGTAATATTTATCACTTTGTTTCAAATAAATCAACAAAAGGGTGAGGATGTCAGCACGGAGAGTTTAACGCAGTAAAAACATCGCTTTTCCCATCTGCTGCAGCTCCGCCTGTGTTCATCAAGACTCCACCCCCCTCCCTGGAGGTCCTGCAGGGAGATTGGCTGTCCCTCACTTGCAGCGGCCATGGCAACCCCACCCCAGCTATCACCTGGAGGAAAAGCCACACGGCAGCTGATGGAAGTGCAACACAGGAAGCGCCTTTAAATGTGTGTAGTCATGTGACATCACAGGAATGACATGACATCGGAAATGTAAAAGCCACCTATATTTGGAATTACTCTATCTGACACTATCGCCACATGTATTTGTTTATCATTATATCATATCATTATCTGCAGTTCTATATACTTGGATAAAAAATATAAAAATACTGAATTGTCAGTAGTGCTGTTATAACAATCATCATGTTTTAAATATAACCACAGTTTCTGTGGGTTATTTACACATTTCCAAGTAGTCCGATCTGAAATGGCTCCATCTGTAATTCGGTAATCCTCACACCCCTTCCCAGGTGTCCAACGGAACCTTGTCTTTTGGGGCTGTGTCCCGGGCCATGGCTGGGGAGTACACTTGCATTTTGGCCAACAGCGAGGGCCAGCTGAGCCACTCCACACAGCTGAGGGTCAAAGGTAACTGGGCTGGGGTGGGACGGGTGTGATTGCCACTGATCACCCCTGCATTTCACTGTCCCTGTGTGTGGGTCACGTGCATTCAGCAGGCCCACAGCTCCCCAGTACTTAAAAAGGTCAGAAATGCCATCTAGTGGTCATATGGTGGAAATACCATTTTCAGATGTAGCAGAGTCCATCCATTCATGTTCCACAACCAGGCAAGTCAATTCAGGACACTCAGGGAAAGATGCAGGGGATATCCTGGATGGGATGGGTGGATAGATTTGCTCAGAAAAAATTTAATTTAATATTACAATAAATGAACAGTAAAAGACACCAAAAATTCTTCCGTTCTCTAAAAAGTTACTGATACCTTGTTGGATGACTAGAAGAACACCACTTCAGTTCCTAAACCTCTCCTCAGGGGCATCCCAGCCATTTCATATATTCGGTAAATTTCACCACCAGCTCACTTAATTAACTGAAATAACACAATGAGGTACTGATTAGCCAAATAAAAAAATCATGGATGTATTGGATTGTCGCTCCCCATACTGGTTTACCACACATTTTTTTGACAGAGAACACCATTTGCACAGTACTGCATGTATGTTTATATGTATGTACATATTTATAATGATTCCTAATGCCAAAACAGGTCCCCCGGTCATCATCACTCCACCTGAGGACACAGCTCTTAACATGTCCCAGGATGCATTGCTGCAGTGCCAAGCAGAGGCCGACCCCCCCAACATGACCTACGTATGGTTGAAGCAGGATGTGAATGTCTACCATGTTGAGTGAGTACTGTGTGCGACCCTGAAGGCCTCAGCTTGGAGGAAGTTTCACTGCAGTTTCACTGTAGCTCTCGAGGGACCTAGTGACTGTAAAGACTTGTGCTGTTTGACCATGACTTGCCACTTGACCATGACTCAATGGAGAACAGGTGTTCAAGAGCTCAGTGCACAGGAAGGACTGGCGCTCTTTGACCATGAATTACTTGGGAAGGAGTGATAATGAGCTCAGTGTATGTTGACTGGTGCTGTTTGACCATGACTCACTGGGAAACAAGTGACCATGTGTTATTGTGGAGCAAGACGGAAGGGACAATTCACAGAGTGGCTTATAGACAAGGAGTTTTATTGGAAATGACAAACTAACTAGAAACAAAGGGACAATGAGGGGTCAAAACAAAAGCAGGAAATAAAACTAGAACTGAACAGGCTAAACTAAACAGGTGGAAAAACTAACACCATAAGCTATAGGGACCACAGGCAAGAAACACGCCGGAACAGTTGTAGCATATACAGGAAACACACAAGAATTAAACGCACAGCATTTACAGCAAACAGAACTAATGCAACAGCCAACTGAGCAACAAGGGAAATACACAAATAACAAGGGTGTGGGCTATTACTAAATCAACCAAACACTAGGAATCTGGGTAACAAGGAACAGGTGAGGGTAATAATCATACACTAGGGATTAGGGCAACACAGGAGATACCAGGAAGAAAGGGAACAAAACGAGGTAAACCAGAAACAGATAAAAACAAGGACCAATACAAAACTAATATGAACATAAGGGAAAACTGAATTGTGTACATTTGTATTCTGTTGTGTCATCAGCTCTCTCAAGTCACGCGTGAAGATCTTGGTGGATGGAACCCTCCTAATACATAACCTCCTCTCAGAGGATGCTGGAAACTACACCTGCATGCCGACCAATGGACTGCTGACAGCACCCACTGCTTCTGCCTACCTCACTGTAAAGCGTAAGGAAGGCCTGTGTCCATGCATGCCATTCTGCATCGTTAGGGAGCTTTCACATGATAACCAGTAAGCAGTGCCCTAGGTGGGCCTTCCATCACTGTCTATGGGGAGCTGAGCATTTACTCACCACCTCACGTCATACCACCTTGAGCGACGTGTTTTGACACTGCACTCAAAATTCAGCCAAATGTAACTTTCTCGCCTTCGCTGCCGACCTCCCTGAGGTACAGCCAATGAGAGAAGAGCCATATGTGACATGAGCTGAATACAGTGACGTAGCAATAGAACAATGGAGGAGAAGCTCATAGCTCATGTGGAGCGATTGCCCAAGCTTTATAACACAACTTTAAAATTGTATTACGATCTACGAAAAAAGATGTCTGCTTGGGAAAATGTCAGCATTAAGGAAGGGAGAGACAATATCTACCCTCTGTAACGTAGTAGGTATTAAATAGAAAAAAAACATTAATAACACAATAAACTGTTAACACAATTAACAATTAACCATTAATTAATTATAATGAACATAATAACAGAAAAAGAATGTCTGGGGGCAAGCACTTTAGGATGCCAGCTCGGAACTTTATTCTGTAGCACGTACCAATGATGACGCTCTTGTACAAAGACAGAGCACCCCTCAGTGCTCGTCGTGTGAGAGTGGCCTTCAGGACACAGTTCTCCATCAGTGTGGCCATGCTTCTCTTCTTGTCCCTTTTTAGATCCTGCACAGGCACTGCGGATGCCCAGGGAGACCTATCTCCCCACCGGAATGGGGGGGCGCATTCCCTGCCCTGTACGAGCTGAACCCCCACTGCTTTATGTGATCTGGACTAAGGACGGGGAGCCCCTGGACTTGGAGTTGGTCAGTACCCGTATGCCTCATAGGACACTTCAGCATTTTAGGCATAGAATATAACTGCCTCGACTAACTTGTTCAGCAGATGTTGTATGTAGAACTACTGTTGGGCCACACAGCATTCTGAAATAGCCCTGAGGAGCTCAGATCCTGTTTCGCCTTGTCTCAGTTCCCTGGCTGGACATTGGACCCTGAGGGCGCTGTCCTGATTGCTGCAGCCAATGACAATGCACTGGGGGTGTATGCCTGTACCCCCTATAACAGCTACGGGACAATGGGCCAATCGGATCCCACCACTACAGTCCTGCAGGCAAGCCCTCTCTGTTCATCTTCATATGGTATGGATCATGGAGTAACTAGGACTCTTAGGAATATCCTTGCTGTGGTATTTCAGAATGTATTAGACCAAGACTCAGAACCAGGTCTTCAGTACAGACAACAGTGATCCTACCCACTTCACTGACAGTTCGCTGTGCTGCTATACTGTAACCTCATCTTCTGTGGGATACCCCTTACTGCTGTGCAGACACAGGATCCCCAGGGAATGCCAGATTCTGTAAACTTTACCATAGCCTTTTCCTGCCTCTATAGGACCCCCCCACGTTCTCAGTCAGCCCCCAGGAGGAGTACAGACAGGAGGTCGGCAGAGAGCTGGTCATTCCCTGCCAGGCAGATGGAGACCAATATGTGAACATAACCTGGAGGAAGGTAAGGATAGAGAGGTCTATAACATGATACTCAGTTCTACACTGATTATTCCAAAGTCTGCACTGCATACTCTCATACCCACCGTCTCCATTCTGTGTACTGTAATACTTTTTTCAGATTTTGTTGTCACTATCCTTTAACCATTTGACTCCTGTAGGTTGGATCCAGCCCCCGCTCTCCATATATTGTGGCAACCAATGGCTCCCTGGTGCTGCGGCCACTCAGCAAGGACCACCAGGGGGTGTGGGAGTGCAGTGCCGCTAATCGTGTGGCTGCTGTTACCACGGTGACAGAGGTCTTCGTGCTGGGTGAGAAGGTGGCACTCACAGCAACACGCACCCAACATAGTACTGGACACATAGTATTGCAGATGGACACAATGTAAGTTATTTCTGGCAGAGTGCAAAAAACACAGAAAACAACAGCTTTTAATTGAAAAGCCTTCTAGGAGACAAAACTCAAAGATATACAGGGTCAGTACTGATACTTGGACATGACAGATGTACATAAAGACATACAGGGGGTCAGTCCTAATACTGGAACATGATAGACGTATTTAAACATACAGATGGGCAGTACTGATGCAGAGATATGACAGATGTGTGAAGACGGAAAACATAAAGACTTACAGAGGGTATGTACTAACATTGAGACTGCACTTTGTTTTATTATTCACTATGTCCATTACACAGGCACCAGTCCTCATGCTGTAAGCTCAGTGTCCGTCGTTCCTGGGACTGATCGAGCCAACGTGTCCTGGGAGCCTGGCTTTGACGGTGGCTTTGTCCAGAAGTTCACTGTTTGGTCAGTCTCTGGTGTACTCTCCTTCCATGCAGGCTCCCTATCTTCTGGCAACCTCTGAGGCCCTCTGTCTGTCTCGGTGTGTCTCACCCAGGCTAAAACAGGGCTCCACAGGGAGGCAGGAGTGGACTTCACTACCCGCTTCCCCATTCACGTCCAGCTTGCTGGTCTTGGGGCTTCTGCCTGGCACCAGCTACCAGTTCAGTGTGCTGCCTCAGAACCAGATGGGAACAGGACCATTCAGCGAGATTATCACCGTCAGAACTCTGGGTTAGTACCTGTGTGCTGCCAAGTAACATAAGAGCATTTTACTGAGCTGAGGAAGCCATTTGCCCAGCCTGCACATGTCAGCATGTAGCCTATAGCTGATGCTAAAGTTAGCATTGGCTTAATAATCACAACCGGTACATTCCAAGCACCTTCTTCCTTTTGTGATGAGAAATGACCCTGCTTAATGACCCTTTTCATAGACTCAGATCTTTACTGTTGAGCAGTGGGTGACCAGAGTTGTTTGCAGACATGGGGTCTCAGGTATCAGGAAGCTAAATTTGTACCTACATCGTCTTCGTCATGACTGGGGATTATTTAGGATTGTAGGTTAAGTGCTTACAGAACAGAAGGACCCCTTCTCAGACTTGATCATGTGACCTGCTGCCCCCCCTCCAACAGCTTTTTTATTCAATTGTCTTTCTCGTTCTCAGTCCCTGTTGCAGATCCTCCCTTAGTGCGGGCTAAAATTCCAAACTTGGCACCACCTACATCACTTGTAGCCAATCGGAGCTCATTGGGGCTTGTCCTACAATGGTCACCACCAATTCCCCAGTATCCACCAATCAGCGGCTTTGTCCTCCAAGCCCGGCATGATGAAGGGGATTGGCTAGTTCTGGAAAGGGATATCAGCCCCAATGCAAGCGAGTTGCTGGTGCAAGGATTGTTTAAGGTAATACATACAGTTCTTGTTTTAAACCAAGATCATATCATGTCCTTTGTTACAAGCCCCAGTCAAGGGTTGGCGTGAGGATGAATGGAGTGGAGAATGGCTGTGGGCGGAGCTGACCTTACAGCGGCATGTAACACCTGATTTTAAAAACCTAATCAGATCCTGAGAGCTGAGAGGGTTAGTTGTACCAAGGCCCACTTGGTGAGGTCCGGTTCCTTCCAGATGGTTATACTTTCTGCTCTCTGCAGGACTGCAACTATGAGCTCAGGATGTTTTCTCGCCAAGATGAGCTGGTGGGAGAGCCCAGCGTGTCAGTCAACATCTCCACCAGGGGTCAGCATCATCCCACATTCTTGCTAACAGACCATTTTCCTGTCATGACAGCCATTGAGTATTTGCTACGTAATGATCTTGCTGGGAATGTTGTTGGCTTCCCTGAAGGCTATTGTGATGTTATACGGCTGCTGTTATTCCTAGTGAATCTTCATTATAGTTTTTGAGTGGATTTTTGTGTGCTTTGATATCACCACAGGAATGGAGGCATACCCAGCAGAACACGAGGTCCGCGACCTCGTCCCAGAGCCACTCTTAGCTGGTGTTGCTGGTGGTGTGGTTTTCCTTTGTGTAGCTATTCTCTTCTCCCTGGGGATGGCTTGTGCAGTGAGAACCAGGAGGAAAAGGCGGCGGAGGAAGAGGCGGGAAGGTGTGGCCTGTTAGCAATACTACTGCTAAAAAGCTGTGTGTGGTCCTCAGACAACAACTTGCCACGTCCTCTGCCAGTCTATGTGTATTCCTGGAGTTGATTTTGCTCTTTTTTTTCTTTTTGTTTTTTGTAGATCTTCAGATAGCCCTGCATAAGAGTCAGCTCGCTGAGTAAGTAATACCCACTATTGTTTGTTCAGCCAGTAGTAATACCGTTTGTCAATTATATTTACATTTTACATATGTAGCAGACACTTTTGCCCAAAGAAACATACAAGTGAGGCAAATAGCACATTACAAACATATATTCTGTCAAGGAGTCAACTAAGCATAAAGGTAGCTAGGGTGCGCTTCCAGTGAATGCCCACCAGGTACAAGTGTAAGCAGTACTAGAGCAGGAGCTACACAAGAACTTAACAGAGCAGCAGGCAACAAAGCAAGAACTTAATAAGACTATTCAAGGACCAGAAGGGCCACACAAGATCATTCAGAGAACATTAACAGGCATCAACTTAGTAGAGGAATTGTTTCTTGAAGGTGGAGAGGGAGTATGATGACTGGGTGTAGTTCGCATGCTCATTCCACTATCAGGGAACCACACAAGAAAACCACCTGGAGTGACACTTCTCACATTGCTTCAAGCAGCATTGGTTTGGAGGGGGCAAGATGAGACATAGGTCTTAGAGAGCCTTTTGATGGAGATGGCTGCATGTCCATTGATGAACTTACAGTATTAGCCAGTACCAAGGACTTGAACTCAATGCAAGCACCAGTAGGGAGAAAGTGAAGAGAGGCAAAGATGTGTGTGACATGAGAACGTTTACCCAGGCTGAATGAATATCAGGCGTGCAGCTGTGTTTTGAATTTTTTGTAGTGGCTTGTCACCACATGCTGGTAGATATGCTAGTAAAGGACTGCAATAATATAGACAAGCTACTTGGAATGATCTGTCAGATAGGTATGAGTCAAACTGTCTTATTTATTTTAACCTTATTTCTGTTTTCTTCCCGCTCATCTATTCAACCAGATGTGATGCTCCTCTTTCGATGGTAATAAACTGCATATTCTGTTGTTTTCCTTTCCTTTTTTGTTTTTCATTCTCTGCCTTTCCTACCTCTCTCTCTGTCTCTCCATCTTTCTTTCCCTCAGGAGTAGTTTGTCCCGGCAAAGTCCCGATAGCATCCTGAAGATGAAGATGTCCCCAGGCATCATCTCCCATCCAGGTTCTTCACCCTCCCAGTCTCACTGCTTTTCTTTCGACAAGATCACCTGTGAATTCCAAGACCACAAGCAGGACCAGCGCCTCCTCTCCAGCCCTCCACCTCGCTATACTTTCCCGCAAAGCCCCCCAGCTGGATTATGTTCCTCCACTACCCTAGAGTCCATCTCCAGAGGTCCAGATGGCCGATTTGTTCTCCATTCCTTAGAGAATAGCCCCCCCAACACACCTGAGGATAAGCAAGATCTGAGGGCAGACTTCACACAAAGCTCTGATGCAGGCAGCAGCCATGCATCTCAGCTAGACTCTCTGAAGTCAGACTCCCCACGGTCGGAGAAGGAGCAGAGGAAGAAGACATCTCCCATTTTCACTGTGGATTTGCCTGTGCCAGTGGGTCGAGTGCGAGGCCTAGCCAGGAACTTCTCTGAACGTGCACGCTTATACCAAGACCATAAGCAAGGCTTGACTGAGGGATTGCTGGAGCAGTCACACTCCGAGGGCAAAGAGGACCGCGTTCGGGATTATGTGGAGCATCTCCGGGAGGTCATTCCGGACCTGAGCAGACTGGAGAAGGATCCTGTGTACCTACCTCTGGAAAGAGATGGTCGACTCACTGCCACGAGCACTCTGGTGATGCAGATGGAGCATGAACGAGAAAGGGGAAACCTTGCCAAATGTCTCAAACTGGCACGTGAGAGGGAGGAGCTGGAGCGTGAGCTGGAGCAGTACACAAGCAGCCTGAGGGTCCGAGCCTGGCAGAGTGACTCACCGGACCAGCAACCAATATGGAAACGACGCAATGCCACCCTTCCTCGCAAGAGTAAGCCTGCCTTTCATCTGGGAAGCACATGCAACACTCTGGGGAAGAAGGTGTCTTCTGCATACCTGCTGCAAGACGTTACTCCCCTTACCTCATTCACCAGTCTGGTTCCTGTCCAGAGCTCGATGGAGCAAGCCAGACCTTTTAAGCAGCTGCTAAGGACACAACCACAAGGGGATGACACTGATTGGGAAGATTTATCTCAGTCCTCCTTTTCTAAGCGGGTGTCTCCCTCCCACCGCTTACCTATTGGTGACACTGCTGTCCTTCTGCCTGAGTACTTCAGCAGCAGACAGAGGTGTCCAAATGAAAACTATAGCTATGGGTGGAAGGAAGAAGCTGAACACTGTGATGATAGTGCCAACACAGGCACCCAACCTGCTGAGCTAGGACCAAGTTATAGTTCCCAGCAATCAAACTTTAAACCAAAGTCTACCACAGACAGATTCAACATGGACAAAGAAATGGACTCAGGTCCATTGTGGAATCAGCTGAGCCCTTACCCAGAGCCTTCCCCTCCAAAGTCAATTCTGGAATACCTGAATCTCCCAGGGTTTGTTGAAATGAGTGTTGATGAACCAGTAGCAGAATCAGACACTGTCACCTCCAAAAACTGCTGTCCTTCCTTGGACCAGGAACATTGGACATCCCTGCAAGGTGAACCAGATGTGGTTCCGAAGGATTGGAGTACTCATACACAGGATAGTCCTATCAGTGACATAGACCAAATAGGGGATATTTTACCAAGTGGAAATTCTCAAATTTCCAAAATTCAGGGTAGTGAGTTACCCTCCAGGATATGCACGTCACCAGTGTCATTTTTGAAGGAATCAGTAATATTAGATCAGTTTGGTCCCGAGAAATGTTCATCGAAAAAATCTGCCTCTCAAGAATTTCTAGACCCAAATGCTTGGATTGACTCTTTGAGTCGGAGCCAAGCTTGTGCATCTCCATTCTCCTCCAGGTCTGTCACTGATTTGCACAGGCAGCCAGAATGTTCCACATCCACAGACCAACAATCATCAAACCATAGTCAACAGGCCACCGTTTTCTCTGATGCCTCCAAGTGGCCCACATCTTACCAGGGGGCTCTGACATCTGTGCACCACAAGCTGGCCCCACTCAGATCTTCAATCTCCCTTGGCTCCTCCAGGCTAAGCACAGAGATGGGCCGACTGAGACCTCGAGATGCTGCAGTTAAGCCAACAAAAGCTTTCCTGCCAACAGGATACAGCTTACCATCACGGGGGCAAGTCTTCTTCCATCAAGGAGACTCTGAAAGTGAAGGAGAAGAGGTACGGGAGCAGGGGATGGAGCTGGAGATTGAGATTGGGGACCGCAAAGAGGACAAGGAAGAACGGGATAGCTTTGCCAGTCAGAGCAGTGGTAGGGGCAGCTTGGGGCCCACCAGCACCCAGCCTGTCTCTCCAACGCCAAGCCAACCTGGCTGTGTTGATATCCCTGGGCAGGGAAAGGGACTTATGGAGCAGCTGGGTATGCAGCCTAAGAGCAGAGGGTGAGGCCTTCTTTCTAACACTAACAAACACCTCAGACACTTAACTCAGTTCAGTCATTTGACTTACAAATTGTAAATGTAGATTCATTCATACATTTAGATATTATTCTGTGAGTTATTTCCATTGTTTCCAAAATGCTGATAAACTGGGACAATTGTGCTGTATATTCATTTTCTTCTCCAGTAAGTGAAAATTCAAAATATTTATATTGTTTTTGATTTCTGCAATAACACTGGGAGATCCTGGGAGATCACTGAATAATTTGGGATGTACAACCTTTGTTGGCATACAAGAGCAGGATGCATTCACAGATTTGGCAACAGTTCACTGTGTTTTCACAGGAGAAGGACTTCAGGAGATGAAAGCTATGAATGGGACTCAACAGACTCCTGTCCAGAATCCATCATCACGAAAACAACAGGGCTTAGCTACATGAAGGAGAGCATGGCAGATGGACGGGAGCCAAAGATGACCACCCGCCCCCATGCCACTATGGACTCCCAGAGCAAATGTGAGTCCCTCAGCTCTTATCCCATAGCACAATATACTGTCCTCTGTAATGCTTTGTTCATTTTTCTTTCAGTAAGCAGTCGTGCAGGAACCCATGGCCCTGAAGAACATGCCTACACTCAAGCAGACTACCACACCCTCCGGCGCGTTACACGGCGGCAAAACTCTTTTCCAGTGCAGAATGAGCCCAGCACTGCATCCTTTTGAGCACTGTGATTTCCTGGACAGTCTTAATTGACCCCCTTCCTGCACAACACCCTTTGCTCATTCGTTTCTTGGTCTGTTTTGACATAATCCCATACTCATTTTGTGGTGTCTGCCTTTGTCCTGCTGTTTTGTTTTGTGTTGCTTCGAATCTCCATGTTGACTGTAAGTTTTATTTACTTTCATTGTTTCAAAACAGGGAACAAGTGGGCCCTGTGACAACCGATTCATCTGATGGCAGAATTCAGTGTCACCAGGTGGGGTTAACTTGATAGAGCCTCAGGGTATTGACTGAATAGCTGTGTTAGCGAAAAGAGTGGAGTTAAGACCAGGGCTTTTGTACCATGGCATGCTCTGAATCTCTTCGGTTAACCCAACAGTATGGCATGCACTGATTTGGGACCCATGTAAAGTGGATACATGTCCAGGAAAGAAGCTTTATTTAGGCAATTAATTAAGCTAAAATGGAAAAAGGGAGGGGGGGCATGGTGGTGCAGTGGTTAGCATGGTGACTCACACCTCTGGAACCAGGGTTCAAGTCTTAGCCCTGGCTCTGTGTGTTAAGCTTGCATGTTCTCCCTGTGTCATCATGGGCCTTCGTCTGAGTTCTCCAGTTCCTCCCCCCCGCAGTCCAAAGACATGCTGAAGTGAATCAGAGTTACCGATTTCAGTGTGCGTATGCATGTTGGCACCCCGTCCTGGGTTAATCCCTGCGTTGCACCAGTAGCTTACAGGATAGGCTGTGTGGCCCTGAATAGGACAAGCAGGTATGGAAAATGGGGAGGGCTTTTGCCAGGGGCTGTTGATCAGCACCACATAAGCAAGAGCTTTATATACCACTTTCAAAGCCTGAGGCCCTAGGAGTTCTCTGTTCTGTAAAACCACTTCCTTCCAGTTATTCTCCTTTCTTATATCTATGTTTTTGTGCCTTGAAAAGCCCACATGATTCAATACACAGCCTATTATGGCAAGCTGATTTTGGTCATCACAAGTGTCGACACAAACTCCAGATTAATGTTTTACCACAATTCCTTTAAATTGTAATATATACCACAGTAGATGGTAATGGATAATGTCATATGTGCTCGATTATGGATGGTTCCTTTGTCTTTCTTCACACTGCCACAAGGCACAGAGGTATAAGTCCATCGACCTGAGCTATAAAGGGCAATAAACGGGAAGAGAGTGACCTTCAAGCTGAGAGCTAAACTGTTTTTTTGCATGTTTGGAAGTAATATAAACATCAGTGATGGCGTGCTGGCTCACACGCTCAGGGTCTGGGGTTCGAATCCTGCCCCACAGTCCATGAGGTTAAGCTAATCGGGTGTCCCAAAATTGACCAGAGTCAAAAGCATCTGGCTGCAGAACACTAGGCGACCTCCACTCGGAGTACCTTAACTGTGTTATTTTGGTGATATTAGTGCAACATCAGGAATGGATGTTATTAATCTCATTTAAATCTATGGGAACGGACGTCAATAGTCTATTTTAAATTTGGTATTTTGGTGTGAAATGTTCACCTCTATATAGCTTCAGGTGCTATCTATCCACATGTTCAGCCTTTTGAGTTCCCTTCAGCAGCGTCATGTCCGGGCCAGGTGTGGAGGTCATGTGATTTCCAGCCCCACAATGGAGACCTTCCTAATGGAGGTGGCCCAGTGTTCTGCAGCAAGACTCTTCTCCATAGAGTGCGCAGTAGGTGCCCTGTGACGCACTGGCAGGATGTATGGCCAGCCTCATGCCCTGCGGTGCCTGTGATAAGATGCAACTCCCATCACCCGTGGCTGAAGCAGTAAGAAATGTTAAAAAATGATTTACAATATATATGATTCCAGATCTGTTAAGGCAATACATAATTGTAAAATGCAATACCTTGGAATGAGACAGAGCTTGAGTGCTGCTGTTTGTGCTGAATGAATGCTGTTTCTGACAAGGTCTGTATGTGAGATTGTGGGACCAAAGGCCCCTGAAAAGGGAGGTTTCGCACAAACCTGGGTCAGCCACATAAGCTGGATGTCCACCACCTGCATTAAACATTCAGACACCTTTGTTCTCTTACAAATTTGATTTCCACTTTGATGAAGCACAGCGTATTTTTTTATTTTTTTCTTCTGGACATGCCAAGGCATTGAAGAAGCAACACCAGGAGGTGGGTGACGTGAGGAAACTCCCGTCTCCTGCTCTTAGCCCTGAAGCATTAAGGACAAAACTGTGCTCTGGGGCGTGTTCTCGCTGTTTCACTGGCGATGGCGGGGATTGGAGCTAAGAAACAGGTGGTACACATGACCAAAGAACTCAGAAGAAAATGGAGCAGAGCTGCGGGACACCCCACTTCTCTAGACCATCCGTCCAACTTTAAGCGGCAACACTGATCATGTTCAAGTGTTTCTTAAAAATGTAATGAATAAACGTTAATGTTTTGCACTGCTGTTCTAATTTAGAATCGTGATTTTACTGTATCTTGTGTAGCCTAAGCTGATGTTTCCCAACCCAGTCCTCAGAGACCCACAGACGGCCCATGTTTTTGCTCCTTCCCAGCTCCTTGCCAGACAGTCCACAAGCATGGATTATCTGTGGGTCCCTGAAAACTGGATTGGAAAACACTGGCTTAAGCAGTTTAATGAGGGAGGTGCCAGACCACACCAACCTGAAACGTAACAACTGCCTGTGCCGTTTACATGTAGCTTTGAGGTTCCGTCCAAGGAACTGCATCTGTTTCTTTTATAATGATTTATTCTGTCCTTTTGTAAAACATTCAGATTTGTATTTTGTCGAATTTGTATTTAATGTGATTGTCTGTTTTATGAAACTTTTATAAAAAGAACATGTGAAACACTGCTAGGATGGATTTTAAAAAACAATCTTACATTTGTGACAGTGACAGTTTGATACCAAACCCAGCTTTGTTTTAGACAAACATTCATTTTGTACAAACTGGGAAAACATGCTGTTGTGGCACGCTCGTGATTTCCAAAAGACTGAAATAAACTCGATGTTATGAAACAAATGCGGCAAAAGGCACCAGGTCATTGTGACTCACTGAAAGACACCAAAAGTAGATGCTTTAAGACCTGTATAATATATTCACTATACTGTGTTACCATGACTGTGTTCCTTTATATCTTTATAGAATCAGAGGGAGCCATACAGACTGGCACAAGGGTGACAAGTGTGAAAAGGATGGATTTCAAATGATTACAAAAATATCCCAATAATAAAGTTCAGTGCAGCCTGGAATGGGCCCCAGGTACCTTCAGGACCCTGTGGGGAAATAAGGGAAACAGAGTGTACATATGGATGGTAATCATGTGCAAAATCAATTCAGAACCAACAGAAGGAAGAAGAAAAAAAAAATCTAAAAATGAAAAGTGAATTCAGGAAAGGGTGGATGTTTATATATGCAATGTTACAATTAATCACGGCATATTATTAAGTACTGCATCTAACACACACCTAATGCTCCTTGTGGGGAACAGCACTCACATATGGCATCAAGAGACGATCACTGGTAATGGCAAAGAAGAGTTTAGGGTACAACCTGACATTTCTCCAGTTATGATACAGAAGGGTCCAAAAGTGTTTGAAATCTTTGGCTAGAGCCTCCAAGTAAATATTTTATTACTATATAAAAATAAACACCACCACCAATAATAATAATTACTGATTAACTGTTTTGTACAATGTTTACTGTAATTTTTAACTAAACAATGTCTTGATATTGGAAATGCTACCATTCAAACACTTAACAAGCAGTGTATTGATAACTATCCTTGATAACTAGTTTTTGGCTACAAAATTGCCCCTAAAGAGTAGATTTACTTACATCGGTGTCTCTTTAAATATAACTGAGTGAAGTTCCTTCCTCATTGCGTAGTGGTAAGGCGTCTTTCCTTGCATTTTCGTTGGTGTTTTTCTATCTTTCGTAGATGACCAATGGTCATCCCACGTGTCTTTACTCTATGAGTCCTTTGGTGAGATTTTAGGTGTGCTTGTTGAATGAAGCTCTTCCCACAGTCAGAGCACTTGTAGGGTCGCTCACCTGTGTGAGATCTCTGGTGTGTCTTTAGGCCTCCTACTTGGCTGAAGTTCTTCCCACATTGGGAACACTGGTAGGGCCTCTCCCCTGTGTGAGTTCTCTGGTGTGTCTGTAGGGCTCCTACTTGACTGAAGCTCTTCCCACATTGCGAGCAATGGTAGGATTTCTCCCCTGTGTGAATCCGCTCATGCGCCTTTAGGGATCCTACTTGACTGAATTTCTTCCCACAGTAGGAGCACTGGTAGGGCCTCTCCCCTGTATGAATCCGCTCATGCACCTTTAGGGATCCTAACTGACTGAATTTCTTCCCACAGAAGGAGCACTCATAGGGTCTCTCTCCTGTGTGAATCCGCTTGTGCGCCTGTAGGGATCCTACTTGACTGAAGCGCTTCCCACATTGAGAGCATCGGAAGAGCTTCTCGCCATGAATTTTCTGGTGCTTCTTTAGTTCTTCAACACATGTGAACCTGTGACCACACTGGGAGCAGAGGTAGGGTTTCTCTATTAAGTGACCTTGTTGGTGTGTTTTTAGGTCTTTGAACCAAATGAAGCTTGTCCCACACTGAGAACAATAATAGGACTTCTCCGTTCCATGAGTGCGCATATGACTTTTTAAGATGCCTGACCGAGTGAAATTTTTCCCACAATGTGAGCAGTGATGGGGTCGCTCCCCTGTGTGAATCCGCTGGTGGACCTTTAGGCTTCCTAACTGAGTGAAACTTTTTCCACACTGGGAGCACTGGTAGGGCCTCTCCCCCGTGTGAATCCGCTGGTGTCTTCTTAGGTCTTCTAAATGACTGAAGCTCTTCCCACAATGGGAGCAGCAGTGAACCTTCAGGATCACGCCGGAGCCAAATTCCTCAGGGTGGGATTTCTTGATGTGTCTGTAGAAGTAAGTCTCTGACGTGTAGGACGTGGGACAGCGCGAACAGGGAAACTTTTTCACTCTCTTCCCCAGCATGACAACTTGGAATGAATAATGAGGCATGGAGAAGAGCACATAGGAACATAGGTTTGGAACTGAGTAATGGGAACAAAAATGATGGATTCAGGAAAATTGAAGTCCATAGCAGTAGAGACTAAAGGTGGCCGCATATTTCAAACAACACCTGGACAAAATCGAACACACTATCTCCTTGTTCATTCAAATTATGTCATGCCAAAACACTACAGCACAAAGAAGCATGCTTATTTGCAATTTCTACCCATGAATAAGTACATTTTTTAAATCTCAACTTGACCTGTCATATAAATGTGGTCAACTCAGCAACTCCTTCAAAGGCATTCATGATTGAAAATCCTTTTGTTTTTACTTGAAAAACATCTCAGGGTACTAGTGATGCAAGAGACTGTACAGTATGTTTTGTGTGGCCAATTGTGGTAGGATCAGAAAAGAAAACAAACAAAAAAAAAAAAGTTTGCCTCTAGGGCCCTATATAAGGCAGTGTGCTGAAACAGCGATAACCGCAGTGATTTCTGCACATACGTCATTCTGTTGCTAAGACAACGTTGAATCTGTTGATTTTAGTTGAAGTACGCAGCCAACATTAAGAGCAAGAATTCAATGACAAAGGAACTTTGATTGCTCATTGGCCAGGGGAAAAGTAGCAGAAAGTCAGGAGAAAGAACAGACTAAAGATTATATAAAAACACCTCTCCTCAATGATCAGATTGAAAACAAACATAGCTAGTGAATTCAAAGAAAGGTTGGCTGATAAAGTCCAGAAATACTGGCATTTATATAATTCCTCTCCAAGGGATTATAAAGACTCTGCTGCAAACTAAAATAAAATGTGTAGGTAACTAACACCCTATACCTGTGTGTCCCTGTGTCAGCGTTATTATATATTTTTTAATGTTATTTTCATATTTCGTTCGAAATCCACTTTAGTCTTAGTTTCAATAGTTTTTATACATTTTAGGTTTTCTATATCAGGACTTTAGTTTTGGGTTTTATTAATTTTATTTCTAGGGAAGTTGTAGGGGTCTGCTAGCTACTATAAAATGTCGATCTAGTGCTGTTGGCAATTTCTGTGGTTCAATTGCATTACATGACAGAGGCTCAAAGACAAAACATTATTTTATCCAAATAGGATTTTAAAACAGTAACAGAAAATATTTCACGTTAGTGTTTATAATTTTTTGTAGCTTATTTCAGTATATAAAAACATTTTCATTAACGATAATAACCCTGTCTTTGTTTAGTTTTAGTAAAATTCATATTTTTAATATAACAACAACATACGTTCCACACTTCATAAGCGTGACTTAAGAGCAGCTTTGCTCTACAGCACTACCCCACGCTTGTTATCAAAGTACACAGCTGTCGGAACATTGGGGTCACGGACGGTGAGGCCTGATGGACCATGAACAATTTTCCAGAAGCTACAATATTTTTTTATATTCACCTGGGTTTGGAGGTCTGACACTCCCAACCAGCTTCTCCTGAGTGACGTCCTGAAACACTGTTTCTTCTTTCACCTCCCCATTAAAGACGAGACACACTGTACTCTCTGCTTTCTGAGGAAAAGAAAAAACATTTTCCGATAAATAGTTCATCTGGTCTATGGGACTGAAAGCAACATGTTTCAACATCACACACAGAGGAGGGCCAGGTCTACTAATGTTTTTACCAGGCAACATACAGGAGACTTTTTTCCTGACTGATACTGAACACAAGCTGCCCTCAAGCTGCTGCTCTCTCTCCACTCCTAATCCATCTAAGCAGCTCACTGCTGAAGGTACTACAGGGTAAAAGCACAGGTGACATGACAGCAGGCCTGTGAAGGTGTTTAGATGTAGATTTACTGTCATTGTTATACTGCTGGAGTCAGGGCACAGAGAAGTCGTTTCCACACATGATTTCCTGACATTGGATGTCACGCATGAACCACTCTCATATGAGCAGATTCATAATTTGCTCAAACAAATGATTTAGGAGAACTTGCTACATTCACCAATGTTCTTGAATTTTGAATGTTCTCTTAGGTACCAACAAAATTTACAAGCAGTCCAGATCTATCGTAGGAGTCATGTGCATTGAGTCTGTTACAAACCATGTTCCATCTCACTTAATGGATTGCATGTTTCATTACTTTGAAGCAATTTAATATATTAGGACCACTACTGATCTGCTTGCCAAACTGTGGGTGTAAGTAAACGCCCGTATAGTACCGAAAAGCCAGCATTCGGATAAATGTTTCACCCATCATCTAGAGCCCTGGTGACTACTGCACACGTGCCATTTAATTGAAATGTAATGATATGCAGCCCTTTAGACAAGACTATCAACTCATCCACAATGACGACTGTTTTTGCGATGATATCAGTTCTACATGTATTTGTATGTATCGGCAATATCAGTAGAAGAACGGAAATCAATATACAGGCTCATGCAAATGATCCTTTTTCACCCTGGGATGTGCGTTTTCTTCTATTTTCACACCAGTTGCATGATAGAAACATCATCAACTTCTCCACTTGCCCGCAGTGAATTCTCTGGAAAATTTCCTGTTCCAGTCACACATAGGGGTCAATCGCAAATTACCCAGCCTTTGTACTAGGAAGCTAGCAAGGCATAGTCCACTTAATGTCCGGTGCAACTGACTTGGACATTTGCGTTACAGCCCCGCCGGGAAATGTATAGAAAAGTTCAGGGTAGCAGTGCATGTCTAAAAGGGGTAAAATACCAGATGACTTAAGAAAGGTCAAAGGTCATGCAGATGCCTGGATACTACCAAGCAAGGCAAGCAACATGTGAGTGCAGAAGGCAGCTGGGCCCCACACCAGCAGAGCTCCATTTCACCTTGTCAGGGCTGCTGTGCCCGGCCCCATCCACATCCGATATGAGGAGGTCCTGCACTTCCTCCTTCACATCTACCAAACTTAGCTGGGGAGGTTTCTGGTCCATGCTGCAGCTGGCCACAGCCCTGCAGGGGGACGTCAGTGTCACTCAATTCATGTCACTGTTCGGCCCTTCAGCAAGGCCCCTAATGCTGAAAACTGCCAGAGGGGAGCTGGATAAATGGTTAAAAATAGCATATCAGAGAGACAGGATATGTGAAAACTGCAGAATTCCTTTATACTTGTACAAATGGCAAATAAAGTTCCGTCATCACAGTTGGGTGGACTTCTGAAGAGGATGCAGTCCTGGAGGCTACAGCTGCCTCTACTTGACATGTCCATGGCCTGACCTGAAACAACAAAATTAAAGCTGAACTTACCAGGTTGGGATTCAAGTGCAGCCAGTCGTTCGTTGGCTTTGCTGAGAAACCTACAGGTCGTGTCTACGCTGCCCTGTTAGTAAATGCTTTTCATCTCCTCTGTCTGTGGTCCTGGATACAGCTAAAAAAAGTAAACTTGGTTTGATGTACACTCCAAACTAAGAACAATCAAGTCATAACTAGATATTATTCCTCCAGTGCACTGCAAATTTCTCACTTGTGCGACTAATAAAGGATTATCTTATCTTATGAACCAGCATCCCTAAAACAATGGCAAAGTAGATGCTGTGAAAATGACAACAGTGTAGGTCTATTCACTAGGATTCTAGTGATGTATCATTCTCGAACGAGTCCGTTCTATTAATATGGACATAAATCTCTAAGAGCCGACTCTTGTAAGGGAACATTTGAATGACGAAACCCAGGATTCATGCTCTGAAGATTGGATGAAAAAAACAGTCAGATTTTTGTAACCAAACTATTCAAACCAGACAGACAGACAGACAGACAGATAGTTTAAGTGATTGGATAAATAAGAAAAAGAATCTTCGGAGTGTAAAACCCGGGTCTCATCATTCAGACGTTCACTTAAAAGAGCCAGCTCATAGACATTTATCTACATACATCTCATTGAGCACAAATGTTGAAGCTTACACGAGCGATTACGTGCAGAATATGAAGAGAAAAGATATATGGAGGATGAATCGTGACTTAAATAAATGTTCTGTGTATATAAACGTTCAACATGAATGAATAAATCAATCCTTGGCACAAAATATCATACTAATTTTCAGGAACGTGCACAGGAATTTTAAGGGGCCATTGCTCTGACCTGAAAAAAGGGCACCCCCTCCCCCCAAAAAAAATTTTTTTAAAAATCACACAAACTGTATGGATAACAAAAAAATATACAATTTCTTTATTAATTAAGTCTTTATTAATATACCTTGCTCCAAATTTACTTTAAAGCAGATTCCTCCTTTTCGGAAGGCATTCTAGCTTAGTGTAGCATCTAAACACCCAAAACAGCGATAGGATTTAGCGATTTTACCATTTTGAATAAAACAATTAATGTAATGCATATTACAACAAAAATCATTACTTCCATCATTTATGCTTCTTGTTAAAACAAATGTTCGAGAATAACCATCAGCAGATGTGTACTTTTCCTACCAAAACATTTAGCATGTGATAAACTAACATGCTATCTGTATGTGACTGAGCTCCGCCCAGTGCGGCAAATTAAAAAGCATTTTCCTGACGAAGATGACTTGGGCATCTATTTTCCTCTTCGCACGGCGGAAGCTCGCGACAAAATATACCATATACACATAATATTTTTTTCTAGAAGGAACAGCTTGAGTCAAATAGGGCAGGCGGGCAGTTTCCCAGGCAACCTTAGCCCTGCCCTGTGCACGCCCCTGCTAATTTTTAATCCATATGTTTTTTGAGCTTCATAAGCCACTTTATTCTGAAGACCATGACCACAGTAAAACAAAAACACAATAAATCAGGAATTGGCTAATGATGACATTTTTATTTGTTAATACTGTTTGTTACTGTTACAATGCTGATTATTATCATAAATATGTGTAATGAAACATTCATAAGTTCTGTTATGTGGAGAATTTAAGCATTTATTAAATATTTCATTTCAATTGAGAATATCATTTATCTTTTAGAGGGCTTTGGTGAGAGAACAAATACACTGAGTAGGTGCCCTTTATTTTGACATACAATTTTATTATTTAATTAATTCATGAATTCTTGTTTTTGATCCTTACCTAATCGTACTACCACTATCCATTGTCTTTCTAACCCAGAGCCCCAGGTCCTCCTGGTGAGGTAGCCTGGCTGATGACTCTGCTGATACTGGTAAGCACAGATACTTCTCATCCATCAGATGCTACAATGCAGGTACGCATGCTACAGAGGGTGATCAGAGGCCAATGGATACATAATGTAAAATTTCAATACATACATTCTAGATCTGATACCAGCCTATTCCAGCTATATGTAATCTCTCCAAGTTAATTGAGAACTAAATGGTGCACTGGCGAAATTTGTATGCGAGGAAGAAAATTCATGCTTAAAAATACAATTTGCCAATGGAAAAGTTGCTAGACAATGCCAGGCTACTTCTCTACAGGCACACAGCATCACAGCCACACGATTTTGACCTTTTTGCATCTGTAGATGTAGTCCCGTTTCAGCGTGAGAATGATTTTATGAATGGCTAAGAAAACTCTACTAGAGTTAGCCACAGTGGCTAATACAACTGAAAAGCTAGAGAACCCTGGTCTGCTATCTCTAGCCCCCCTAGAGGCTCTCCCCACCTCCCCAAAAAAACTTTACTAAAAGCTCAACTTTGTGTGACATCTCAGTGTAATCAGGTTCACTAGTGTACTTGCATCTCCAGCATCTCTGTCTCACCACTATGAGGCCCTGCTTCAACTACGGTGCCTCAAAATTTGATCAGTTCCAGATCTTCCCCCATACAATGTGTCTACCAAGTGCAAAAAAGGATCTATCAAATGCTTTCTGAGTTATCGCCCTAATGGGATAAGAGTCTGCATTGCTGACTGTTCCCAAAACCATATGTATTCCCATTTGGGGAGTCCAACAATAAAAATTCACAGTAAAAAATGTTATTAACTGCAATTTAGGGGCAGATGTATGGGTTCACTCCTGATGCCACCCCACACCGATAAATCTGGCCGATTGATCCGCTAGCACCTCCACCTAAGCCGTCCGGCCAGGAAGTTTTATCGTATGTTCCCCCCAACTTGGTTGACTGCTGATAATCCGATCTGCCTGCGGTTTCGGACGAGGGAACGTGACGATCCAATTTTCTGTTAGAGATAGGCCTCACCTGAAGAATCATCAAAATGCTTGAAGCCTTAGCGCAACATACGGCAAACAGAAATGAGGGTCACATGACGGCTCATTGTTCAGCAGCACGTGCATCGCAGCTGTTATGTCGACTGTGTGGAAATGCAGTAACCCCTTCACATTTGCAAGGGTTAGGGGTGGAAGGCCCGAAAAATGTGAAAATTCACAAATATTACTTGGGTCCCCCTAACCCTATCCCATAATAGTCTACTAGCCTGAATGATAGAAAAACAGTACTGTTCAGTCAACCCTTCAGCATCCAGGTTTTCCCATTGCAGTTTCAATACTTCACGGGGTCTGCATAAGAAATTAAATGGAAATATTTTAGGAGTTTTGTGAATGCCTCAGACAACACGCGAAGGCCAGTAGATGACACAAAGTTTAGTAAATCATAAATGCATAAAATATATGTAAAGTGCTGCTTATGAGGGCGCCAAGTATGTTTATGGGAGCCTCTCAATATCTTAACGTGATCTCGCAGTGATCTTTGTATCTTGCATTGGTTGTAACTTTTCGGTTTGCTTCACTTGCCAAGAGGACCAAAAAATTAGACTCAGTTTTTCCACTAGGGTTTGGGGCATCTGATTAAGAGGCGTGTCCCAAATCGGTACGCACGGAGTGCACAGCATAAGTGACAGAAATTTCATCATCATCAGGGGTTTGCAGCAAACGGTGCATGCGTAAGCCAGATTTTTATGTCCAGCAGAAGTCATGCGTGCTGCTGGGTATCGACTGTGCATGTACAAGGAAACTGACTAGGTGTTCATTGTATTACCTTAAGCCTAGTTCATACTTCACTTTTCCTCGTGCACTTTCGGGTTGGGGACCGTCATTCGCCTGGCGCCTTGTGGTCATACTATATTTGGCTGCAGATGAAGATGGTTGCAATCGGTGCCTGCATACAACAGTGATATTCCACCAGACCAGGACAAGACAGATGTGTTGCACCAAACATAAATACAAGCAGTGTAGTTATTAGCCAAGGCTTGACTGGAATTACAGAAATAAGGCATACCAAAGAATTTTGAATTCCATACAACAAAATTAGCCGGGACCCCCAACCCTACTCCCCACTCTGCAAATTTTATCACCAAGATTTCAAAATGGCGGAATAATGCTGCATTTCAAAATAACATAAATCTACGTATAATGTCTGGACATTATGAAAAAATTGATATGCGGGTACTTCCAACCCTCCTCATACAGCTGCCCACCTGCCCACCACAACCAGTACAACTACTCTTCCTCTACTCCAGTGTTTCTCAAACCAGTCCTTAGGGACTCCCAGACGGTCCACGTTTTCGCCTCCCTCCCATTTCTCATGGAACTGGGAGAGAGCAACAACGTGGACCATCTGGGGATCCCGAGGACTGGTTTGAGAAACACTGCTCTACTATTTCGTCATTGACCGCTTATCTGCGAAAATCCACGCGGCCATCTACTGGAAATACCTAATCAATTGTCTTGCACATGCGCGGTCTATGCGCAAGGTTTCCGCTAGACATAAAAATATTTGCTACACGCGCACCGAGCGCAGCTAAATCTTGATGACGAAATGTACGTCACGTCCCCTCGTCCGAAACAGCAATCAGGAAAGTACGAAGTGGTATTTAATACCCCCAAAGTCTAACTTTAACACCGTTCATTGAAAGTGTACAATTTCACTGCAATTTTATTTCTGTTTGTTGCAAAACATCTACCCTCTCCTGATCTGGTGCAATATCACTGCAGTAGACAAGCGCCAAGCACAGCCATCTGCGTCCGCGTAAAAATACGCAAGATTCCGCGCGTAAGACCGTCCGCGGACGGAAAGCGCACACGGAAAAGTGAAGTATGAACTAGGCTCAAGAGTCCTTTCGTCCTCGATTCAGCTTTTATCTCCCCGCAAATTCAATCCGCCCGTTATTAAAACATAGCCTAGAACCGCCCAAAAGGCATGGGTCGGCACCGAATATCGGCACCGGAATGTCAATCTTGCAATTATTCAATATCGTCCGTCCATAATACTCACCCTACATCCCCATATTCCTTCCGGCTACTTCTGCTTCTTCTTTTTCGATTTTTATGGCGGATGGAAACCAGCTTTAACGGAGCATTACCGCCACCGACTGGACTGGAGTGTGGTAAAGGACGCTAACCTTTCAACGGGGAGGAGAAAACTTAATAATAATAATAAACTTAATAAGAATAATAAGACTGAGCATATATGTATGTATATATATATGTACACACACACACATTTACAGCATTTAGCGGACGCTCTTATCCAGAGCGACTTACATTTTTACACCTAAAATTCTCCTTCTGAAAAGCAAAAAATAAAAAATAAAATTTGATATTTCTGAAATTTGCATGAATTAAGAAGTGAATTAAATTATCCATTGTTTCAGATTCATTTGCATAACAAACGCTGATGCATGTTCTCCCTCGTGTTGTGTCGGGATTTCTCCCACAGTTTAAACAGATGCAGTCTTGCTAAGTAGCATCTCTAATTAGTCCACAATGTGATTGTGTGTGACTGGTGATGGACTCATGCTTTGTGCTCTACGCTGCCTGAGATCAGCTCCAGCGTCCCTCCACCTGCGACCCTGAGCAGGATAAGCGGCAGAACGAGGAACGACATTCAAAATGAATACCATGGCTGGCCACCAGAGAGCGACCGTGCATAAGCATTAAGTTAGCTTTACTTCAGGCACTGAGGCTCTGGTATAATTGTCTACAGTTTGCAGTAATGCGTAAATTGATCGATGTTTCTGAGAATGACACCGAATTATTCGTGTACTGAAAAAAATATATGTTTGTGGAAAATGTAAAGTATTTGGAAATAAATAATGTTAATTCACCATCTCCAAAGTGGGGAGTAAAGCTTAATAAAGAATGAAAGATACCGAACTCTTCGCAAATGAGTCCACATTATACTATTCTTTCATTCGCTCGTTTGGTCATTTATTTATTAGTACTCCACCCTGTCTCCAGGTTGACAAAAAATACTGTGGGTGCTGAGGGTCAAACCCAGCTGGGTAACCCTGCTATCAAGTACCCACTTCCAGCAATCCCTCACAGGGGTTGGACAGGATCAGGCCCAGAAGAAACCTCAGGCAAGCTCAGGATATACAAGCCATTCTCTGTGGTTACAGCCTACACAATACTTCTATACAGCAAACTGTTCATTAATCACACTATGACTACTTGCCCTGAGTCCGCTCATGTCATGTAAGTTCTCATTGAGTGAGGCTCTTCTCTTAGGAGCACTGGTAGGGTCTCTACCCTGTGTGAATCCGCTGGTGCTTCTTTAAGGCTCCAATGTTTGTGAAGCCCTTCTCACACTGGGAGCACTGGTAGGGCCTCTCCCCTGTGTGAATCCGCAGGTGGACCTTTAAGGTTCCTAGTTGGCTGAAGTTCTTCTTGCAGTGGGAACATTGGTAGGGTCTCTCCCCTGTGTGAATCCGTTGGTGCTCCTTTAGTTTTCCTAAAACACTGAAGCTGTTCCCACACTGGGAGCACTGGAAGGGCCTCTCCCCTGTGTGTATTCGCTGGTGCTTTTTCAGGTGTGTTAAATGAATGAAGCTCTTCCCACACTGGGAGCACAGGTAGGGCCTCTCCCCTGTGTGAATCCGCTGGTGGTCCTTTAGGTTTCCTACATGAATGAAGCTTTTCCCACACTGGGAGCACTGGTAGGGCCTCTCCCCTGTGTGAATCCGCTGATGCTTCTTTAGTTTTTCTAAAGCACTGAAGCTCTTCTCACATTGGGAGCAGGGGTACAGTTTCTCCCCAGTATGAGTCTGCTCATGCACCTTCAGGGCTCTTAAATACCTGAAGCTGTTCCCACACTGGGAGCACTGGTAGGGCCTCTCTCCTGTGTGAATCCGCTGGTGCTTCTTTAGGTTTCCTAAATCACTGAAGCTCTTCCCACACTGGGAGCACTGGTAGGGCCTCTCCCCTGTGTGAGTCCGCAGGTGAATCTTTAAGGTTCCTACTTGACTGAAGTTCTTCTTACAGTAGGAACACTGGTAGGGCCTCTCCCCTGTGTGAATCCGTTGGTGCTCCTTTAGTTTTTCTAAAGCACTGAAGCTGTTCCCACACTCGGAGCACTTGAAAGGCCTCTCTCCTGTGTGAATCCGCTGGTGCTTCTTTAGAACTCCTGCTTGAGTGAAGCTCTTCCCACACTGGGAGCACTGGTAGGGCCTCTCCCCTGTGTGAATCAGCTGGTGATTCTTTAGGCTTCCTACATGACTGAAGCTCTTCCCACACTGGGAGCACTGGTAGGGCCTCTCCCCCGTGTGAATCCGCTGGTGGTACTTTAGGTTTCCTAACTGACCAAAGGTTTTCCCACACTGGGAGCACTGGTAGGGTCTCTGCCCTGTGTGAATTGACTGATGCTTCTTTAGGGCTCCTACTTGACTGAAGCTCTTCCCACACTGGGAGCACAGGTAGGGCCTCTCCCCTGTGTGAATCCGCTGGTGATTCTTTAGGTTTGCTACATGACTGAAACTCTTCCCACACTCGGAACACTGGTAGGGCCTCTCCCCTGTGTGATTCCGCTGGTGGATCTTTAAGGCTTCTAATCGACTGAAGCTCTTCTCACACTCTGAGCATTGGTGTGGCCTCGCCCCTGTGTGAATCCACTGGTGCTTCTTTAGGTATCGTAAACAACTGAAGCTCTTCTCACACTGGGAGCACTGGTACGGCTTTTCCCCAGTGTGAGTCCGCTCGTGTTCTTTTAAAGGTCCTACATGACTGAAGCTCCTCCCACACTGGGAGCACTGGTAGGGCCCCTCCCCAATGTGAATCAGCTGGTGCTTCTTTAGGTTTCCTAAATGACTGAAGTTCTTCCCACAATGAGAGCAGCAGAGAATATTCAGCATCACACTGGGGTCAAACTTCTCGGGATGGGATTTCTTGATGTGCCTTTGGACAAAAATCTCTGATGTATACGGCAGTATAGGACAGTAAGGACAGGGGAACTTGTTCATTCTCCTCCCTGATACGAGAGCTTGGTCTGAAAAAAGAAAAGCAACGAAGAACAGCAAACATAAGATTGGAAATGGGTAATGGGAACAAAAGTGATGGATTCAGGAGAAATAAAGTCCATGCAGTGGAGTCTAATAGAGCAACAACTCCTTCTATGGTCACCTGGGTTTGGAGGTCTGACACTCCCAGCCAGCTTCTCCTCAGTCACATCCTGAAACACTGTTTCTTCTTTCACCTCCCCATTCAAGATGGGACACACTGTACTCTCCGCTTTCTGAAAACAGTACACAGTAAATAAAATTCTTCTGTTAAGAGTTCATTCAGTCTTTGGAAGTGAAAGCGACACATTTCAACGTCACACAAAGAAGCAGGGCCAGGTCTACCAATGTCTTTACCAGGCATCATACAGGAGACTATTATCCTGACTGATACTGAACACAAAGCTTCCCTCAAGATGCTGCTCTCCCTACACTCCAAAACAATCTAAGCAGCTCACTGCTGAAGGTACTCCAGGGTAAAAGCACAGGTGACATGACAGCAGGCGTGAGAAGGTGTTAGATGCAGATTCACTGTCATAGTTACATGGCTGGAGGCAGGACACACAGAGACTGTAAAATCCCAGAT
>JAODKC010000117.1:31340672-31358390 GCA_026777985.1 Mormyrops attenuatus | reverse complement strand
GTCAGGGCTGCTGTGCCCGGCCCCATCCACATCCGATATGAGGACGTCCTGCGCTTCCTCCTTCACATCTGCCACACATAGCTGGGGAGGTTTCTGGTCCATGCTGCAGCTGGGGGGGGACGTCTGTGAGCAGAAAGGGAATGATGAACATGATTTGAACCTGTTCATTTAACAGAATCATGATACAGACGATCTGTCCTGCACCATCAGGCTCGGAGCTCTCAGTTCTGCTCTAACTGGGTCATCAGCATGAAGCACCTAGAAACTCGTTCTGCCTAATGTGACAGTGTGTGGCTGTTTGGGATTGCATGCTGTGCCTGTGATCAGAAGGTCAGTTCAAATCCCATGGCTGGTAGAGTGATCATGTCACTTTGGGGCCCTTCAGCAAGGCTGAAAATGCTCCAGAGAAACTCAATAAATGGCTAACAATAGCACAGCAAAATGACAGGATATGTGAAAATTTCAGAATTCCTGTATACTTGTGCAAATAAAATCCCATCTGGATGGACTTCTGAAGAGGATGCAGTCCTGGAGGCTGCAGCTGCCTCTACTCGACATGTCCATGGCCTGATCTGATATAACAAAACTAGAACTGAACTTACCTGCTTGGGGTTCAAGTGTAGCCAGCCTACTGTGGCTTTGGTCAGGTTGCCACAGGTCACGTTCACACTGCCCTGTTAGTAAATGCTTTTCATCTCCTCTGTCTGTGGTCCTGGATGCAGCTAAAAAACACAAACTTGGTTTGACACACACACCAAACTAAAAACAATCAAGTCACTGCTAGATATTATTCCTCCAATGCAGTAAACAAACCAGCATCCCTATCCCAAACAATGGCAAATTAAATGCTTTGGGTACGATAAATGTTTAGGTCTATTCCCCAGTTGTGGTACCATCACCCCTCCTCCATCTAATCCCTTCTCCTCCCACACCGCAACACTAACCCCCCTACACTCTCTCCTCACCACCCCAAAAAAATCTTCATTAAAAAGACCAACTTGTGTGACTCGTCTCGATGTAATCAGGTTCACCTCTGTACATGAGTCTCCGTGTCTTCTCATGTGCCACCACTAAGTGACACTGCTTCAGTTTTGGTCCGAATTATATCAAAATACGATCAGTTCCACATCTCCACTGTGTCTGCTAAGTTTTAAAAATACCCATCAAATACTTTGGCAGGTTAAGAGTCCACATGTCTGACCAGTGCCAAAACCATATGTATTCCCATTCAGGGAATCCAACAATAACAAATCCAACTGTAACAAAGGAAGCTTGAATCTCATGTTCAAAATGGCTGCCAATGAACCTACTCTACAGGGGCAGATCTAGGGAGTACCACTGCGGCGCTATATTCAGTAAGGACGTGCAGCTCGAAACTGAAAAATTAATTTTCCATCTGAATGTTTAATTTTGAGAACTGATTCTACTGTCAAAATATCAATTTAAATGGCGATTTAAATGTTCACACTATTGCTGGGAGTAGAGAGGCATTCCAGAAAGCAGGTTTAGCACACTGTCCCAAATTAGTTCAGCAAACCCGATCAACGTCCGTTCCAGAAAACGAAATTAGACTGAGCATCACCCAATAATGTGGCAACTAATTTTCGGAACCAAATCAACTGAAGAGCAGGTTAAGCTGACAGAATCTTTGGTTTAAAAGGCAGGGCTATGGCTGTGTCAGCAGAGTTCAGCAGAAGTTCTTCTCCAGCTAGACGTTTGGTCATTCCCTGGAAAATCGCAAACAATATCATTTCTCACCACTGTCCATGCTTTATTTAATCATGTTCACCTGGGATCGGTAAAGTTTAATTTGAATGATAACACTACACTTGAGAGAGCACAAAAAATGGAGCAGAACATTCTTACTCATTATATTAAGTAACCTAGTTACATATCGATCCTATCTTTGTTCATCATTAATTGATCATAACAGTTCATGTATTTCATGCAGTTACTATAATTGTTCATGATTTGTACTTGAGTAGCGAGTGAGTTACTACACCTGGACCACAGTCACACTTCAGCCTGGCCCATGGCAGGGCTAAGATCACTATAGACAAAAGCATGGCCCAGATTCAGTGCCTGTGTGGGCTCAGAGTCACCCCAGAGAAACATTACTGCGGCATGTGCGGTACTGTACAATACAGCTACAATCAGGTGAAGGATCCACCGTTCTGTACCACACAATAAGCCCGGGAAACAATAACCGCACGACTTGCGGACCTCAGAGAAGGCAGAGAAGAGTTCTCAGGGACATCATTGCAAATAACCATTTTCTCAGTAAGCGCTCACAAGTACCACAACAAATGAAATAAAGATTCACTACAGTTTCATTCATGAGCTCTTTATTGCCTCCAAATAAAAATGACACACACGTTAAACTTCTTGGATGATTCTTCTGCTGTGAAATGACCATCTTTGGCAACCACAAAACTCACCTTTAACCAGTATTCCAGCAGTTCAATTTCAAAATTTGTTTTCTTTTTTTAAAAAAAGATTAATATTCTTCCTCTGGAGATTACACTTTCCTGTTTCTTTCTCCAAAAGGTCTTTGAATAGTCCCTTAACAGGTAACTAGGAAGATTTTGTTAATCCTGAGTTGAGCTGTAGTGAGTACTCAATTAAACTTGATTAATCAATTTTTTAAAAGCTTCGATTAAAATTTACCTTCTCAATTACTCAACAGTATGGTGGAAAGAAGACAGAGCATAGCGGATGAGAGTCCAAATAAATGTAGATCGAAAGCCTCAGTTGTGTGTGAACATTTTACGTTGAAACTCAATGAAAATGCAGTCACTGCAGAATTTAAATATCACAACAGCATGACTGCAATGCAACACCTTAAAAGAAGACACCCAATAATATGAGGTTAGCCAGAGATAACTATAAGGTACAAGCCCTTTAGCCACTTGGAGTAACCTAGATGATCTGTGCCATCACTTTCACTTAAATTATGATTATGATTAGCTAGAACACTGCATGCAGAACTAGTGCAAATACAGTGACAGTAAATTTTGCACTGATTTTTCTTAAACAAATATACTGAAAAGGAACCATCACTAAAATTGCAATACCTGCCAAGTTTTGCTTCCTATAACAGAATAAAAATGTGTTAGTATAACTTACTGATGGTCTCAACCCAGCTGACTATTACATTACTTGTAATGTAACAGTTGCATAATGATATTAACATCACACAAGCTGAGTGGTGAAACTAAATGATCCTTTATTTGTCATTTGCACAAGTACAGGTACATTGGAGTGCTTCTTTTCGCCTGCCCCATCATGCAGACACACACAAATGACAGCAAGTTTTGGGAGTCACAGCGCAGGATCAGCCAGCATTCAGCGCCCCTGGAGCTCAAGGGCCCATGGACATGTGACTATCCTGCCAAGGCCGGGACTCAAACCAGGAACCTTCAGGTCACAGGTACAAAAGCTTAGCCGGCTGAGCCACACACAGTAGCGCAGTGGGTAGTGCTGCCGCTGCACACCCCCCACTTTGTATGTTCTCCCTGTGTCTGCATGGGTTTATGCTAGATCATTCCGTTTTCTCCCACTGTCCAAAAACATGCAACTTAAGTGAGTTGGAAGACTGTAAATTGCCAGTTTGTGTGTCAGTGAGAGAGACTGAGAGAAAGAGTGTGCCCTGCGATGGATTGGCACCCCATCCAAGGTTGGTTCCTGCTTCGTACCAAATGCTATGTCTATTATTAATACTAAAATGTCCACATTTTAGTGTCCGTTTCCATGGCAAATCATTTCTTTCGGCGATCGGCTGATGATGGCTTTTTGTTGTTCCACGAGTCCACGCTTCAGTTAGAATTAACACTCAGAACTAAATAAACTCAGACCCCTAAGAAGTAATCAGCGTTTCTGGAACCGATACAATGTTTACGTCGTTTCAGGCGCATTCAAGTGATAGTTAAGGTTTAAACCCCAACTCGCTTTCTGGAATACAACCCCAGGCTATGAACGCCAGCCAGGCAAGGCTGCTCATAAGGGGGGAGAAAGGAAGGAAGGGGGACTTTCAGGGGCCCGGTGACTCACGCCTTTCCTCCCCTCCCCCGCTCGGCAAATTTCAGTTCACTTCTTTATTATTGTCATTGTACATGATAGCACAACGAGAGTGAGTCAGCAATTCCCTTAACCATGCAAACAAAGACACAAGACGAAATGTATTATTTACATATTATGTACAAAATTACAAATGTGACAAACAGTGTGTAGTGGTGCGCGCGCGGGGGATATGTGTGTCCTTTAGTGCCCGGTTCAGATTTTATTCCCTCTGCAAAATTAATCCGCCCAATATCAAAATTTCCCTTAGGGTTAAGGACGAATATTAGCATCGGGATACCAACCTTGGTATTATTTGGTACCGCAAGTCCAAGATACTCACCCTATATCCCTTCCTGCTACTCCGCTGAAGAGCCGAGGCGTAACGACCATGACGGTGTATTGCGTAATACGTTGAACGTCATGACGCGACGGTTGTTGTTTTGTGGTTGCCAGACGTTCCGTTTATTCTTTGAAATTCACGTGTTAGAGCAGTGGTTCCCAACCCAGTCCTCAGGGACCCCAGAGACAGTCCACATTTTTGCTCCCTCCTAGCTCCCAGCCAATCAAGAATGCCAAATACCTGGTACAGGTGTTTGGAGCTGGGAGGGAGAAAAAATGTGGACTGTCTCTGAGGTACCTGAGGACCGGTTTGGGAACCACTGTGTTGGAGGGTCCGTCCGTCGCGGTACAATCCAGGATGGGCTACGAAGCCAGCTGACCTGACACACACCTCTTTGCACCCTGGTCTTGGACGTGTGAGGCAACGTGCAGTGCTAACCACGGCGCCACCGTGCTACCCAGGGTCAAACAGTGATTATTTTAATCTGGCATATTAAGTAGGTCTATTAGTGAAAATCAACTGCAGTTGTATAATTCCATATATCTTTATATGGAATTTAAAATGAATACTACGGCTGGCCACGAGCTGCGTCCAGACATCAACAATAATTCACCTTTTCTCTGGGCACAAGTTAAGGAGTAAAAGTCATAAGTTTCCAAAAAATTGATACTGAAGTAAAGTACAGATATTTTAAAAATGTACATAAGAACAATACACAAGTAAATGTACTTTGTTACTGTCCACCATTGGAATTGGGGTCATGATTATCCCAAGTTTTTCTCACATTGGGAGCACTAAGAAGAATCATCCCTATGTGAGTCTGTGTGACTTTATCGTACCTGTGGCGCAAAGCAACACCAGGCATGGTGTCCTTGCAGCATGAGTCGATGTAGATGTCATTTTCCTGTACAGCACCCACGTTGTTTAAATAGCAAATGTGCTTCTGCCCATCTGAGCGTCTGCCGGCGTGTCGGTCTTAAAATGAGGTTGAGTCAGGCGCATCGCTGGTTCTGTCTTTAGGAAGTGGAAAGTGAGTGTGCTATTGACCAACAAAAAGCTGGTCCGAAGTCCATGTATGTCACTGTTATTTAAAAGTAACATGCCTACACAGGCACGTGCACAGTGCATGTACTGTACACTGCTTGTTACACATACAGGGATGTGCACAAACAACCTAAGGATTAAACATATAAAGATTAAAATTTGAAAGATCATTATTGAAAGATATTTTTAAAAACGTAATAACAGTCAGTCATAGTATTCATCAGAATTTATTAATCACAATGATGAATTAAAATTGGCATTTGAGCAATCATGGCAATACAAATAAGTATTTAAACAGACGGGTCAGGTTGAGGATGTCTGTCGAGACACAGCAAACTGAACACGGATCGAGTTTCGTGCTACATCAATACAAGACCATGTAAATTGAACTAAATGTCAATTGTCAAACTCCTCAGTTAAACATCGGGACTTTTCCCCAAATATCCTCAATACACACAGCCAGATGGAGTACCTGGGCAGAGGGTCTACTGGCCAAAAACCACGTCTGTCCCTCAGTAAAGAGGGTAGATGCAGCAAGCTACGCCTCTCCTGCCAGGCTGTAAAAGACATCCATGATTTCCTGGCAGATGAGCTGGAAACGAATGCTTCCTGGTCCTGTGCACTCCCTGTTGTTGTGAAAGCCACTGCAGTGCCATATTTCTTATAATAGAGGGTCATTTCAGCATCCCCTGAGTCCAGTTGGAGGCATTTCCCAATCTGATGTAAGTTTGGCCATACACACAGTTTCATCAGACCTAGTCTGACATGCCAATGAATTCATTAAATTCCCTTGGACACCTGCCAGTCAAGAACGGGTTAAAGTTCTGGGTGAAATCTGGGTTCCCTGGGGTTCTGGGTTCAAGCGATTACATTCAGGTGTAACTATGCTCTGATATTTGTGAACTTGGAGCATGTGCTACGTGTAAGGTAACACATGTATTCACAAATTATCCTGGGTCAAACCATGACTGCTTTATGCTCTCCAACTCTGTCATTCCTGCAGTCTTCCAGAGGGTCCTCACCTGGAGGGTGAGCTGTTGTTGGACATTGGTTATCCATTAAAGACATGACTGATTTCAACATATATCATGTCTGCAACAGTGTGTGAATTATCGTTCAACTAAAAACACACAAGAACACATGCGTTAATAGAAAGAAAGCTTGGATTACGGAAAATGTGCTTCCGATGTTTGGGTAAGTCAAGTGGAGCATTACATTACATCCCTCAGAAGGTCACAGCATTATTTGTGACTTGTTTTGTTTTGCATAACATTGTCATGTGTGATGGATGTCTCTTGGACATAATGAGGACACATTACGGGATTTTAAAAACGGTGATCAATGTTTTTTGAATGCAGGGATTCACTGTTTATGACAATTTTTTTAATCTCGATATAATTAAAACAATTTTGAACAACTTTTTAAAAAATATTCTGTATTAACATTTTTTTTGAGATTACAGTGATCAGTCCGGTCCAGCAATTAAAACCCCACTTTAAAGACAACCAAAGCTGTAATTTAAAAAACGAAAAAAAAAACTTGCACCAAATTCATAAACAATCTTAAACTGGTCTTCTTCCTTCACAGGTTGGCAGGCTGGGAACACCCTGGCCAAGAGAGACTGCAGGAGCATCTGGGGGCAGTGTTCTTGTATTGGATTGGGTGGATGTAGGAGTTCGAGTGGCCAGAGGAGGTGTCGCAGGAACGAGGGGATAAACTCCTTCAGCAAGCCTTCCCATACTGTCCACGAGGGGCCGTGGCAACATCTCAGTGTAGCTCAGGTGGGAGTTTGCACACCGAACACACATTATTCCACCCAGTTCCCTCTCCAGCATGTTGAATTCGGCTTGCCGGAGTAACCAGGATGGGTGCTCCTCCTGCCAGATGATGTTTCTGCACTGTGATCTTGATCTCAATAATAAGATAATCTTTATTGTCATTGTCACTTGACAACGAAATTGATAGTTTAATGATAGTTCCGCCATCTCTTCTCCCTCTACAACTACCACCTGCTCCTGCCTACTGAGTCTAGGATCAGTATCTTCTCCCTGGCGGGCTGTATGATAATTACGGCTCAATTATTGTATGGCTTTGTTGCAGGATTTTGATATCAAATAAATGATTTTTGCTAGAAGCTTGCATGGTTTATACACATTGATTTATTGTTACCATTGCATTATGTTGGACACCCACCTCTAGCCTCCCAAATCCCTCAATGCTTTCAGCACTGAGCGTAAAGACAGTGAAGTACTCTGCTGACATCAGATCCTCAGCGGTTGTAGGTTTTGTTTTTCCCGTCTCCGGACATCATTGTACCATTTTTGGCACTGTGCAAACATTCTGATGACGCCAGAAGACAAGGACATGCTCATTGCTACTTCCTCCCACGCCTGCATCACAGGGAGCTTTTGTGGAGTCCTGCAGTTGCCCTAGATCAGGGGTCACCCACATGGTGCCCCCAAGGACCACATGAGTCGCCCACGGACCAGTTCTAAAAATAGCACAACTCACCAGTGAGCAGCATCTAAAATTTAATTTTATCCTGTTGCTATTCTTCTTTAATCACATTTGCATTTATATAGATTTGAAAATGACAATATCTAAAAAAAAGCATTTAAAACATGTTTATTATACATGATTTAAGGAGAGTGTATCACCCTGGTAGCCCTTCATATGGCTCAGTACCCGTAAAGTAGCTCTCAAAAGGTTGTTTCAAAAGGTTGGTGACCCTGCCCTAGATGGTCTGCTCGCGTGCTTTCACTTCATGCACAAGTAGAGCAGTTTCCCATGACCGGAAACACAGGGAGAGTCATTCACCTGCATTAGTTTGTTTGTGTGTCTTAAGATCTCTTAATTAAATAAAGGTCTTTGGACAAAGGTAGCAGTGGTAAGGCCTTCCTCCTGTGTGAATCCATTGATGTTTGCTTGGGTTTCCTATGAAACAATCTCCTCCCACACTGGGAGCACTAGTATGGCTTGTCCACAGTGTGAGTCCGCTCATGTGCCTTTAGTGTTCCTGCTTTACTGAAACTCTTTCCACAGTGGGAACACTGGTAGGGCCTCTCCCTTGTATGAATCTGCTGGTGAATTTTTAGGGCTCCTACATGAATGAAACTCTTCCCACATTCGGAGCACTGGTAGGGCCTCTCCCCTGTGTGAGTCCGCAGGTGGATATTTAGGGCTCCTACCTGACTGAAGCTCTTCTTACAGTAGGAACACTGGTACGGCCTCTCTCCTGTGTGAATCCGCTGGTGGATATTGAGGGTTCCTACCTGACTGAAGCTCTTCTCACACTGGGAGCACTGATACGGCTTATCCCCAGTGTGAGTACGCTCATGTGCCTTTAGGGCTCCTACTTGCTTGAAGGTCTTCTTACAGTGGGAGCACTGGTACGGCCTTTCTCCTGTGTGAATCCGCTGGTGCTTCTTTAGGTCTCCTAAATAACTGAAGCTCTTCCCACACTGGGAGCACTGGTAGGGCCTCTCCCGTGCGTGAATCTGCTTGTGGATCTTTAGGGCTCCTACTTGACTAAAGCTCTTCTGACAGTGGGAGCACTGGTAGGGCATCTCCCCAGTGTGAAATTGCTGGTGCTTCTTTAGGTCTCCTAAATAATTGAAGCTCTTCCCACATTGAGAACACTGATAAGGCCTTTCTCCTGTGTGAATCCCTTGGTGCTTCTTTAGATGTCCTACATAACTGAAGCTCTTCCCACACTGGGAACACTGGTAGGGCCTCTCCCCTGTGTGAATCCGCTGGTGGATATTTAGGGCTCCTACTTGACTGAAGCTTTTTTCACACTGGGAGCACTGGTACGGCTTCTCCCCGGTGTGAGTCCGCTCATGAGCCTTTAGGGATCCTACTTGACTGAAGCTCTTCCCACAGTGGGAGCACTGGTAGGGTCTCTCCCCCGTGTGAATCCGCTGGTGGATGTTTAGGGCTCCTAAATGACTGAAGCTCTTCCCACACTGGGAGCACTGGTAGGGCCTCTCCCCTGTGTGAATACGCTGGTGGATATTTAAGGCCCCTACTTTACTGAAGCTCTTCCCACACTGGGAGCACTGGTAGGGCCTCTCCCCTGTGTGAATCCGCTGGTGGATATTTAGAGTTCCTACTTGACTGAAGCTCTTCTCACACTGGGAGCACTGGTACGGCTTATCCCCAGTGTGAATCCGCTCATGTGCCTTTAGGGCTCCTACTTGACTGAAGCTCTTCTTGCAGTGGGAGCACTGGTAGGGCTTTTCCCCTGTGTGAATTCGCTGGTGCTTCTTTAGGTCTCCTAAATAACTGAAGCTCTTCCCACACTCGGAACAATGGTAGGGTCTTTCCCCTGTGTGAGTCCGCTGGTGGATCTTTAGGGCTCCTTCTTGACTGAAGCTCTTCTTGCAGTGGGAGCACTGGTACGGTTTCTCACCTGTGTGAATCCGCTCATGCTTCTTTAGGTTTCCTAAATGACTGAAGCTTTTTCCACAATGAGAGCAGCAGTGAACTTTCAGTATCACACCAGGACCAAACTCCTCAGGATGCGATTTCCTCATGTGTCTCTGGAGGTAAGTTTCTGATGTGTAGGACAGTACTGGACAGTGAGAACAGGGGAACTTCTTCACTCTCCTCCCAGGTAGAAGAGCTTGAACTGAATAATGAGGCATGGAGAAGAGTAAACATAAGATTGGAAATGGGCAATGGGAACAAAAGTGATGGATTCAGGAGAAATAAAGTCCATGGCAGTGGAGTCTAACAGAGCAAGAATTCAGTAACACAGATTGCATACAGCACAAGATATGTATGTGATGCAGCCTGTGGAAAGCTGGAAGATTTTTCTGTAGTCACCTGGGTTAGGAGGTCTGACACTCCCTCTTCTCGTTCTTCGTCTCCGTTCAGTATCGTCCAACTGAAGAGGGACAGTCACCTTCTCCTCAGTTGTGTCCTGAAACACTGTTTCTTCTTTCACCTCCCCATTAAATACGGGACACACTGTACTCTCTGCTTTCTGAGGAAAAGAGAACAAAGTCAAAAAAATTCTTCTGTAAAGAATTCTTCTGGTCTATGAGACTGAAAGTGACACATTTCAACATCACACAAAGAAGCAGGGCCAGGTCTACCAATGTCTTTACCAGACATCATACAGGAGACCATTTTCCTGACTGACACTGAACACAAGCTGCCTTCAAGCTGCTGCTCTCTCTCCACTCCTAATCCATCTAAGCAGCTCACTGCTGAAAGTACTACAGGGTAAGAGCCCAGGTGACATGACAGCAGGCCTGTGAAGGTGTTAGATGCAGATTCACTGTCATAGTTACATGGCTGGAGGCAGGACACACAGAGACTGTAAAATCCCAGATGACTTCAGAAAGGTCAAGGTTCATGGAGTTGCCTGGATATTAACAAGCAAGCAACCTGTGAGTGTAGAAGACAGCTGGGCCCCACACCAGCAGCACTCCATTTCACCTTGTCAGGGCTGCTGTGCCCGGCCCCGTCCACATCCAATATGAGGACGTCCTGCGCTTCCTCCTTCACATCTGCCACACATAGCTGGGGAGGTTTCTGGTCCATGCTGCAGCTGGCCACAGCCCTGCAGGGGGACGTCTGAGAACAGAGAGGGAACGATGAGCCAGATCTGAACCTGTTCATTTACCCAAGTCATACCGATGATGCATCTGTCCTGTAGCATCAGGCTCTGAATTCTGCTCTAACTGGGTCATCAAAATGAAGATCTGAAGCACCTGAATACCTGTCCTGCCTAATGTGGTAGTATGTGACTCTGTGGGATTGGACCCTGTGCCTGGGAGCAGAAGGTTGTTAGTTCAAGTTCTGTGGCTGGCAAAGCAGTAATATCTCTAAAGGGCCTCCAACAAGGCCCCTAATGCCAAAAACTGCTCCAGGGTTGCTCAGTTACTGGCTAACAATAGCATAGCAGAAACAGTATATGTAAAAACCACAGAATTCCTTCATACTTATGCAAATGGTAAATAAAGTCCCATCATAACTGAATGGACTTCTGAAGAGGATGCAGTCCTGGAGGCTGGAGCTGCCTCTACTTGACATGTCCATGGCCTGACCTGAAATAGCAAAACTAAAGCTGAACTTACCTGCTTGGGGTTCAAGTGTAGCCAGCCTTTCCTTGATTTAGGTGAGAAACCCTCAGGTCACGTTCACACTGCTCTGTTAGTAAATGCTTTTCATCTCCTCTGTCTGTGGTCCTAGATACAGCTAAAAAGGTAAACTTGGATTGACATATACACCAAACTAAAAATAATCAAGTCATTGCTAGATACTATTCCTCCAATACACTAATTGAACCAGAATCCCCAAAACAATGACAAACTAAATTCTGTGGAAATGACATATGTATAGGACTATAACCCAGACAGCACCATCACCCCCTCCCCATGTAATCCCTACATCTCTCACACCCCCAACATCTACTGTCTCTAGCCCCCTACACACTCTCCCCACCTCCCCAAAAAAATCTTTATTAAAAGCACAACTTTGTGTGACTTGTCTCAATGTAATAAGGTTCACCAGTATACGAGTATCTGGCTGTCTTCTCATGTGCCACCACTAAGTGATACTGTTTATATTTTGATTTGTTTAAAAAATTATCATTTCCAGATTTTCCCCCATACAATGTGTCTGCTAAGCTCAAAAAAGATCCATCAAGTACTTTCTGAGTTTTCACAATAACGGGGTAAGAGTCCAAGCGGCTGATCAGTCCCAAAGCCATATGTATTCCCACTGGGGAATCCAACAACAACAAATCCATAATAAAAAGGGAAGTTTTAATCTAATGTTCAAACTGGCGGCCAATGAACCGACTCTACAGCGATGGATCTAAGGGGTCACTCCTGATGCCACCCCACATCAATAAATGTGACCGATCGATCTGTTGGCACCGTTAGCACACAATCCTGAATTAGTAGCGCAAACCCAAACCTAATCAATTTCTGTTACAAAAACCAACATTACACTGAGAGTCATTCAATTACTGCGGCAACTATTTATCAGAACTAAACCTACGCCAGTGCAGGTTTAGCTGACAGAAACTGAGAATTTTAAAGACAGGGCTGTGGCTGAGTTGGCGGTTTGATTTGATGTGCATTTCTTCAAGAGATGGTCGACCTAGAAACAGAAGTTCTTCACTAATTCTTCAATAATTTTCACCTGGAATCAATAGCGTTTTCAGCCAGTGTGCAGCACCCCTGGAACTGGTGTTTGAGGGTCTTGCTCAAGGCCCTACGGATAAGTAACTATTCCGCCGATCACAGGCACAGAGGCTTAGCCTGCTGAGACATGCCCACCGCTTTGTGTGTGTGGAGTCTGCATGTTCTTCCTATGTGTTTGTGTGGTTTTATGCCAGATCCTCTTACTGTCCAAAGAGAAGCAGCCTAAGTGAATTGGATGTGCCTAAATTGAAGGTATGTGTTACCAATCAATCAGAAACAGACTCCATGAGGGTAGCCTCAGGACCCGATGTCCTCTACTGGGCCCTGTCCTCACTGCCTGGAACCATGGAGCTCGATTGGCATTTGCCATAGAACACCAGAATTGGCAGGTCCGCCACTTGTGCCCATGCTCACCTGACCTAAATCCAATAGAACAGCTCTGGGACATTATGTTTCGGCCCATCCAACGCAGCCAGGTTGCACCTCAGACTGGCCAGGAGCCAGCATCACGCGAGAGGAGATCCCCCAGGACACCATCTGTCATTCCATTAGGAGCATGCACCAACATTGTCAGGCATGCATACAAGCACGTGGGGGCCATACAAAATACTGAGTATGATTTTGAGATGTTGCAATAAAATTTTGGCAAAAAGGACTAGTCTTCTGCATCATTTTTTCCCTTTGATTTTCAGGGTGTCTTTGAATTCACCCTTCTGTAGTTTGATCATTTTAATTTCCATCAAACGATGCGGCATCCTTTCATTCCTAACACATTACCCAGTCCATATCAGTATAGAAATCCAGCATGATTTTTCCCATTGAGATCTGACGTGTTTTCAAAGTGTTCCTTCAATTTTTTGAGCAGTGTATCTATGGCTAACCTCGCTTTATTGAGTGTCCTTCAAACATGAATGTCTTCTTTTAAGATGTTTTTGGTTTGCAGTTGTGCTATGGTGATATTAAAGTTCTGTTTTGCAAATCTGACAGATGATTACATTTTCATTCAGTTTGCTGTTCTTCGTTTTAATGTGAAGTGCTTCCAAACACATGTTGCTTTCGCTCTTTATTTGAACCCTCATCCTCTATGCCCGTTATCCTGGGCCAAATTGCTGAGTACTTCAGAAGGAATTTTTAATCGATGCTTTTTAATACTCGAGTAATCGTGACAGCTCTGTCCCATTGGTCTGATGAATTTTAAATAAAATTAGGGCGATCTATTTTGGCGTCGACTAGTTCTACATTTTCCCCACGCCATCTCTCCTTTGCTGCAGCGACAGTACCAGTATTTTTCTTTAAGATAAATTTATAATCTGCAGCAGCGATAAACTTTTGGCGTCAGTTTCCATGGTGAATCATTTCTTTCGGCGATCGGCTGATGATGGCTTTTTGTTGTTCCACGAGTCCACGCTTCAGTTAGAATTAACACTCAGAGCTAAATAAACTCAGACCCCTAATAAGTAATCAGCGTTTCTGGAACTGATACAATGTTTACGTCGTTTCAGGCGCATTCAAGTGATAGTTAAGGTTTAAACCCTAACTCGTTTTCTGGAATACAACCCCAGGCTATGAACGCCAACCAGGCAGGGCTGCTCATAAGGGGGGAGAAAATACGGAAAGGGTATTTTCAGGGGGCCGGCGGCATCCCCTTTCCTCCCCTCCCCCGCTCGGCAAATTTCAGTTCAATACGTTATTGTTGTCACTGTACGTGTCAGCGTCAACGAAATTGAATTTGCAATTCCCTGAACGGTTCAAAGACATAAGACAAAACGTAATATGTAAATAATACGTACAAAACAATAAAAAATATGGGCAAAAGTACAAATGTGATACATAATATGTAGTAGTGCGGCGCGTGGAGGATATGTGTGATAGTCCTTCAGTGCTAGGGTCACGTATATATAATCCGCCCGCTATAAAAGAAAATTTAACTAGGGCCCCGAGAAGGCTTGGGCCGGGATCGGAATACCGACCTTGGCATTATTTGGTATCGCCCGTCCATAATACTCAGCATACATCCCTCATACTCCTTCGATCTACTACACTGCAGAACAGTACTTGACGCCAAGACGTCGCGACCCTAAGGACGTATTACGTAATAAGTTAAACGCCACGATGATTCGCCTGCTTCCGCAGTGCTTGGCCACGCCCCAAGACTGAATTGTCAAAAGTCATCATTTTGATTTGTTATATCAAGTATTACTGAAAAACCGCAATTGCAAAATTCCATATATATTTTTTTCACAATTACAGAGGTGGAAAGTACAGGTCCAGAAAGTACAAATCCAGACCAAGGTTTTGTTTCAGCCAACCAGTTGAGCACTCTGTGACTGTGACTCTTCATACTCAACTGGATGGTTGAAACGAAACCTTGGTCTGGATTTGTACTTTCTGGACCTGAACTTTCCACCTCTGCACCAGGACCACGGTGCTACATATAACACTACATCGACACAGGACTACATAAAGTGCAAGTGTCCAAAAAGCGCATTCATTGCAAAAACAGTGCGACACAAGACAGTGTAATACAAGGCATAGAAGACATGAGAGTAAAACATGTCTTAAGAGTATTTCATATAAAAGATTCAAAAAATAACTCACATCTTCCTTCTGAAAAGCAATATACCAAAAATTGTGATTTCTGAAATTTGCATTTGTTGATATATATACCCAGAAGTGAATTAATTTACCCATTTTTTCAGCTTTATTTGCATCACGACACTGATGCATGTTCTCCCGTTGCGTGGGATTTCACCCGCAATTTAAAGAGATCCAGTTTTGCTAACTGGCATCCCCATGTAGCACACATTGCACAATTGTGTGTGACCTGGGACGGACTGATACCCCTGCTTTGTGCCCTACGCCGTCTAGAATCGACTCCAGCATCCCTCCACCTGCGACCCTGAGAAGGATAAGCAGCAGAAGGAGGGACGGCAATCAAAATGAATACCATGACTGGCCATCAGAGGGCGACCATGTATCAATATTCCTTCACCTTTACTTCAGGCTTAACTCTGAGGCTCAGGTATAATGAAGTACATCTTTTGCAGCGATGCGGGTATTTGATCAAAGTTTCTCAGAATGACACTGAATAATTCTTGTGTTGATATTTTTTAATTTGCCATGAATGTAGAGAATGGAAAGTAAAAGAATTTTTAATAACATGAACATATTTGTAAAGAAATAACCTTAACCATGGGCGTCGATAGGTCTGATTACTTTTTTAAGCCTCAAACCCCAGGCACCCCTGACCTTACCTAACTCTGCAGGATTGGACTCGGTGCCTGTGATCTGAAGGTTGCCAGTTCAAATCCTGTGCCTGGCAGAGTGATCATATCACTTTTGGGCCCTTCAGCAAGCCCCCTAATGCAAAAGACTGCTCCAGGTGTGCTAGATAACAATCTAACAACAGCATATCAGAGAGACAGGATATGTGAAAATTGCAGAATTTCTTTATACTTGTGCAAATGGCAAATAAAGTCCCATCATAACTGAATGGACTTCTGAAGAAGATGCAGTCCTGGAGGCTGCAGCTGCCTCTACTCCACATGTCCACGGCCTGATCTGAAACAACAAAACTAAAGCTGAACTTACCAGCTTGAGGATCTAGTGCAGCCAGTCGTTCCTTGGCTTTGGTTCACGGTTCACAATCACGCTGCTCTGGTAGTAAATGCTTTTCATCTCCTCTGTCTGTGGTCCTGGATACAGCTTAAAAAATGAAAACTTGGTATTCAACTTGCTTGAAAGTCATGATGATTGTCCGGAGTATAAAATATATTTACACAATTTTCTCAAATAAGCAAGATGTTGACCGGTGAGAGAAGCTACTAAAAGTCCAACCGCCGCTCTCAGAAATCTCCAGTGCTCTTTGGCTGAAACTGGAGTGAAGGTGCTGCGGTGTGTTGGAGTCCACCCAGGGTTGGTTCCCGCCTGCACCTGTTGCTCCCGGGATAGGCTCCAGACCCCCCCGCGACGGCAGTGGAGATTAAGCGGCTACGATAATGGATTGATGGATGGAGTGAATGGATGGAGTGAGTTGGATTGGGTATACATAATTTTGGGCTTAACTGTATGTGCATAGCGTTTCAGGCTCATTCAAGTGAGAGTTAAGATTTAAACCCTAATTTGCTTTTTGGAACACCCCCCAGGATATAAGCCCCAACCAGACAGGGGTACCCATAAAGGGGGGCGGGGAAAGGAAGGATCCTAATTTTGCTTAGGGCCCCAAAGAGGTTTGGACAGAAATAGACTCTGCCTTTAACATCACCACCCGTGGAACTCCTCCACTCCAAACTCACCCAGCTCTCTGTACCTGCCCCCACCTGTCATTTAGTCAGTAAGTTCCTCACAGACAGGAAGCAGCAGGTGAGGCTGGGGAAACTCAGATCCAGCTCCCACAGTCAGCATTGGTGCCCCCAGGGATGTGTGCTCTCCCCACTGCTTCTCTCCCACTACACCAACGGCTGCATTTCCAAGGACCCCACTGACTAACTCCTCAAATATGCATATGACACAATAGTCACTGGACTCATCAGTAATGGTAACATGTCTGCATACAGGTGGGAGGTTGAACACTTGGCCTGTTGGGGTGGTCATAACGACCAGGAGCTGATCATGCTCAAAACCATGCAGATGACAGTGGACTTCAGGAGGAGCCTCCCAGAACTGTCACAATGTTACAAGCATGAAATCGCAGATATTTTACAGACTCTCAAAAGCGTTCATAAATTGGCCAATGAAATACAATTTTTCAAAATAGCATTGCGAAAACATCAGAATCAGAAACATATGAAACAAATGGAAATGCTTGCAAAAGGGTTTTTAATATTACATTTTATTATTCATTCAGGGGCACTGCTGTGCAGGAAGTGGAAGACCGATTTGTAATCACCTTTCCAGTTACTGCTCCTGCAAAATAAAAGCATCCTTTTTCTTTGGATTGTCTGTGAGAACTCAGTTAAACTGGAAACAAACTGTGCATGACAACATGAAACCGTAAACTACACCAGCCTATAAGGGACACGAAGAACACCCGTATGGAAAGATGTGACAGGAGGTTCAGCCTGTGATGGACCTGAGCACCCGAATGTGTTTCCCACCCAGGAATCAGGTATTCCT
>JAODKC010000117.1:31317996-31340572 GCA_026777985.1 Mormyrops attenuatus | reverse complement strand
CACTGGTAGGGCCTCTCCCCTGTGTGAATCCGCAGGTGGATCTTTAGGGTTCCTACTTGACTGAAGTTCTTCTTACAGTAGGAACAGTGGTAGGGCCTTTCCCCGGTGTGAGTCCGTTGGTGCTCCTTTAGTTTTTCTAAAACACTGAAGCTGTTCCCACACTGGGAGCACTGGAAGGGTCGCTCTCCTGTGTGAATTCGCTGGTGTTTCTTTAGATTTGTTAAATGACTGAAGCTTTTACCACACTGGGAGCACTGGTAGGGCCTCTCCCCGGTATGAATCCGCTGATGGTGCTTTAGGTTTCCTACTTGACTGAAGCTCTTCCCACACTGGGAGCACTGGTAGGGCCTCTCCCCTGTGTGAATACGCAGGTGGACCTTTAGGGTACCTGCTTGACTGAAGTTCTTCTTACAATAGGAACACTGGTAGGGCCGCTCCCCTGTGTGAATCCGTTGGTGCTCTTTTAGTTTTTCTAAAGTACTGAAGCTGCTTCCACATTGAGAGCACTGATAAGGCCTTTCCCCTGTGTGAATCCACTGGTGCTTCTTTAGGTTGGTTAAATGACTGAAGCTCTTCCCACACTGGGAGCACTGGTAGGGCCTCTCTCCTGTGTGAATCCCTTGGTGCTTCTTTAGTCTTCCTAAGGAACTGAAGCTCTTCTCACACTGGGAGCACTGGTACGGCTTCTCCCCAGTGTGAGTTTGCTCGTGCACCCTTAGGGCTCTTAAATCACTGAACTTGTTCCCACACTGGGAGCACTGGTAGGGCTTCTCCCCCGTGTGAATTCGCTGGTGTTTCTTTAGGACTCCTGCTTGAGTGAAGCTCTTCCCACACTGTGAGCACTGGTAGGGCCTCTCGCCCGTGTGAATCCGCTGGTGGTCCTTTAAGTTTCCTATTCTACTGAAGCTCTTCCCACACTGTGAGCACTGGTAGGGCCTCTCTCCTGTGTGAATCGGCTGGTGCTTCTTTAGGGCTCCTACTCGACTGAAGCTCTTCCCACACTGGGAGCATGGGTAGGGCCTCTCTCCTGTGTGAATCCGCTGGTGGTCCTTTAGGTTTCCTACTCGACTGAAGGTCTTCCCACACTGTGAGCACTGGTAGGGCCTCTCCCCTGTGTGAATCCGCTGGTGATACTTTAGGTTTATTACCTGACTGAAGCTCTTCCCACACTCAGAACACTGGTAGGGCTTCTCCCCTGTGTGAATCCGCCGGTGGACCGTTAAAGCTTCTAATCGACTAAAGCTCTTGTCACACTCTGAGCAGTGGTAGGGCCTCACCCCCGAGTGAATCAGCTGGTGCTTCTTTAGGTTTCCTAAGTGACTGAAGCTCTTCCCACAATGGGAGCAGCAGTGAACTTTCTGTTTCACAACAGGACCAAACTCCTCAGGGTGGGATTTCTTCATGTGTCTCTGGAGGAAAGTCTCTATCGTGTAGGATGAAGGACAGTGAGGACAGGGAAACTTGTTCACTCTCCTCCCTGGGATGAGACCTTGGACTGAATAATGAGGCATGAAAAAGAGTGAAGATACTTTTGAAATTAGGTAACAGGAAGAAAAGTGATGGATTCAGGGGAAATAAATCCATGAGCAAGAATTCAGTGACACAGATTGCATACAGGTCTAAATATCTGTCTGATGCAGCATGTGGAATTTTCCCGAAGCTGGAAGATGTTTCTATAGTCACCTGGGCTTGGAGGTCTGACACTCCCAGCCAGCTTCTCCTCAGTCACGTCCTGAAACACTGTTTCTTCTTTCACCTCCCCATTAAAGATGGGACACACTGTACTCTCTGCTTTCTGAGGAAAAGAAAATGGAGTCAATAAAACTCTTCTTCAAAGAGTTAATCTGGTCTATGGCAATGAAAGTGACACATTTCAACATCACAGAAAGAGGCAGGGCCAGGTCTACCAATGTCTTTACCAGGCATCATACAAGAGACTTTTTTCCTGACTGATACTGAACACAAGCTGCTGCTCTCTCTCCACTCCTAATCATCTAAGCAGCTCACTGCTGAAGGTACTACAGGGTAAAAGCACAGGTGACATGACAGCAGGCCTGTGAAGGTGGTTTGATGCGGATTCACTGTCATAGATACATGGCAGGAGGCAGGACAGACAGAGACTGTTTAAAATTCTCATCTCATCTCGCTCCATTTCACCTTGTCATGGATGCTGTGCCTGGCCCCGCCCACATCCGATATGAGGACGTCCTGCACTTCCTCCTTCACATCTGCCACACTTAGCTGGGGAGGTTTCTGGTCCATGCTGCAGCTGGCCACAGCCCTGCAGGGGGACGTCTGTGAGCAGAAAGGGAACGATGAACATGCTTAGAACCTGTTCATTTACCAGAATCATGATACAGACGATGTATCTGTCCTGCACCATCAGGCTCTGAGCTCTCAGCTCTGCTCTAACTGGGTCATGACGATGTAGATCCGAAGTATCTGGAAACTTCTGTCTAATGTAGTCGTGTGTAACTATGCAGGATTGGACTCTGTGTTTGTGATCAGAAGGTTGCCGGTTGAAGTTCTGCAACTGGCAGAGTGATCGTATTCAGCAGGGTCCCTAATGCAGAAACCTGCTGCAGGGCCACTCAATAAATGGCAAGCATATCAGAGAGACAGGATATGTGAAAACTGCGGAATTCCTTTATACTTTTGCAAATGGCAAATAAAGTCCCATCATAACTGAATGGACTTCTGAAGAGGATGCAGTCCTGGAGGCTGCAGTTGTCTCTACTCCACATGTCCATGACCTGACCTGATATAACAAAACTAAAGCTGAACTCACCTGCTTAGGGTTCTAGTATAGTCAGCCTTATTTTGGCTTTGCTGAGGAGTCCACAGGTCACGTTCACGCTGCTCTGTTAGTAAATGATTTCCTGTCTGTGGTCCTGGATGCAGCTAAAAAAAAAAGGAAACTTGGTTTGACACACACACCAAACTAAAAACAAGTCATCACAGGTTCTTCATGGGTCTTCAAAACAAGAACCTCAACCTGCACACCAAGGTATCTGTTCATCAAACTGTCTGCATATCCACTCTTCTATGGCTGTGAAATCTGGGTCACCTACAGTCGCTACATTAGGTCACTCGAGCGGTTCCATGCAGGGTGTCTGTGATGCACCCTGAGTCTGACGCGGCGTGGTTAAATGCTTCACACCCATATACTTGCAATGGCCAGAATCACCCAAAATGAGTTACGATGGCTTTGCCATATAAAAAGGATGCCTCAGAACCTACTGCCCTGCAGTGTTTTACTGACAATTACATCATGGCCAATGCTCAGCAGGTGGGCAGAATAAAAGTTTTAAAAACCAGATTAAGGTGTCTCTCAAAACGTGTGAAATTAACCCGGACAGTCTATAGACTGCTGCCGATGACCGTAACACCTGACCTAACACCTAACACTTAATTCCCATCCCAGCTAGCACAATTATCTGATCCAATTCCCACTTTAATGTCGGCACCGTCGACCACACATAGCCAGCGTTTTTCCTGTATAGAGAATCTTTCAACAAAACACTGTCAGGTATCTTCAAGGAAAAACTACTTTCTAACAAGCATTGTTCTCAGTAGATTTCAGTCATTTTTAACAGCACTTGCAGCATTATGTCACCATATCAGTATTACCAATATAGCAGCGCTGTATCATAATCAGCACAGTGCCTCGGGAAAGGTGCTACCAAAACTGCCAAAGAGGAAGAAGAGAGCTGAAATTCTCCTCGAAACAGCATCTTTTTTTTCCTGTGCGTCTGGCAGCCCTGATATTTTGTGGCTCTTTAAACAGGTGAATATATAACATATTTTTCATCCAAGCACGTATAGTTTCTTAAATAGGTTCCCGAAATTAACTTGCGTCTCATCAGTGTGTTGTTCTCAGCTTTGCAAATACAGCTCGTAGGATCTGCGAGTTTGTGAGGAGGATGATTGTGAGGGCAGGAGAAACGGTGCAGACTTCAGACTTAAAAACTAATTCATGTTACTGACTAGATGTGATGAAATTGTGCAAGAGACGAGTCAATGTGAGGGTATTCAATTGCCAAGTCATTCAGAGTGGATTAATGCAAAGACTACAAGGAGAACATGAAAATAGGAGGCTGATATGTTCTGCCCCTGGTTGTAAGCTGTGTACAATGGCTTTAATGCGATAATCAACTACCCTGTTATGTCAACACTTTGCTTGTTGTGTATATTTATGTTCAATCATACCGCAAGAGGGCACCTACATACTGTGAATGAAAAAAACAGCTTGTGCTAAATTTTATTTTAAACAAGTTCTGCTGTTTATTCAATGAGTAAATTAACACATTTGTTTTATGTTGTATTGCATTTAATAATAAACATGGCACTTTAAAAAAAATAAAATATGCTTTAATGTGATAATTGTCATTTTCTTTAATTGTTAGAACTCGTAAAACACGTTGCTTGTAAAAAGCATTTGCCTGAGCCAGTTGAAGGCAGGGTGCACATGCACATAGGTGTGAACACATGATCAGGATGATACTGCCTGGAAAAACCCTGGTGGCAAGTATCAGTCAGCCCAGAATCGCCCCGACTTTGTGTTCAGCTCATACTTGTACTGAACATACCGGCCCAATTCTGCAAACAGCGTCTCTATGAGTAGCTGTAATTAGGAGTCCAGCCCGATTCTGGCTTGCCAGCTTTGGCCCAGCCCGCAAAAAAGCGGCGCTTGAGTATCCTAGCGGGCTGCATGAGATTCACTTTAAATTCAGAGGAAAAAAAAGTCTGAGATAGTCATACTTCATCACAGAGGCAGAAGTCAGAAATGTGTTATCTTTCTCTGTTATTCCTGAATTGAGGTCAAATTTATTTTTAATTATTTAAAAATCTTTTTATTAAATATGGACTAGGGATCTACTGTATAATATCAGAAGTTTGTTTTGAATTTAAAAAATAATGATACGATAACAGAAATCGGCTGAAAAGCTGCTGAAATTTGTAAAAGAGAGGCTATTATATCTTCTACATATTTTTGTTGACCATATAAAACTGAAAAATGTGTAACTAGGCTGTAACTGTTGTGATAATTTAAGATATTTGTCAAAGTCAGTAGCTTTTTCCTTGATGTGCTGAAGTAACCTGAGGTCAAGGGCACTCCTATTGTTTCTCTCTGACAGGACACTGGTTATTTCGCAATATGTTTTTTGTCTTACAATAGTCCTTTAGAAATTCCCTTTTTTTAAAGTACAGACACTCCTCACTAAACAACCTACCTATTTAACGACCGCCCGGACTTACGACCAGCTCTCCGACCAGTTGGTATTACACGCTGTACGAAAGGGCAGGGCGGCATCTCAGTGTCATGCATCTCACCTCACATCACCCTTTCTCACTGTCAACTTCGTTCCCGCAGTCGCTCAGTATTCACTACACTAGCGTTCGCAATTTCTGATTACCTGTATGTACAGTATGCAGCCCTAAGCAATGTATATTAGAGCTGATTTCCTCTATTCTGTTTATTACAGTATACAGTACATTACTGTATAAACATTAATAAATATACTAAAAATGTTATAAATGGTGCAAGGGTGACATTAAAACAATATCTAAAGATGGTTCACAAACCCGCTACCTGTACAGTATGCTTGAAATATCAGAAAGGGGCAGTTCCTCACTTATCGACTGATTCGTGTAATGACCTAGTCGTAGGAACGGACCTCGGTCGTTAAGTGAGGAATGTCTGCAGAATAATCTGATTTAAAGGTGAGCTCCCCGAATTTTTCAGTGATGCAGATTTAGTTAGGATAACCTGAAGTGAAACATCTACCGAAAGTTTTATTTTTTTCTTTGCGCTTCAATTATCACATTTATGTTTAGCACAAATTGTTCTTATTGCGTACAACACAGCCATATTCGTCTATTATAAATGAAAATCATTTAAACCCTTGTCACTAGGGTCTGTGTGGAAAATGCAGAGTTTTGTGAAAAGCCAAAAAAGCAAACTGAGAAGAGTGATGAATTTTCCCCAACCCCTCTACTTCTGCAGATGCAGTGAGACAGAAGTCTTTATAATGTTATTTTAATGTTACCCATTCTTTTAGAAGGTCACTTGAGGTCATCCTCCCATTCATGAAGCACTGTTGGATAAACTGACGGTCATCTCTTATAGAAAGTTGCTTCTGTCTTCTACCTGGCTGGATTTTGGTCATTGCTAGTATCTCCTGCTTCATCTTGTTCTTGTGTACTTTTGTCTCAGAAACCTTGAGCCTGGAATCAGCCTGCCTCACAGTGTAGCCTTAGGCAGTCTTAGAAAATGTTTAACCTGGACAGAACAATCCGAAAGATTTTTGTTTTCTTTGAAAAATGAACTTCACTTAGTTTGACTGGAATGTGATTCCAGGACTTTTCCTGCACAGGGCCTCTAAACACCAACAAGCATATTTTCACACATTTAAATGATATCAATGTTGATCTAAAACTTTTCTGTTAGCTTAACCATCTCAAAACCTCTAGAGTCACCCTAGTAACCACTAAATATACCAATGTATTTTTTTGACTTGACCATTAGTACACCATGTTTGGCAAATCAATACCTCACTGACTTTTTAAACTATTTTAAATAAATTAAGTGAGCTTGTTATAAAATGTACTGTATTCATGGAATGGCTGAGGTTTGGGAACTGAAGAGATGTTCTTCTAGCCATCCAACGAGATATGATGACTTTTTGGAGAACATAAGAAATTATTATTAGTTTTTATTGTGTTACTCTTAATGTGTATATATTCTTAGGTTAAATTGTGTTTTTTTTGTTCTGAGCAAACATATTTAATACCCAGATATTTACCATTAAAGACTTCCTTTGATTGCATAAGACTTTTGCACAATAATATATATACTGTTCTTCTTCACGTCTTTAGTAGGCCTACATACATTAATAACTAATAATAATAAACTGACTGATTTAAATTTCATTTTTACATTTACTATCAACTGCAACTATTCATCTGCAGTGTAATATGTCCCCCATTGATGTTTCTTTTAAGAGACGTTTAGATTCCATATGTTTGAAACAGGAGCGACGCATTATACTATACTTAGCAGTTTCTCCGACAAAAAAAAACAATACTTCGCGATGTGCGTGTAGTTCTCCGCAGGCATAGAAACTCCAGCATAACACCCGGTCGTCCGTGACGACCAAATATTCTCTCGGGCAATAACAACAGGCACTGAAGGCAGTCGGCCGGACAACCATGAAAAAAGCTTTTTACGGCTGCCGCGTCAAACCATACATGCACGATTGGATCAATTACTGTCCCAGTCCGGGGATTGACACGCAATCTATCCGGCCAGCACATATGCTTGGCTTGTCTGCTGCGTACATACATATACATGTAGGCTGCACATTATGGAACGCCATCGGGGTCAAAACCAAGAAAATTTGTACGTCTTAAGTACCTGTCACGTGTTTTAAGCGATGTAGTAGCCATTCCCGGACAGTCTATTTGCGTGGGTATAAATTTCTGCGATAGGGATGGGATCATTTGGCTCAACTTAGCAGTAAAATCGGCTCTTTCGGCTGCCAAACTGTTCTTCATTTAGTACAATTTCTGGCTATTATAATTAAGACTGTCACCCGTCCCTTATTAGAATGCTGCCTCCCATATTATACAGAGCGGACGGAAACTCTTTTTATAATTCGGCTAGAATTAGCAATGTTGAACGTTGTAAATTACCGACAGTAAACACGGTGCATCTGGACCTTATGCAGAAATGTATGTTATAATTTTAATGCTACGGTGATGTCCAAATGTAATTAAATAAATACAGTCGATCCTCGAACAACACGGGTTTGGACAGCGCGGGTCAACTTTAACACGGATTTTATTTTCAATAAATATATATATTTTTTTGTCTCATCCAGTGTAAGTCATAAATTCATAAAATACGTATTGGCATATTTTTCTCATTAACATAAAGACAGTATGTATTACAGAAATCTATTACGTAAAAAGTAAATTTTAAAAAACTCCACAAAAGAACGGTGGCTCTCTATGGTTTATGGGACGACGATAATCATCTCCACATGAGAAGGGTAATCGTTATGAATTTCTTTTTCACATTATGTTTTCATTTTTGACATCTAGTGTTAGTGATAGGTATAACACCTACAACTAGAGTGTTTTGTATTATATAAGGCAATATTGATGTAGGTACTGACAGACAGACCGACGATTCATCTTGTAAACTTACGATCAAAGTCCACTGCATTGACAAACGAAAAAATAGACAACTTATCGCAATTATGACGTGCAAAATCCTAATTACAAGATCACTATCTCTTTTCGTTTATAGCTATTTGCTTCCGTAAAATTTTGCTTTAGGCCCCGAAAAGGCTAACCCTGGCACCGTATATCGGCGTCGGGATCCCAGCCTTGGTATTATCTGGTAACGAACCGAAAAGAAAATCAGTGGTATCACACGTCCATAATTACTCACCCTATATCTCTCACATTTCTTCCGGCTACTCCACTGCCGAGCAGAACAAAACGTCAAGACGTAATGGCGTATTGACCACAACGACGTCTTACGCAATACGTTTAATGGATTTTTTTTGCCGGACGGCGCTGAATTGCACGTATGTGGAAAAAGTCCCAGTCTTTCATATCTAGCATTAGTGAAAATCAACTCCAATTATATAATTCCATATATTTGTTTCATTACGAAGTAGGGGTCTGTACGCTTCTGCGTTTTAGTAAAGGCATACATTTATTAAAACTAGTCACTAGTACGTTGTTGAAATAATATATGCAAAAATTAAATGTTCTCAAAACATATCAAAGCTCTAAATTATATTTGATAGTCATTTATATTGTTAATATTTCAAATATGTAAATTAAATTACGTAAAATATTCCTTCAGAAAAGCAATTAACCAATTTTGCAATTTCTGAAATTTATATTTATTAATATGCATACAAAAACTCCATTCCACCATCATATAACCTACCGATGCCCAAAATATCATGCGTAACAGGACAAAATGACTACAGGTCTGTCGCTCTGGCATCTTTGATCATGAGGACCTTGGAAAGACTTCTGGCACATCTGAAGGACATCACATTTCTAGCTAACTCAGGCACCAGAGCAATTGTAGGCAATCATGGAATATTGTTAGAATCTTTAAATTCTAAAGCACAATAAAAGTATATCGATATAAAGGTTATTGCATTATCCAATATCTTGAAAATTAAAGTAAAATTTGTTGATTGGGGGGTGCAGCGTTGGATAAGCACATGATACTTATCCATATGCCAATAGGAGAGAACGGCAGATTAACTTGTTTAGGATAAACGACTTTACTTTAAAAATGAGATTAAATAATAGGCGCAAAATGGATTATTTGGGGGTGGCATAGCCTGCGAATCCCCTCATGTCGCCGACCCAGCATTTACCTGTCATTTTCTTATGCGCGATATGATACAGCAATTTTATGTCTTTGCTCGCACCACACACTCCAACCCCCTGGATTCTGAGCCCCCTCAGTCATTTTTGAAGTAGTCTGACATGCCTTGACATTTTAAACATTTCACCTGTCTAAATAGCATTTACCCCAAATGGGCTACAAATGCTTTTACACACCAAAAACGAGACCATTTATAATGTCATTCTTCTATTTTTTGTTCAAATCAAGTGCGGATGATTTGACCGTCTGTCGGCAAAGTGCGGATATATTGACCGCAGTTCAAACACAGCTAGGTCAAGGTCCACAGCCATATCAGTATTGAGCTGAAGTTATCTACCCATGTATCGTTCCAGACGAAACAGAAGGTGGTCAGTCGGTGCGTGGTTCTCAAATTCGTTTGCTATAATGATCTTAAATTATTAGCAATGGCATCGTAAAAAATTCGCCATCGATAACACGTACAGGGCTACATAAAATTACGGACCGTGAACACGTCAGCTAAGTGGATTATAGCTTGATAATATAATATAATAGATTTTAACTAGCTAATAGTAATCCCTGACAATGCTCCAGTGTACCAAAAAGCGTTCATACCAGTCACCAGCTAAGGCTTTAGTAGTAGTATCCGTTTAGACGTGGCCGGACACACCTAAACATTTCTGGAGCACACATGCTTATATCAAATCTGTTGTACAACATCTTGCATCCACCCAGGAATCTGATCAGAGACAGTAAGCAAAAGCCATAGTCGCCTGCTAAAGACATGCTTCACATATGCAGAAGTGTGCTTGGGGGAATGGGTGAGGATCTGTTGTGTGTGAATGAGATTTACACCCATCTCCGTCATGCAGTGAAATCGAGATGTGCAAGAATCCATGGAACGAATTTTCCGATGCAAAAATATGGAGGCACATGAAAAAAAATATATTTAAAAATACTACTTCTCTTTTCCCAGGACTTTCCCATAACTTCCAAATTAGCACCGGTGTTCTATCGAGTTGAGCTACTTTGTCGAGTTAGGCTACCGTAGTGCTAATCGATAGCCCTAACCCTTACCCTAACCCTTATCACCAAAAAACCCCTAAAAAACCCCTAAACCCTTACCATAACCCCAGATGGGACCTCTAAAACCCAGAGGGGACATTGAGTCCGAATGGGCCATGTTCCGCGCCTCCATTGTGGGGGCAGCTGACCGGAGCTGTGGCCATAAGGTGGTCGGTGCCTGTCACGGTGGCAATCCCCGAACCCGCTGGTGGACACCGGCGGTGAGGGATGCCGTCGAGCTGAAGAAGGACGCCTATCTGGCCTTTTTGGCCTGTGGGACTCTGGAGGCAGCTGATGAGTACCGGCGGGCCAAGCGAAACGCAGCTTTGGCGGACGCTGAGGCAAAAACTCAGGTAAAGGAGGAGTTTTGCGAGGCCATGGAGAATGACTTCTAGACGGCTTCGAGGAGATTCTGGTCCACCACCATTCTGGTCACCTCCTGGCCAAAAGCTTCAGTTGCTTCTTGAGTGACTGTAGGAGGATGCAGGATTGTATTCTGTTGTATTGAGCCCATTTATATATTTTCAGCAAATAGGGTATTTTGGTCTTAATTCTGGCTGCTTTCGTAAGGTTTTTCATTTTCTAACTAGTTTATGTTCTTTAACATTTGCATGTGTCTGATGTGACAACGATAAATATGTGGGATCAATATTCCTGTTACCGACAATTTGATTTTCTTATTTAGAGGCCGGGGAGGAGTCAACAAAGTACTACTTAAAGTTTGTTTGATAATTCTGGGTTTTGGGAAACACTCGCAGACCTTATTCATTCTTGACCTGTGTTGCTTGTTATACTGTTTGTTAAGATCCATAGCTTTTGGGAAACACACCCAAGACTGGTTTGGTCGAAATCAAACACAAATAAGGGGCCAACTTCACGGTGGTGTCACATGACCTTGTAAATAAATATTTAAGTCTCAGAAACTAAAGCCTCACAGATGAAAATTTCAATGGCACAAACGATTGAGACCAGCTTTGTTCAAATCTGGAACATATGGGGGGGCAAGGTCACATAACCGCTACCTTTTCAGGCATGTCCTGGCTGAAATGATTTCGGCTGCAGTACAGCAACACCACAAGCAAAACAGAAGTACAATGTAACACTAGAACCGGTAATAATAAACATTTGTTAAGTTTATCTCTGATTATGATTACATTTGTTAACTTATTTTGGACAGCGGTGAGTGGCTGCCTTTCGTAGCATAGCAAAAGTGTTTATTTATATTTTTCATATCAGTATTATCTGGGCAGTTTGCTTCAAATTCAAGCCAAACTTGAAAAGGATTGAAAGGTTGAAAAACCTTGCCTTGTAATCATGAAAAAAGTGAGGACATCACTCAAAAAATATAAACAAGGTTCATTAGGTCTCGCTTTCACTTGTTCGTGGACATAAAACATTTATTTGCTTCTTGGGCATATTAGACGTGAAGAATTCAAATGCCCTGTTATTTTGTGATTGCACAACATTTAGCTTGGTATATCTATGTTTAATTAAAAATCACATACATTTCTCTCAGAAACAATCGATAGTCATTTTTACTTCTCAAAATGTCAGGAAATGCTATAAAAAATGTATTTCCTCTGCGTAAAACATACCCTAGTAAGCAGAAAATTAAATTACAAAGTACAAAGTAATTACAATGCAAAGTACATCAGCTCTAAAAAAATATTTACACAGCAAGGTCATCAGCTTGTGCTTTGATTCGTTCTTGAACAAGGGCTTGCAACTTGCTTCTCTGTCCCTGACATAGCCCTCATGATGTGTATAAACCCAGCCTGCCACCTCTGTGACGGTTTCACACACCTTTCTATGGACTGGGCATGACTCTGTCACAGCAACGGGCTCATCAATGCACTTCTTTACTTCCACTGTAGTCAGTTTACATGTCAAAGGAAGTTCATATGCCCCATCAGACCATTCTAGCTCCAACAGAGAAGAAGCACTAGGGATGGTGGAAGGTGTCTTTCTGAGACATACAGAAAGATCTCCCAGTTTGTCATCTCCACCCTTAGCGTCAACAATCTTTTGGACACCGGCTGTCCTCTCCTCACTGTCATCTAGGCACTGAGCATCTGAGTGTCTGGATTATCATTTTGCAGAATGCATACCTTGCCGAGTGCTGGATGATTAGCAAAACAGCATCTACTACAGCCTAATTAGCTGCAGCTGGAACAAGATGTGGTACAGGCTTCTCAGACAACTGAGTTTTACTTTGATGGAGCAATATATGTAAAGCATATAACAGCAAGTACTTGGCAATTATTTTCATGACGTTCAGGCAATTTTACACACATTTTAAAATGAAGTATTTTAAAAAGACACAAAATTATTGGAAATTCCACAAAAACATAAAGTCATTGTGTGAATCCGCTGTTGGCTCTTTGGGTGTCCTACCTGACTGAAACTCTTCACATATTGGGAACACTGGTAAGATTTCTCATTTCTCATCTTTTTACCCAATAAAACTATATTATATTAAATTAACAAAAATATATTTTTACTGGTAGGGCCTCTCCCCTGTGTGAATCCACTGGTGCTTCTTTAGGTATCCTAAATGACTGAAGCTCTTCTTACAGAGGGAGCATTGGTAGGGCCTCTCCCCTGTGTGAATTCGCTGGTGTTCCTTTAGTTTATCTAAACGACTGAAGCTCTTCCCACACTCAAAGCACTGGTAGGACTTCTCACCTGTGTGAATTTGCCAGTGCTTGTTTAAGTCACTTAAATTACTGAAGCTCTTCCCACACTGGGAGCACTGGTAGGGCCTCTCCCCTGTGTGAATGCGCTGGTGAATCTTCAGGCCTCCAACTTGACTGAACCTCTTGTCACACTGGGAGCATTGGTATGGCCTCTCCCCTGTGTGAATGCGCTGGTGACTTTTCAGGTATGCTAATTGACTAAAGCTCTTCACACAGTGGGAACACTGGTAGGGCTTTTCATCTGTGTGAATTTGCTTGTGCTTGTTTAGGGTTCCTAAATGACTGAAGCTCTTCCCACACTGGGAGCACTGGTAGGGCCTCTCTCCGGTGTGAGTTCGTTGGTGTGCCGTTAGGTGGCCTGACTGACTGAAACTCTTACCACATTCTGAGCAGTGATAAGGCTTTTCTCCAGTGTGAATTCGCTGATGTGTCTTTAACTCGCTTAATTGCCGAAAACTCTTTGCACATTGGGAGCACTGGTAGGGCTTCTCCATTGTGTGAATCCGCTGGTGGCTCTTTAGGTGTCCTACAAGACTAAAACTCTTGACATATTGGGAGCATTGGTAAAGTTTCTCATTTGTGTGAATTTGCTTGTGCTTGTTTACGGTTCCTAAATGACTGAAGCTCTTCCCACACTGGGAGCACTGGTAGGGCCTCTCTCCTGTGTGAATTCTCTGGTGTGCCGTTAGGTGGCCTGACTGACTGAAACTCTTACCACATTCTGAGCAGTGATAAGGCTTTTCTCCAGTGTGAATTCGTTGATGTGTCTTTAACTCGCTTAATTGGCGAAAACTCTTTGCACACTGGGAGCACTGGTAGGGCTTCTCCATTGTGTGAATCCGCTGTTGGCTCTTTGGGTGTCCTACCTGACTGAAACTCTTCACATATTGGGAACACTGGTAAGATTTCTCATTTGAGTGAATCTGCTGGTGCTTGTTTACGGTTCCTAAATGACTGAAGCTCTTCCCACACTGGGAACACTGGTAGGGCCTCTCTCCTGTGTGAGTTCGTTGGTGTGCCGTTAGGTGGCCTGACTGACTGAAACTCTTACCACATTCTGAGCAGTGATAAGGCTTTTCTCCTGTGTGAATTCGTTGATGTGTCTTTAACTCGCTTACTTGGCGAAAACTTTTTGCACATTGGGAACACTGGTACGGCTTCTCCACTGTATGAATCCACTGGTGGCTATTTAGGTGTCCTGCATGACTGACACTCTTAACATATTGGGAGCACTGGTAATATTTCTCGTTTGTGTGAATTTGCTGGTGTTTGTTTAGGGTTCCTAAATGTCTGAAGCTCTTCTCACACTGGGAGCACTGGTAGGGCCTCTCTCCCGTGTGAGTTCGTTGGTGTGCCGTTAGGTGGCCTGACTGACTGAAACTCTTACCACATTCTGAGCAGTGATAAGGCTTTTCTCCAGTGTGAATTCGTTGATGTGTCTTTAACTCGCTTACTTGGCGAAAACTCTTTGCACATTGGGAACACTGGTACGGCTTCTCCACTGTATGAATCCACTGGTTGCTATTTATGTGTCCTACATGACTGAAACTCTTCACATATTGGGAACACTGGTAAGATTTTTCATTTGAGTGAATCTGCTGGTGTTTGTTTAGGGTTCCTAAATGACTGAAGCTCTTCCCACAATGGGAGCACCAGTGAATTTTCAGTATCACACTAGGGCCAAACATTTCAGGGTGAGACTTCTTGATGTGTCCATGGAGGTAAGTCTCTGACGTGTAGGACATGGTACATTGAGAACAGGGGAACTTGTTCACTCTCCTCCCTGGTATGACAGCTTGGTCTGAATAATGAGGGATAGAGAAGAGCAAGCGTAAGTTTGGAATGCGGTCATGGGAACAAAAGTGATGGATTCAGGAGAAATAAATCCTCCTGAGTCTATTGGTGGTTTTCCACTGCTACTAAGAGCTGAGCCATAGCCAAGCCAAACTGCAAATGAGCTTTATTGCATTGTAAATTAGGCAACCTCCACTAAAAGCAAGACAAAACCGAGCTAGCTGCATCATCACCATCTGAATAGTTGAAATTCACAGAGACTAGGAAGAACTGGTGATCGGCATCAAAACTCCTGGATTAGGAGTATGGCACAACTAGACGTATTGATGCATTCCCGATAACTCAGAATTGGAAAATTTCCAACTTAAAAATTATTAGAGAACAGCTGAAAAGAATAGATTTATAATGCAAATGTACTAGAGGTATAATGATTGTAATTGATCTGTAATCCGTACTGATCCCCCCCGGGGTTCAGCAAGCATGGGAGCCAAGGATTAATTGAAAAGTTTAACCAGAACAATGTGAAATACAATTTTACTCCCGCTGTTACTTTTTAAAGTAACAATTCCCTAAATCTCAATGCTACATACGTTCACAGACGACATGCATTCATTGAGGAATTCATTTCTCACAACAGGGAACAATTCCACCATAAATAGCACATGGGGGAGGGGTTGGAATTATAGATTTTCTGTGGGAATGCAATAAAAAAAATAAATAACCGCATGGATTCAGTAGCATCAGGCATGCCATATTTAGTGGAATCCACTTCCCTTTCTTTTGACAAATGCTGTTTGCCTGTCTAATTACAACTTTTGTTTTCCTGAGATATCTTTTATTTTGTGATCTGAAGAAAATAACTTGTGACCTTGAGAAAAAAAACTTTGCCTACATTGAGATCACCAGAAAAATAAGTCAGAATCTCGACATAAGACAGAGAAAGATAATGATGGATGTTCTCTATGGACTTCTGTACAATCCAGAGCTGTAGAGAAAAGTTAAACAAAGCAGTTGTGTATTCACGTGAATAGGGTATGTTGCTTTAACTGTGTTTCAAGTTCTTCTAGTAATAAATGGAAAGCAAAGTTAAATGTTCCCCCTTTTTTTCTTGTTGATCCGAAAAATGATCTGACCCATGACTCAAATACTGTGATACGAACCAAACCATGAGTTCTGTGACCCATTGCACCCCGTTGCTAAGAACACTGCGATTCTCAAACATGTGCTAGTGGAGATTATGGTGTTCCATTTAAACTGGGAAGTCGAAAATTTCAACTGGAACGTCCCCTGCAGTCGGAGCTCCAACTCAGATTGTCAGAGGAGCCTTTATAACAGGGGCGGGAAATCTATCCAGAAAAGGCTAAAGTGTATGTGGGTTTTTGCTGCAACTCCCTAATTAGATTATTAATTAGAGGACTGATTTGCTGAACAGTCCTCACACCTGGGTTTCAGCAGCTGACCTAAAGGTTATCACAAAAACCTGCATACACACCGGCCCTTTGCGGATAAGATTGACCACCCCTGGTCTACAACCCTGACCTCAGAATTCAAGATGGCCTGTGCCGTTTATCAGCAGAAGTCAACACTGTAATTATATACTATTTATTAGCACTTATCCCTTGTGTCTCATTAAATTAGTCATACACAAAGTACTGTCCAGCCTGTTTGTGGTCATGTTGCTATGGTGTTTGTATGGGCGAAATACCATATGATGCATCAACTGGTATTGCTAACAATGACTAACAATGAACTTGTCTAGAACTGGTTTTGCTAAATGGCTTCCCAACTTCTTGTACTGAAATACAGTTAGCTTGGCTGTGATGTCAGTCCCAGCTCCAACTTTTGACCTCCGAGGTAAATGGAACGCAGCATTAGCACAGAGTAAATCATGATGCACATCATGTGAACAGTAAATAGGCGCTGCTACGGTTTTACATCACAACTGCGCTCAAAACCCAGCAATGCCTTTACTGGGCTGACCCTTCTGCAATGGAAAATCAAAACAAGCTGGAACTGCACTATAACTAGTGTCTCTTCGCGGTATGGGTCGGGTACAGCCTAGTTCCTGTACGTCAGTGGAAAAGCACCACAACAGAGCAAGAATTCAGTAACACTGTACACAGCACTAGATATCTGTGTGATGCAGCATGTGGAATTTTCTGGAGGGTAGAAGATTTTTCTATAGTCACCTGGGTTTGGAGGTCTGACACTCCCAGCCAGCTTCTCCTCAGTCATGTCCTGAAACACTGTTTCTTCTTTCACCTCCCCATTCAAGACGGGACACACTGTACTCTCTGCTTTCTACAGAAGAGAGGAGAGAGTCAATAAAATTCTTCTGTAAATAGTTCATCTGGTCTATGGGACTGAAAGCGACATGTTTCAGCATCACACAAAGAGGCAGGGCCAGGTCTACCAATGTTTTTACTAGCCATCATACAGGAGACTTTTTTCCTGACTGATACTGAACACAAGCTGCCCTCAAGCTGATGCTCTCTCTCCACTCCTAATCCATCTAAGCAGCTCACTGCTGAAGGTACTACAGGGTAAAAGCACAGGTGACATGACAGCAGTCCTGTGAAGGTGTTAGATGCAGATTCACTGTCATAGATTCATGGCAGGAGGCAGGACACACTAAAAATCAAGATGACTTCAGAAAGGTCAAGGTTCATGCAGTTGCCTGGATACTAACAAGCAAGCAACCTGTGAGTGCAGAAGGCAGCTGGGTCTCACATCAGCAGCGCTCCATTTCACCTTGTCAGGGCTGCTGTGCCCGGCCCCGTCCACATCCGATATGAGGACGTCCTGCACTTCCTCCTTCACATCCGCCACACTTAGCTGGGGAGGTTTCTGGTCCATGCTGCAGCTGGCCATAGCCCTGCAGGGGGACGTTCGTGAGCAGAAAGGGATGAAGAACATGTTTCGAACCTGTTCATGATACAGATGGTCCTTCAGCATCGGGCATGGAGCTCTCAGCTCTGCTCTAACTGGGTCATCAAGATTAAGATCTGAAGCACCTGGAATCTTGTCCTGCCTAATGTGGCCATGTGTGACTCTGCAGGACTGGACTCTGTGTCTGTGATCAGAAGGTTGCCAGTTGAAATCCTACCAAACTAAAAACAATCAAGCCATAGCTAGATATTATTCTTCCAATGCACTAAAGAAACCAGCATTCCTGAAATAATGACAGACTAGATGCTGTGGGAACGACAACAGCAAAGGCCAGGGCTGCCCAACCACGCTCCTGGAGATCTACCACCCTGCAGAGCTTAGGTCAATCTTATCCAGAAAGGGCCGCTGTGTGTGTGGGTTTTTGCTGCAACTGCTAAATTAGACTCCTTATTAGAGTCCTCATACTTGGTTTTGAACAGCTGACCTAAAGATTATCCCAAAAACCTACAAGCATACTTGCCCATTGCATGTAAGACCGGCCAGCCCTCATTTAACACACCTGATACAGATAATCAGGTCCTTCAACAGCATTTCAGTATTACAGCCAGCTTAGCTTCAACACACCTGGCTCTAATACTGAGATGCTACTGAATCATCATCAGACTTATTGGCGAAGTATGTTAACTTAAACAAGAAATTTGGTTCTGGCCAATGGTGTCTCTTTAGCTATACAGACAATGAACATATAAATTTAGACGATACAAACAATATAACATACAAACAATACAACGATTATACATGACAAGTAATACACATAAAGTGCAAACACCCACAATGAGTTTCACATATGGGAATGAGATTGTAGGCCTGATTATATCAGATGTGTTAAATTAGGGCTGGTAGATCTCTAGGAGCAGAGCTGGGCAGCCCTGGTGTAGGACTATTCCCCACACAGCACTGTCACCCCCTCTCCCCCACCCTCAATCTATACTATCTCTAGACCCCCTACACTTTCCTCAAAAAATCTTTATTAAAAGCCCAACTTTGTGTTACTTCCATCCATCCATTTTCTGAAACTGCTCAATCCCAACTGGGGTTGCGGGGGGGACTGGAGCCTATCCTGGGAACAATGGACACAGGTGGGAACCAAGCCTGGGCAGCTGCCAACACACTGCAGGACACACACTCACACCACTACAGGGCCAATTTAGACTCACCAATCAACCTATCCTGCACACCTTTGGACTGTGGAAGGAAACCGGAGACCCCGGCGAAAACCCACACAAACACGGAGAGCGTGCAAACTCCACACAGAAAGGACGCAGGACTGAACCCAAGACCTTCTGGCTGTGAGGCAGCAGCGCTAACCACTGCACCACCATGCCGCCTATGTGTTACTTGTGTCAATGTAATCAGATTCACCAGTGTACATGTGTCTCTGGCCGTCTTCTCATGTTCCACAACTTAGTGACACTGCTTCCATTTTGGTGCAATTTGTCTGAAAATTTCATTTCCAGATCTTCACCCATAGAATGTGCTGCAAATTCACATAAGATCAGTGGAATACTTCGAGTTAACACAATAAGGGATAAATGTCTGCAACGGCTGACTGTTCCCAAAACCATGTACACTATATGGACAAACGTATTGGAATACAGCTCTTAATCATTGAATTAAGGTGTTTCATTCAAGCCCATTGCCACAGGTGTATAAAATCAAGTACCTAGCCATGCAGTCAGGTTAAGAAACATCTGTAAAAGAATGGGTCATTCAGAAGAGCTCAGTGAATTCAAGTGTGGTACTGTCATAAAATGCCACCTTTGCAATAAGTCAGTTTTTCTTCCCGGGTAGATATTCCACAGTCAACTGTAAGTGGTATTATTGCAAAGTGGAAGTGTTTAGGAAAAACAGAAACTCAGTCCCGAAGTGGCAGATCACATAGAGCCCCCCTATTCAAATCTGACCCTCAATTCCAAATCCAGGCTGTGTTTTCAGTTCTCCCAGTAGTTAGTTTAATAATTACGGATTCTGATTGGCCAGAGGGGCTTCACACTTGACTCACAGGTAAAGGAAGGCTGGAAAATCAGCAGTGCTCGGCCCTTGAGTTGAATAGCCCTGACATAGAGTAACACAGGTGGGTTGCTGAGTGCTGAGACGCATAATGCGTAAAAGTGGCGCTTTAACTCCAGCACAAAAACTATGCACCAGGAGCTTCATGGAATGGGCTTCCATGGCTGAGCAGCCACATGCGTGTTCTGTGGACTAATGATTCATGCTTCTGTCGGGCAGTCTGATGTACGAGTCTGGGTTTGGCGGATGCCAGGATAATGTTACCTGCCTGACTGCGTTGTGCCAATTGTTAAGTTTGGTGGAGGAGGGATAATGGTACGAGGTTGTATTTCAGGGGTTGGGCTGGGCTCCTTGGTTCCAGTGAACTCTTAATGCTTCAGCATACAAAGACAGACATTTTGGACAATTCTGTGCTTCCAATCTTGTGGCAACAGTTTGAGGAAGGCCTTTTTCTGTTCTAGCAGGACTGTACTCCAGTGCAAAAACCAAGGTCCATAAAGACATGGCTGGGTGAGTTTGGTGTGGAAGAACTTGACTGGGCCGCACAGAGTCCTGACCTCAGCCCTATCAAATACCCTTGGGATGAATTAAAACAAAGATTGCAAGCCAGGCCTTCACTTCTGACAAATGTTCCTCTGGATGAAGATGGACAAAAATTCCCACAGACACACTCCAGAATCCCATGGAAAGCCTTCCCAGAAAACTGGCAGCTGTAATAACTGAAACGGGGGGGGGGGGACAACTCCAAATTGATGTTTATGGATTTACAATGGGATGTCCCATTGTAACGGCCAGGTGTCCCAATACTTTTGTCCACACAGTGTATATTCTAATTCAGGGAATCCAAGACTAACAAATCCATGGTAACAATGGAAGCTTTAAAACTGGCTGGCAATGAAGCTGCTCTACAGGGGCAGATCTAAAGGATCATCCCTGATGCCACCCCACATCAATAAACTTGGCCGATCGATCCGGCAGCACTGATCCCCCACCTCACCGGTCACACGCTGATTAACAGATTACTGATGTTATTTCGTCTTTAATTCTGCCGCATTTCTCTTTTGGCTAACAATAAACAACAGACCCACCCATGGCCACCCCCAGAAATATAACTGGCCCCAGATGGCCACCCCAATAAAAATTCTCTGCAGGCATCTCTGCTGCGCTATATTCACTAAGGATGTACAGATCAACAATGAAATACTGATTCTTTCCATTTGACTGCTTAATTCCAAGAATTGATTCTAACATTAAAATATTGATATGTCACCTGGTAATTTAAATGTTTTTATTATTACAGGGATCGGGGTATTCCAGAAAGCAGGTTTAGCACACAGTACCAAATTAGTAACGGAAACCTGATCAACTTCTGCTCCAGAAACCGAGATTAGACTGAGCGTCACTCAATCACTGTGGCAACTAATTCCGGGAATTAAAACTACGCGAGTGAAGGGTCAGCTGACAGAAACTTTGGTTTAGACTGTGTTAGACATTATATTAGACATTGTTGTCGGTCACACGGGTATGATGAATTTAAAACACAGTGATCCCTAGGCTTTGCTGCAGTGTTGTTTTTTTTCATTAAAACAAATTTATAAACGGCCTACGCAGATGTTAATCTCTCCATTTACAGACACGCTAATCACAGAGCTGTACGCGTCTTAGCGTCAGTTTCCATGGTGAATCATTTCTTTCGGCGATCGGCTGATGATGGCTTAGTTGTTCCACGAGTCCACGCTTCAGTTAGAATTAACACTCAGAGCTGAATAAACTCAGACCCCTAAGAAGTAATCAGCGTTTCTGGAACTGATACAATGTTTACGTCGTTTCAGGCGCATTCAAGTGATAGTTAAGGTTTAAATCCCAACTCGCTTCCAGGAATACAACCCCAGTATATAAACTCCATCCTGGCAGAGGCGACCATAAGGTATGGGGGTGGGCAGAAAGAAAGCAAGCCCGGCCGTGCCCCCCTCTCCTCTCATCTCCTCCCCGCTCGGCAAATTTCAGGTCAATTCTTCATTGTTGTTATTGTACATGACAACACAATGAGAAATGAGTCAGCAACTCCGTGAACGGTGATAACAAAGACATAAGACAAAACGTAACATATAAATAATATGCGCAAAATAGTCAATAAATATTTGCACAAGTATAAATGTGATAATGTGTAGCGGTGCGGCGCGTGGTGGATATGTGTGTCAGTCCATCAGTGCCCGGTGCGGCTTTTATTCCCCACCGCAAATTTAATCCGCCCACTAGCCAAATGTTGCTTTGGGCCCCGAAAAGGTTTGGGCCGGCACCGAATATTGGCATCGGGATACCAACCTTGGTATTATTTGGTATCGCTCGTCTTAAATATCCTCAGCGTACTTCCCTCTCATGCCTCTTCGCTTATCCGCTGCCATGCAGTACTGGCGTCTTGACGTAACGACCACAACGGTGTAATACGTTTAACGACATGACGTTTCCCAGCTGCCGCCGTGCTTGGCCACGCCCCATTTCTTCCGAACTGCATGTCAAAAACTCATAATTTTAGTTTGTCGTATCAAATATTAGTGAAGATCAACCGCAGTTGTATAATAAGAACATAAGAAATTTACAAACGAGAGGAGGCCATTCGGCCCATCAAGCTCGTTTGGGGAAAACCTAACTAATAGCT
>JAODKC010000117.1:31272976-31310569 GCA_026777985.1 Mormyrops attenuatus | reverse complement strand
GGTGTGCTCCGCTACTGTGCATATCGCCCTGAAGTATACCAAACCATAGTATACCAACAGTATTATGTGGTGTGCTCCGCTACTGTGCATATCGCCCTGAAGTATACCAAACCATAGTATACCAACAGTATTATGTGGTGTGCTCCGCTACTGTGCATATCGCCCTGAAGTATACCAAACCATAGTATACCAACAGTATTATGTGGTGTGCTCTGCTACTGTGCATATCGCACGGAAGTATACTAAACCATAGTATACCAGAACAGTATTATTTGGTGTGCTCTGCATACCGAATTTAATAAACATAAAGATACGCCAAGTTTATTGTGATTACTAACTTTCGGGTATGATAAAACTACCATCCATTTACAAATCCGTTTAACAAATTGCGAGAGAAAACCTCCATATAGTACCGAAAAGCCGGCATCCAGCCAAATGTTTCGCCTGTCATTTGAAGCCCAGCTGATTATTGCGCATGTACAATATATTATCAATGTATCACCCGCCCAAACCATCTCTAGCCCCCCTACACGCTCTCCCCCCCTCCCCAAAAAATCCTTATTTAAAGTCAAACTGTGTGTGACTTGTCACAATGTAATCAGATTCACAAGTGTACATGCATCTCAGAAAGAAAAAAAAAAACACGGGATAAGAGTCCACATGCCTGACTGTTCCCAAAACCATACATATTCCTATTCAGAGAATTAGAGCAGAATTAGGTGATCAGTGTTGACACACCACAGCACACAACAACAAAATATGTCCTCTGCATTTAACCCATATGCGATATTGAAACATAGCAGGGGGCAACAATCTTTCTATTACAAGTGCGCTTCCTTAACCATTAGGCCACCATTGACCCTGGTAGTAGTATCCAGCAGTAAAGAATCCATACCATTTTCGATACTAACAAAGTATATAATGTAACTTGCATGTATTTTAATTACAATTTTCTTTGCAGTATATACTTCACCACCTTTTGTAAATACTATATCTAAAAAAAACCTTTGCATTGCATGGCAAAGCATAATAATATAATGTAGAAGTAGCAGCCCCTGAAATCGTATTCAGAGATATACAAAGCAGTAAATAAACATTATTTAAAATTAGATGTTACTTTGTATTATTAAATGCGTTATAGAACAGCACACATCACTTTAACATGCCTTCATGTTATAAGTCAAAGCACAGATACTTCCAAGAACTGCACAACTCAAGAAAAATTGTATCTCAATGATCAACACTAATCAACATGACTTCACAAGATTGCATAGAGCTGAACACAACACACGGGTAGAAATAATTGCAGACTGTTGTCTTTAATGCGGAACTGTTTAACGGACTAACAAAATATTTTAACTCAAAGAAAAATGCACGTTACTTCTGTACTTCAACCATAACAGGCTTACAGAGATTAATATTTCAGTTGTTCCAAAATAACATCCCCATCTCACAAAACTCTTCGTATTGTGTCATGTGTCAGTCCTTAAAATGCGTAGCTACATTTGTCGTGTTTGCCCCCTTTGTCAACATAATGCGGTGGCACAACTTGTATGCAGGCTTGCATATGTGCTGTGGTTTACCGTCTTTATATGGCACACCACCAAAGTATTTCTAGACACCACTCCAGTCACACTGTTTATCAATTAAGCAAAGTGACCATCTTAGTGGCTACGTTCACATTACCAGGCTGAAGCGACTCAAATCAGATTTTTAGCCTTAATGTGGCACAGGTCGTTCTTTTTGCAGAGCTGTGTGAACACAGAAATCTGATCTTTTCAATTCAGATTTCAGTCACTTTCATATGTGGTCCTAGATCGTAGATTCGCGGCCATTGCCACATGAATGAGAACGGAAAGACACCAATTCATGTGTTTTTTTTTTTACCATGTACATACGCTGAGCGGTGTCATTGCCAGCCAGCACCGGCAGCACAACTAAATAACAATGGGGGAGAGCTACAGCTGTGACAACACGTATCCGACCTGAGCAAAAAAATCGGAATAGACCAATGAGGCTTATAATGTCACCCTAGCCAGTTAGGTCACTTGTGCATTGGTAGCCTACGAGTCTCAGTGGTCAGCGCGAACCAGAAACGTGGGATGCTAAATCAATACGAAGAAAAACAAGTACTGAACCGTTTTATACATAATATAATCGATACTTTCCATAATGTTTCACAAAACTACCACAAAATAGCAAATTTTAAACGGGGTATACTGCCACGGTAAATAATTTACGCTGAACGCCTAACCTGTTATGAGGAAATTTAAGTGCAGGATTTGGGCTTAAAACGACTTTCACCAAACACACATAATGACCTGCCTGACGAGCGGGGCATGTATTTAGTCTGGGTATGTAAAACTCCTTTCGTAGGACACCGCTAAGGACAGGCACCCATACCAGGCGGGGGGGGGATTTTCAGTGGCCCAGCAGCAACCCTCTCTTCTCCCCTCGGCAAATTTCAATTCAATTCAGTCTTTATTGTTGTAAATGTATACGTCCACACTTCGAGCCGGAGTCAAACTCGCTGAACGGTGCAAAGACACAAGACGAAACGTAATTTATAAATAATATATACAAAATACCCAGTAACCGTGTAATATTACAAATGTTATAAAAACTATGTTGTGGGGCGGCGAGTGCGGATACGTGTGCGTCTTTCAGTGCTCGGTTCATCTTTTATCCCCTCCGGCAAATTTATTCCGCTTAGGCTTTTATATCAAACATAATGTAAAATGTTTGGGACGGCACGGAATATCGAGATCAAAATACCAACCCTGACATTATTTGGTTTCGGATCGAAAAGAAAATCAGTGGTATCGTCCGTTCCTATACTCACCTCACATCACTCAAGTTCCATCCTGTTCCTCTGCTGCCGAGCAGTATCCAACGTCATGATGTAACTACAATCACTGCGTGTTACGCTAGACGTTCAACGCCATGACGTTTCATTTGCTGCCGCAATGTGTGGCCACGCCCCATTTCTGCCGACTATATTTTGTCGTATCAAGTGTTGGGGCAACTCAAGTATTACATTAATTCCGGATATTTTACCATTACTAACGAGGCTTCTGTACGCTTCTAAATTTTAGTAAAGGCATACATTTATTAAAACTGGTTACGTTTTTATTAATTCAAACCGAAATCAATATAGCACTGTTTTAACCTAATATAACCTAATTCAACCACCCATGTTCTCCTTATTGGATTCCCTTACTACACCAGGGATTCTGGCCTGGGAGGCCATTGTAAACTCCCCCCGGGCTTCAGTCTTGTTGTTTTGTCTCCAGAGGCATTGATTCTAAGTACACCATTATGTCTTTCCTCCATCCTACTGCATCCACAATAACAAGCATTTATGTTTTTAAATTGTTCAAAAACTTTAGCAACATTCATGAGTTTGTCATCTATGCATTCAAGCAGGCGGTGCATAGACCCGTTAGCATCAGCAGCTAGGGACAGATATAGCTGTGTGTCATCTGTGTACTGATGAAAGCTGATGTTATGTTTATCTATCATACTTGATAGTGGTAGCTGTCAGGGTCAATGTCTGTCTGGCCCTGTCCCATGTGTCTTCTCCCTTTTTGGCCAGCACTTCCCACTGGCTGTCACATAGCTCAATGGGGTGACTGTGTGGCTTCAGGGGCTGAGACCCTTCCTGTCATGAGTTTGAGGCTGGCCTGAGAGCTGCCTCATCTTTGTGTTATATTTTGGTTTTATTTTATCCCCTAGTGTCTGCATGGTTAATTTACGTCTTGCTTATGGTTACCATGCAACATAAGTCCATATTCGTTAGATGGGGCATCCCCCTACGACTGATGACTGACAACGCTATGCAGTTTACATCGGCTGAATTCCAGGAATTCAGACAGTAGTATGGTTTTACCCATACCACCTCAAGCCCTCATTATCCTCAAGCGAATAGGACAGCTGAGAGGGCTGTACAAACAGCCAAGTGCATCCTCAAGCAACCAGATCCTCATCTTGCTCTGATGTGTTATCGTGCGTAAGTGCAACTGGAGCAGGCCCAGCGCAACTTATGACTGGACGTCAGATCAAAATGATGCTCCCTACACTGGATGTGAAGCTGCAGCCTAAGCACATCAGCCACGAGTAAGTACTTCAAAGGGACAGCAGAGCTAAAGAAGCCTACCGGTTCTTCTATAACCACTGTATTAGGACGAACTTGCAGACGATTACGTCGCCTAGAATTAATCATTGCCCTCCTGTTACTGTCATACATATAAGGTGATGATTGATTCTGATCATGTATGGACTGATCATCCTGAGATTCAAATACGTCGTCCATGATTCACCCATAATATTATTGTGCCAAGGTTGAACTGCATAAACATGTTTTTTACTGATCACTTATATAACTTGTTTCTCATGAAAGGAGCCGAGATGCTTATCTTGTCCTAAAAATCCTTGTCCTGGGATACTTACTCTGTTCAAGGAAGCTTACTTTGTTTTTCTGAGGGGTTTTCCTGAGAAGAGAAGGGGTGGTCCAATATGTTTTGCACACCACTGATTGGTGTGCAGGACGCTTATCTTGTCTTCAGGAGAAAGGGAATGCGTTGCTCAAGGACACTTGTCTTATTATTTTTGATTGAAACCGCAAGCAGCATTACCCAGACAAAATTGGAAAATTAAAGAGCGCATTGCCTGGGGGGGGAACTGGCCAGCTCGTCCCCTGCCCGCACGTAGCAGGCCCAAATTAGTATAAATGAAGGGGGAGAGCTCAGTACTGACCGGAGCTCAGCCGTGGGATAGAGTGCGCATCGCCCGGCACTTCTCAGGACCCACATGTTGGTCTCCTGCCAGGACTGAAACGGGCTCCCCAGTCTAAGAGTGAAGGTGGGTGATGATGGCACGTCCGAGTGTGAATATCTTGCAGCATTTTATTGATTAAAGGGATTACTTATCACAGTTTATGACATATATAATACTTATAATACTATAATACTTTTTGGGCTAACTATTGTTCATAATTCACATGCAATAGTTTGTACTTGTTTGATTATTATTGCTTATGAGATATATATATATATATAATATCATTTTGTATCACTTTTAATAAATATATAATTATAATTTAATAACCTAAGCGTGCCTGTGTGTTCCTTCGAGAGCCCTATATCCCCCTCACCCTAAAACAACCACCGACATTCAGCACAAGCTCTGCCGGATTTACACCCTGGTCAGAGTGTGACAGTCAAACTAGATGGGGAGAAGGGTTGGAAAACACCAGCTAAGGTCATAGGCAAATCTCCCAAACCAAGATCCTATGTGATCAGAACGGAAACTGGAATGGTCACTCTTCGGAACACGAGACAACTTCAGGTATTGCCAGAGTCAACTTCTCCAGAGACACCAGATCAGCAGGATGGAGGTGATGCAGGACCAACTGGAGAGACCAACCCACCAGCTCAGCCTGAGATCCACCCAACTACAAACACTCCACCAATCGCTTCTGAGCCGCCTGGAACCCTTAAGGCAGGGAAACGTACCTTGAGAGGTAGAGAGATTAAAACCCCTCTCAGGTTCAAAGACACCTAGAAGGGGGGACCTACTTTCAAATGACCCTTCTGTTCCATAAAGGGGAAAGAAATACAAAAAAAGAGAGATTGTTGAGGTATAGGAACAGTTTGAGGGCAGAATAATCCTCATGTTGCTGTGGCAGTCTACTCCGATGTCATTGTTTAAAATTTTACAGTCCACTGTTAATCATAAAAAAACTTTTTTTGTTTGTGTTTGAAAACGCCAGGTTGCTTAGTGTTCAATAGCCTGGAGGAAACGTTAGCTGGGGGGCCTCTGATAAAACATTCTTTATCTTTTCTCTTTGGAAAAAGGCAGATGTAGAGATGCCTAGCTATCACTCTAATCTATCTGGGCTCGACTGATTGTGCACAGCATTTTATGTGACATCACCCTCTGAGTTACTAAAACTGTGGTACATAATTGACTCGCGGACTGCAGTTCTTCTGTGTCGTCGATCTGTTAATAAATAGCATTTTCAGCTATGAGCTTCTCTCCTGTCATGACACTTAGTGTGAATATACCCTAAACCAAAAATTTGAACTAATTGATAAAATCGATTTATTGCCCAGCTCTAATCATAATGAACAGTAAATAAAATATTTTGCGAAATGGTGGAATTTAATTGTCTCATGTCGATCAGTTTTCATAAAAGTTACCTTTTCATTTGATTGTGCAAACTAGCTTGGTTAGCTAATAGCATAGCACAAATAGCAACGCTGATAACGCAGCGGTACATAGCACTTGTACCAGTTGCAATTCTCATCCCATCGTATTTGAGAATGAGTAAGAACCCTGTCAAAAAAACGAGGCCAGACCTGGCATTTTTTTGAAAAACGTAAGTTACTCAATTGCCAGTAACTCAGGTCTCAGTGGCATTCACTTCATAAACCCATAGGTTTTTTTTTGGTAACAAGATATTCAACAAATCCCCTGAATGAGCTTCTACTGGTGTATAATTGTAAGAGAACATGCTATGTCTCCTAGTCACTGTTTTATGTCTGTTGTGTTTGTGCTAATATTTAATTCAGGAAAGTCAGGCTGTGTTTGGAAGAGAAGACAGGGTGGAGCAGAGTGATAGGGGCAGCATAGTGAAACCCAAGGTGAGGTAATTTTCACACAATACAGGGCCTGAAATTTGTGGCAGGATCTTGTGATTTGTGCACATATATTTTTATTTTAAACACACTTCATTATACGAAGAATGATGGTATACCTAAAACACAGGGCAAGAATTTGTATTTAACGTTTTCTCATTTAAACTCATTATACAGTAAGATAATGGCTTAATGTGGCATGTTAAAAAAATCTACACCTAAGCATGTAAGGGGGGAATTCTGCAACAGGCTTTTAAAATAGAATTTCAGGCCCTGACAGCAGTTTGATAAAAGGCTTCACCTAGATTTTAGAAAGACATATATTTATTATTGATGAGATGAACTGTTTAGTATGTCCAGCATATATATTATTGACTTGTTTGTGACTAATTTTGTCATTGTGATGTTAGTCAGGTGTAGCGCAAAGAGCAGAGAGAGCAGGAGAAAGCTCAAATGCAAAGAACAGAGAAGAGAGTTTTCTACTAGCAGCAAAAGAGCTGAGAATGGTGTGTCAAGCATGTGAAAAAGTGTTTAAACTGTTAGTATTGGTGATGTTTTGTGTGCTGTAGGGAAAGGACCAACATGTCAGAGAACCCAGCATTAATAGGGACAGCTCCAGCAACACAAAAACCTGAAATTGCTGATCTGAGCCAAACATTCACCGACAAAGAAATAAACATAGTCAGTAGGTTCCTCTATCCAACTCCACATGCCGTTCGTATTACTGTACAGAAGACATCGCCAGGGTGCTCATGCTTGTATCTTCAGTGTAGTGATACATTTGGTGTGTGGAGTTTGGTAGACGAATATAGTTCCTACATTAAATTGCTTACTACAAAGTCTCCCAGCAGAGCAACCTAGATGGATAGATAGCACTAAAGCCCTATTGAAATATGTCTTTTTCAGTTCTGGGGTGAACTGCCCATTTGAGTTTTCCCCATGAAGATCCTCCCACACTGGGAGCACTGGTAGGGCCTCTCGCCTGTGTAAGTCCACTGGTGTCTCATTAGTTATGATGATTGACCAAACATCTTCCTGCTCTCTGAGCAGTGGTAGGGCATCTCTCCTATGTGGACATACTGATGAGCTGTTAGGTTTCCCATTTCAGTGAACCACTTCCCCCACTTAAAAAAGATATGGCTTTTCTCCTATGTCAATCCACTGGTGTTTTAAGTCTCCTATCCCAACACTTTTTTTCATATTGGGAGCACTCGTATCGCATCACCCCAGTGTGAGTCTGTGTGACTTTAGGTCTCCAAAGCGGGGAAAACTGTTCCCACAATGGGAACACTGGCAGGGTTATTCCCCAGTGTGAGTTTCTTGGTGTGTTTTAAGATCTCTTAATCGAATAAAAGTCTTTGCACAATGGGAACAATGGTGAGGTCTTTCTCCTGTGTGAGTTCGCTGGTGTGCCTTTAGGCTGCTTGACTGGCTGAAGCTCTTCCCACACTGGGAACACCGATAGGGCCTCTCCCCTGTGTGAGTCAGCTGATGAATCTTTACATATTCTAAACGACCAAAACTTCTTCCACACTTAGAGCAGTGATAGGGTTTCTCTCCTGAGTGAGTCAACTGGTGTGACTTCAGGTAGCGTAGGAGACGAAAACTCTTCCCACACTGGGAGCACTGGTAGGGCATCTCGCTTGTGTGAGTCTGTTGGTGTCTCTTCAGTTCTGATGATTGACCAAACGTCTTCCTGCACTCTGTGCAGTGGTAGGGCTTCTCCCCAGTGTGGATACGCTGATGAGCTTTTAGATTTCCTACTTCACTGAACCGCTTCCCACACTGAAAGCAAAGATATGGCTTTTCTCCTGTGTGAGTGCGCTGGTGTTTCTTTAAATCTTTTAATAAAGAAAAGCTCTTCCCACACTGGGAGCACTGATGTGGCCTCTCCCCTGTGTGAATTCGCTGGTGTTTTCTTAAGTCTCCTACTCGAACAAAGGTTTTTTCACACTTGGAGCACTGGTAGGGCCTCTCCCCTGTGTGTGCCTGCTGGTGTGACTTTAGGTTTCTTAAGCAGGTAAAACTGTTCCCACACTGGGGGCACTGGTAAGGCCTCTCCCCTGTGTGAGTCTTCTGGTGTGACTTTAGGTTCCTTAAGCAGGTAAATCTATTCCCACACTGGGAGCACTGGTATGGTCTTTCCCCAGTGTGAATTTGCTGATGTGTCTTAAGATCCCTTAATTGAATAAAAGTCTTTGCACACTGGGAGCACTGGTAAGGCCTCTCTCCTGTGTGAGTTCGCTGGTGTGCCTTTAGATTGCCTAACTGACTGAAACTCTTACCACATTCTGAGCAGTGATAAGGCTTTTCTCCTGTGTGAGTTCGTTGATGTGTCTTTAAGCCAACTAAGTGGCTAAAACTTTTTCCACACTCTGAGCACTGGTAGGGCCTCTCTCCTGTGTGAGTTCGCTGGTGTGTCTGTAGGACTCTCAGTTCAGTGAACGTTTTTCCACACTCTGAGCAATGGTGTGGCCTTTCTCCTGTGTGAATCCGCTGATGTGTCTTCAGGTTCCCTAACTGACTGAATCTTTTTTCACAGTGTGAGCACTGGTAGGGCCTCTCCCCCGTGTGAGTCCTTTGATGAACTTTCAGGCTAATTGAATGTCTGAAGCTCTTTCCACATTCTGAACATTTGAAGGGCTTCTCATCTGTATGACTTTGCTTGTGTATCTTTAATTCTTCAACGCATGTGAACCTGTGACCACACTGGGAGCAGAGGTAGGGTTTCTCTACTATGTGACCTTGTTGGTGTGTTTTTAGTTCTTTGAACCAAGTGAAGCTCATCCCACACTGAGAACAATGATAGTTCTTCTCTATTCCATGAGTTACCATATGTCTTTTTAAGTCGCCTGACTGAGTGAAATTTTTCCCACAATGCGAGCACTGATGTGGTCTCTCACCTGTGTGAGTCCGCTGGTGCATCTTTAGGCTTCCTACCTGACTGAAACGCTTCCCACACTGGGAGCACTGGTAGGGCCTCTCCCCTGTGTGAGTCCGCTGATGTGCTTTTAGGGTTCCAACTTGACTGAAGCTCTTTCCACAGTGGGAGCACTGGTTAGGCTTCCCACCAGTATGACTTTGCTCATGCATCTTTAATTCTTCAATGCATGTGAATCTATGATCACACTGGGAGCAGAGGTAGGGTTTCTCTACTATGTGATCTTGTTCGTGTGTTTTTAGTTCTTTGGACCAAGTGAAGCTCTTCCCACACTGTGAACAGTGATAGGGCTTTTCTATTCCGTGAGTCCGCATATGCCTTTTTAAGTCGCCTGACTGAGTGAAATTTTTCTCACAATGTGAACACTGATGTGGTCTCTCACCTGTGTGAGTCCGCTGGTGCACCTTTAGGCTTCCTACTTGACTGAAACTCTTCTCACACTGGGAGCACTGGTAGGGCCTCTCCCCTGTATGACTCCGCTGGTGCGTTTTTAGGTTTCTTAAAGTAGTGAAAGTCTTCCCACAATGGGAACAGCAATGAACTTTCAGTATCACACCAGAGCCAAGCTCCTCAGGGTGGGATTTCTTCACGTGTCTCTGGAGGCAAGTCTCTGATGTGTAGGACGAGGAACAGTGAGCACAGAGGAACTTCTTCACCTTCCTCCCTGTTACGAGAGCTTGGACTGAAAAATGAGGCATGGAAAAGAGTCATGGAAATAGGTTTGGAAATGGGTAATGGGAACAATAGTGATGTATTCATGAGAAATTAAGTCTATAGCTGCTAAGACCAAGAAAGCAATAATTCAGTAACAGACTGTGGAACAAGATGTGGAATTTTCTTGAAGCTGAAAAATTTTTCTATAATCACCTGGGTTAGGAGGTCTGACATTCCCTCTTCTCGTTGTCCGTCTCCCTTCAGTATCATCCACCTGAAGAGGGACAGTCAGCTGCTCCTCAGTCACATCCTGAAACACTTTTTCTTCTTTCACCTCCCCATTAAAGACGGGACACACTGTACTCTCTGCTTTCTGATGAAAAGAGAACAGAGTCGCAAAAAATTCTTCTGTAAATAGTTAATCTGGTCTATGGGACTGAAAGCGACATGTTTCAGCATCACACAAAGCGGCAGGGCCAGGTCTACCAATGTTTCACCAGGCATCACATTCTTTGCCTGACTGATACTAAACACACTCCTAATCCATCTACACAGCACTGCTGAAGGTACTACAGGTTAAAAGCACAGGTGACATGACAGCAGGTTTATGAAGATGTTTAGATGCAGATGTTCTGTCAAATTTACATGACTGAAGGCATTACACACAGACTGTAAAATCCCAGACGACTTCAGAAAGGTCAAGGTTCATGCGGTTACTTGGATACTGCTAATCAATGCAGTTGTGGCCACTTGTTTCAAGAGTGTAACTATTATACCTGTACCCAATAAGTCTAGACCCATTTCAGTTTGCATGCAGAGCTTATCGATCCACTGAGGATGCAATATCCACTACACTCCATCTCATTCTGACCCACTTGGAAAACTCAAACAACTATGCCAGAATCCTCATCACTGACTTCAGCTCAGCTTTTAATAATCATATCCTAACAGCTGATGGAGAAGGTTGCAACTGCAACTGAATTCCGCACTTCCTGATGCTGAGGCAGCAGGAAGGTAGAGCTGGCAACCACATATCAAAACCCACTTCAGTGAGCACAGACTCACCTCAGGTCTGTGTCCTGAGCCCACTGTTGTTCAACTTTCTAACCCACGACTGCATTGCCAGATTTAACTCCAACCACATCATCAAGTTTACTATTGACACCACAGTGGTGGGTCTCATCAGTAATGAAGACAAGTCAGCATACAGGATAGAAGTGGAGCAGCTGAAGGCATGGTGCAAGAACCATGATCTCACACTCAAGGTCAAGAAGACCAAGGAGATGCTCATCGACTTCAGGAGGGCTTGCTTGCAACAGCATCCTCCACTGCATTTCCTTGGGTGCGTTTCCCAAAAAAGATCAATCTTAGTGAATAATGAACAAAATAACAAACGATGTAGGTGAAGAACGAGTGAGATTTGCAAGTGTTTCCCTAAAGCCTTTATGATTCCAGATTTAACAAACAAACTTAAAGTAGTTCTTTGTTGGCTCCTCCCCAGCCTCTGTGTGAGAGAAGTACAGATTATTAATACAGACGCTCCTCTACTTACGAACTTTCAACTTATGAACTTTCAGACATACGAACGAAGAGGACTGTAAGTCCAAATTGTGTTCCTTGGCGCCAATTCTGCCTAGTACGATTTCTGGTCGCTACTCCCGCCGTGCAGCAGCGTAGCGCGCGTACTCCCAGCAGTTCTTAGTACTTGCGTGTACCCTTAAAATTATGTTGAATAATGACTTACGAACATTTCAAGTTGCGAACGGCCGTTTGGAACGTATCTCGTTCGCAAGTAGAGGAGCGTCTGTAACAGGAACATCAGTTACATGTATGTTGTATTATTGTCACGTCACATTTGCAAATGCAAAAAAAACTAATTTCAAAACAATAACAAAATATGTGAAAGCACACAAAGTTAAGACCAAAGTATATTGTATACATACAAATACACTAAAAAATGACAAGGAAATCTAATCTAATCCAACATGTGAATGCTGAAGGCAGCTGGGCCTCATATCAGCAGCGCTGCATTTCACCTTGTCAGGGCTGCTGTGCCCGGCCCCGTCCACATCCAATATGAGGACGTCCTGCGCTTCCTCCTTCACATCTGCCACACTTAGCTGGGGAGGTTTCTGGTCCATGCTGCAGCTGGCCACAGCCCTGCAGGGGGACGTCTGTGAGCAGAAAGGGAACGATGAACATGATTTGAAGTTGTTCGTTTACCAGAATCATGATACAAACGATGTATCTGTCCTGCAGCATCAGGCACAGATCTCTCAGTTCTGCTCTAAATGAGTCGCTGCCCTGTTAGTAAATGCTTTTCATCTCTTCTGTCTGTGGTCCTGGATGCAGCTAAAAAAGTAAACTTGGTTTGACACACACACCAAACTAAAAACACTCAAGTCGTAGCTAGGTATTATTCTTCAAATGCACTAAATGAACCAGCTTCCCTAAAACAATAACAACGTAGATGCTGTGGGAACAACAACAGCAAAGATCTATTCCTTGGACAGCACCATCACCCCCCCTACATCTAATGCCTACTCCTCCCACACCCCCAACCTCTATTAGCTCTAGCTGCCCTAAGTGTTCCTCCCAAAATTTTTTTATCAAAGGCCTAAATTTGACTTGTCTCGATGTAATCAGGTTCACCAGTGTGCATGTGTCTCTGGCTATCTTCTGATGTGCCACCATTAAGTGACACTGCTTCAATTATAGTGTGTCTCAAAATTTGAGCAGTTCCAGATCTCAGGCAGGCGGAGGGGTCATAATGCGACATTGTCCCTTCATTATAGTACTGTGGCCCCTCATTATTCCATTGCAGTTTATCTACCACAACGCTATACTCTTTATTTTTTTTTATTCTGTAATTCTGATTCACCTACATATTGTAACACCGGGTGCACTCTTTATTTGTGCTTTGATAAAGACAAACAGCGATCATGTATGCAGATCAGAACACATCCCCACAGTCGACAATGTTAAGTTCTAATAGTAATGTGTAGGCATTGGCTGGCACCACAGCTCAATAGAAGGGACAATACCTAACAACCGACATTCCCCAGCATGTTACATGTAATTGTAACAAGCAATATGTTACAGTTACAGAAATTTAAAACATGAATTTAAACCACCAAATTAGTTACAGCCTGGCAGCCGCAAAACATGCTGGGACGGGTTGCTCACCGAGTCCGCAGCACTTATCGGTCCCAAAACCATATGTATTTCCAACCCAACAATCTAACAAATCCATACGAACAAGGGAAGCTTTTATCAAATGTTCAAACTGGCTGCTAATTCAAATGCTCTACAGGGGCAGACCTAAGGGGTCAACCCTGATTAGAGCCGTCATGATTACTCGATTAAACTGGATTACTTGATTATTTAAAGCAGCAAAAATTTTCCTTGACGATTACTCTGTAATATGGTGGAAAGAATAGAGTGCATAGTGTATTGAAACAACATCCGGACCTGTCAGAATCTTATATACCCGGATCATGTCCCCCATAAGAACATAAGAAATTTACAAACGAGAGGAGGCCATTCGGCCCATGAGGGTTCAAATAAAGACCCAAAGCATCAGTTGTGTGGAAGCACTTCCCATTTTCACCACAGCATGACTGCAATGCAAATACATCTTAAAATAAGACAGTTTGACAGACTCACTCAATAAAAAAATGTGAGGTTAGCCATAGGTATGTGCCATTTGGCAAAATAATCACTGATAAAATTAAAGTTAACCTGTCACTTAGCCACACCACGTTACATAATGCAGTCCATAATAACCATATAATAATATAATATTTTTTTGTGAATACATTGTGTGTTGGTGCTGAACGTTTTTGGTAAAAAAAAAACACATCATGATATCTGAAGTTTTTAGTACTTAGGAGTTAAAAGTAAACTATATACCCACATAGAGCTTACTATCTACCAGCAGAGTCTGTCAAATTGGTTGGTGGTGTTGAGACACAAGGCAGTGCCGACAAATCATTTGCTTCTGCTCAATATTGCCTCTATTGAATACAAAATACTTTTATACAGCCCTAGACGCCTGTCTTTTCATGACCAGTTTCTCCTATTCGATCATTGTTTAATTTCTCATAAATACGCTACACGGTCTATGAGTGAGTCCAACAATATATTAGATAATCTGGAACCACCATTATAATGGCAAAGCTTGCTAAGTTTTGTTTCCTATCACTGAGTAAAAATATTTCAGTGCAACTTATTGATGGTTTAAACCCAGCAGTCCTTGAACTGTGACAAAAGCATGTGAACTAAGTGTTATGTCGATATTAACACTGTTTTGTTTGTGTGGAGTTTGCATGTTCACTCTGTGATGCATGGCCTTTCAGCGCATCCTCCAGTTTCCTTCCACTGCCCAAACATGCAATTTAATTGACCTAGAGTGATTAAATTGCATGTATTTGTGACTAAGTGTGCCAAATCGTCAGATTAATCAGCAGATTACTCGATTATTGATATAATCGATAGTGACAGCCCTATCCTTGATGGCACTAAAAATCGATAAATCTGGCCGATCGACCGCCAGCACGGACGTGGATTATTGCCGTTACATCGTTTTTATTTTTTCATTCTCTCTCATTTCTCTTTTGGTTAACAATAAATAATAATACCCAGGTCACCCCACATAAATATAACTAGCCCCTAAAGGATTCTTTCGATCTGAATGTTTAATTTTGAGAACTGATTCTTACGCTACAAATATTAATTCCTCATTTGGTAATTTAAATGCGCCTGAATTATTACAGCAACAGGGCATGAACTCTTACCAGTCAGGGCCGCTTATAAAGGGGGAGAATGGAAGGAAAGGGGACTTTCAGGGACCCGTGGACACCCCCCACTCGGCAAATTTCAGTTTAATCAAATTCTTTATTACAGTCATTGTACATCAGCACAACGAGACTTAGTAACTCTCTAAACGGTGCAAACAAAGACACAGGACAAAACGTAATATCTAAATAATACGTACGAAATAGCCAATAAATATGTGAAAAATACAAATGTGATAAATAGTATGTGTTGGTGTGGTGCGCGGGGGATATGTGTGATAGTTCTTTAGTGTCTATCCAAATTTTGCTTAGGGCAACGAAAAGCTTGGGTCAGCACCGAATATCGGCAACGGGATACCAACCTTAGTCTTATTTGCTATCGATTCAAAAATAAAATCAGTGGTATCGCCTGTCCAGAATATTCATTGGACATCCCTCATATTCTTTCCTGCTGTTTTTTTGTATCCTTTCTGCGACTCCACTGCCGAGACATAACGACCATAACGACGAATTACGTCATACGTTCAACGCCATGACGTTGAACCAGCTGCCGGTGAGCTTGGCGATGCCCGTTTTTATTTACTATTTCTTCTACCTGATGACGTTGGATTGCACGTCTCAGAAATTCGTTGTTCTAATCTGTTTTATCAAGTATTAGTGAACACCAAACGCAGTTATATTCTTCTTCAGGGTTGCCAATTCTCACACATCTGGCGTAACACACACGCTTTCAGACACTCACGCTCCTGCAAGATATCTATATCTATATTAATTTATATTATTACATTTATAAACCTAAAATGAGCTGCATCAAAAGCGCTGGGGTAATTTGCAAACATTACAAACTATTTAGGATAATAAAACGGTTACATACACGTAAATGCGTTTGCAGACTTGTCTCGAATTGAAAATTTCACGTCAGCCAGTTGACCAGAGGTGGCAGTCTTGCTTCTGCGTTTTAGTAATGGCATACAATTATCAAAATTGTTGACGTTTTTATTAATTTAAACCTAAAATTTCTCTGTGCAAATAACAGAGCCAGGTATAATAACGTTGTTGTAACGTTGTTGAAAGTATATATGCAACAATTAAAACGCCGTAGCCCTGAAATATGCGTAATCATTTGCATCGTTAATATTTCAAAGATGCAAAAATACCTACAATTTTTGTTATTTGAAATTGTTTATATAAACATATACGCACACACACACCCAACTTGCGCCGGGGTTCTCTTCTCCCTCCGTTTACAGAGATATAGTTTTGCTAACTGGCAAGCTTGAATAGCCCATATTGTGTGATTATGTGTGTGACCTGTGACGGACTGGCACCCTGCCTAGGATCGGCTCCAGCGCCCATCCACCTGCGACCCTGAGCATGCTAAATGAATACCATGGCTGACCAGTAGAGGGCGTCCGTGTAGCAACATTAATTCCAATTTACTTCAGGATTAAGATTGAAGCGATGGTATTATGGAGTCTGTCGTTTGCAGTAAGGCAGTGTTTGAAAATGACACTGAATTATTCGTAAGTTGAAATACAAAACGCAAACTTCATTTGCAATGTTTGTGTAGAATGGAAATTAGAAGAATACTGAATAACATGAACATATTTGGAAAGAAACCACCTTCACCATCCATAAAATTTGGAGTAAAAAAAAGGGCAGCCAGTGTTCAGTAATTTAATTACGGTCTGCTTCCTGCATGAAAGAGCGGATATTTTAGACTCCCAAAAGGAGTGTTCATAAATTGACCAGTGAAAGAGCCCAAGTACTTTTCTTCAAAATAGTATCCTGAGAGTAATAGAATAAAATATTTGGAAAAAATCAAAATGCTTGCATTTGGGTGTACATTATATTATTCATTTGTTCATTCATCAATATACAGTAGAAATTCGCTTATAGTGATCACTATAAACGGATGATCATTATCATAGACATAGATTTACGGGGGATACGTCCCCCCCAATATTGAGATGGGGGGGATTATCCCCCTCAGTTTGCAAGAAAAATGGTTAACATATCACATAAAGTTTTTTCTGACAGTTTTCACCTCGAGAACCCCTACCCTGTTAAAATGGTTTAATCTGAACTCCTGATCCAGCTTGCAGATACTCACACCTGAGAGCAAAGAACAGTGAATGGGAAAGGATGTCACGGCTTACTTGTTGCAGACCTCATAACCAACTGTAAATCAATAAGATTTTGGAATATCGATCCGTTTTCATAAAGGTTATCATTCCATTTGATTACACAAACTGCAACTAGCTTAGTTGCTAATATAGTACAAATAGCAACGCTGATAACGCAGCGGAAAACAACATTTGCTTCAGTCACAACTTCTCATCCCACCGTGTTTGCTGTCAGGGCATGAGTAAGAAGCCTGTCAAAAAATAAGGTCAGACCTGGCATTTATTTGAGAAACACCATAGAGTAAGTTACTCACTTACCAGAAACCCAGAATCATTTAGTTCATAAACAGTTGTCAGAAAGTCCCTTTCATTACTCAGAGATTCAATAAATTCCCTATATTTACTTATATGGTCTTATAAGATCTCCTAGTCACTGTTTTGTGCGTTGTGCTTGTACAAGTGATGCATTTCATTCAATTTTATTCATACATAAATTTTCACAACATTACCTTGTCTCAAAGAACTTTTTTTGTAGTTTCGCTGCTGCATCCTGGTGGCTCATTTTTGGCGGTTTATCATAAGCTTTGATAAATATATATTTGTCATTCAGAAAAAATGATTTTTTTTCCCATCATGTTTTCTGTGCACGCAGCATTAGCCTCAGGAAGCTAGTCAGAAGCAGATGAGTTACCGCAAGGCAAAGTAGGGCAATCAAAGTAAAAAAAAAAAAAAAAATACTGCAGTTTTAATCTTATCCATGAGCGCTGCTGTGTGGGAAGTGGATGATGCATTTGTAATTACCTTTCCCATTACAGTAGACTGTTAGATTATCTGTCAGAACTCAAACTTATTTAAAGCTAGATTATTAACTGAAACTGGAAACTACATCAGCCTATAACTGGACATGAAGAACATGGACAGCCTGAGTGTACTTCCCACCCAGGGATCAGGTATTCCTGCAGGGCTGTAGGGGGAGCAGTAGTTAAGGTTCACCTGTTTGTTATTATTAATGATATCACCCTGGGCTTTACCATCATTGCCCAGTTTTACCAATAATAAACATGACTACTCCCTACCTTTTCCCATTCAGATACCCCTGCAGGGCATCAGAGCATAACCCATCCAGCCTGCAAACAGCCCCTGATTCAGAGAGGGGCTTCCAGCAGCCTGGAGCAGCCTCTGCTACAGCAGCATTTCATCACGTGCCAGCATTAGGGTCCCTTACGGCAGCTTCTCTCTGCCCACATGCTGTACCTGCCCTGTAGGCATTGTAAAACTGTGGTTGAGTTCCTTCTCAGTACCTCTACCTGGGTCATAAGGAACAGCATGAACCATGGCAGCTGTATGTAAGTGTACCCAAAGAGCTCAGAAAACACTCCACCCTGTCTCAATTTGACCACAGAAATGTCTATAAAGCAAACTGTCCATTATTGATAAAATCACTGCTTCCCCTGCACTTGATTCCACTGGTGTTTCTGTCATTGACTGAAGTTCTTCCCACACTGGAAGCACTGGTTGGGCCTCTCCCTTCTGTGAATCCTGTGGTGGATCGTTAGGGCTCGTACTTGACTGAAGCTCTTCCCGCAGTGGGAGCACTGGCAGGGCTTTTCACATCTGAGATACTGCTGGTGCATCTTTTTCTCACACAAATTTCAAAGCATGAAAACCTACACTAGGAGCAGAGGTAGGGTTTCTCTACTGTGTGACCTTGTTGATGTGTTTTTAGGTCTTTGGACCAAGTGAAGCTCATCCCACACTGTGAACAATGATATGGCTTCTCTATACCATGAGTTAGCATATGCCTTTTTAAGTCGCCTGACTGAGTGAAATTTTTCCCACAATGTGAGCACTGATGGGGCCTTTCCCCTGTGTGAATCCGCTGGTGCATCTGTAGGTGTCCTAACTGACTGAAGCTGTTCCCACACTGGGAGCAGTGGTAGGGCTTCTGGCCTGTGTGAATTTGCTGGTGCTTGTTTAGAGCTCCTAAATGATTGAAGCTCTTCTCACACTGGGAGCAGTGGTAGGGCTTCTCTCCTGTGTGAGTTCGCTGGTGTGCCTTTAGGTTACCTGACTGACTAAAACTCTTATCACATTGTGAGCAGTGATACGGCTTTTCTCCTGTGTGAGTTCGTTGATGTGTCTTTAAGTCACTTAATTGGCTAAAACTCTTTGCACACTCTGAGCACTGATAGGGCCTCACCCCTGTGTGAATCCGCTGATGCTTCTTTAGGGCTCCTAAATGATTGAAGGTCTTCCCACACTGGGAGCACTGGTAGGGCCTCTCCCCTGTGTGAATCCACTGGTGGATCTTTAGGGCTCCTAATTGACTGAAGCTCTTCCCACAGTCGGAACACTGGTAGGGCCTCTCCCCCGTGTGAATCCGCTGGTGCGTTCGTAAGTGTCCTAGTTGACTGAAGCTGTTCCCACACTGGGAGCAGTGGTAGGGTTTTTTGCCTGTGTGAATTTGCTGGTGCTTGTTTAGAGCTCCTAAATGATTGAAGCTCTTCTCACACTGGGAGCAGTGGTAGGGCTTCTCTCCTGTGTGAGTTCGCTGGTGTGCCTTTAGGTTACCTGACTGACTAAAACTCTTATCACATTGTGAGCAGTGATACGGCTTTTCTCCTGTGTGAGTTCGTTGATGTGTCTTTAAGTCACTTAATTGGCTAAAACTCTTTGCACACTCAGAGCACTGGTAGGGCTTCTCGCCTGTGTGAATTTGTTGATGCTTCTTCAGATCTCCTGCATGACTAAATCTTTTCCCACAATGGGAGCACCAATGAACTTTCAGTATCATACTTGGATTAAACTCCTCAGGGTGGGATTTCTTGATGTGTCTGTTTAGGTAAGTCTCCAACATGTAGGATGAGGGACAGTGAGAACAGGGGAACTTGTTCACTCTCCTCCCTGGTACGAGAGCTTGAACTGAACAAAGAGGCATGGAGAAGAGCAAATATAAGTTTGGAAATGGGTAATGGGAACAAAAGGAGGAAATATATCCATAGCAAGACTAAGACGAAGAATTGAATGACACCAATCACATACAGCACTAGATATCTGTGTGATGCAGCATGCAGAATTTTCGGGAAGCTGGACGTTTTTTTTTTTTTTTTTATAGTCACCTGGGTTTGGAGGTCTGACACTCCCAGCCAGTTTCTCCTCAGTCACATCCTGAAACACTATTTCTTCTTTCACCACCCCATTAAAGACGGGACACACTGTACTTTCTGCTTTCTGAGGGGAAAAGAATGGAGTCAATAAAATTCTTCTGTAAAAAGTTTACGTGGTCTGTGGGACTGAAACCGACACGTTTCAACATCACGCAATTAAGCAGGGCCAGGTCTACCAATGTCTTTACCAGGTATCATACAGGAGACTTTTTTCCTGACTGATACTGAAGCTGCTGCTTTCTCTCCACTCCTAATCCATCTAAGCAGCTCACTGCTGAATGTACTACAGGGTAAAAGCACAGGTGACATGACAGCAGGCCTGTGAAGGTGTTTAGAAGCAGATTCACTGTCATATTTACATGGCTGGGGGCAGGACACACAGAGACTGTAAAATCCCAGATGACTTCAGAAACGTCAAGATTCGTGCTGTTGCCTGGATACTAACAAGCAAGCAACCTGTGAGTGTAGAAGGCAACTGGGCCCCACACTAGCAGTGCTCCATTTCACCTTGTCAGAGCTGCTGTGCCCGGCCCCATCCACATCTGATATGATGACTTCCTGCACTTCCTCCTTCATATACGCCACACTTAGCTGGGGAGGTTTCTGGTCCATGATGCAGCTGGCCACCACCCTGCAAGGGAAGGTCTGTGAACAGAAAGAGAGCAATGAAAATGTGTTGAACCTGTTCATTTAGAAGAATCATGATAGACAATGTATCTGTCTTGCAGGTTCAGGCTCAGAGCTCTCAGCTCTGCTTGAAATGAGTCATCAGGATGAAGATCCAAAGCCCAAGGAAACTTGTTCAGCCTAATTTGGCTGCGTGAGGGTCTGCAGGATTGGACTTTGTCCCTATGATCCAAAGGTTGCCAATTCAAATCATATCACAGTTAGGCCCTTCACAAGGCCCCTAATGCTGAAAACAGCTCCAGCGGCATTTGTTTAATGGCTAACAATAGCATATCAGATAGACAGGATATGTGAAAACTACGGAATTCACTTATGCAAATTTAAAATAAAGTCCAGTCCAATTATCATAGCTGGATGGACTTCTGAAGATGCAATCCTGCTAACTAGCATCCCTAAATAACCCCCAATGTTTGATAGGGTGTGTGAAATGTGATGTGTGTGACTGGCACATGCTTCGTGCCCTACGCTGCCTGGGATCAGCTCCAGCTCCACCTGCAACGTGGAGCAGGACATGCAGGAAGAAGAGGGACGACCGACATTCAAAAAAGAATGCCATGTCTGGCCACCAGAGGGCGACCGTGTAGTAACATTAATTCACATTTACTTCAGGCTTAAGTTAGAGGCTCTGGTATAATAGAGCCTGTTTGCAGTAGTGTGTCAGTTTTTGAGAATGATACTGATGGTGGCAGTACCGATTCTCCGCACCCCGGTCGCACACTGATCGGATTATTGACGCCAAATCATTTACTTCTCTCTCGTCTTTCGGCTGCTAGGCGCAAGAATCAATAAACCTGCCACAGCCCACCCCAACAAATTTAACTGGACGCTGATGGCCACGCCAATTTAAATCCTATGCAGGTGCCACCGCGGCGCTATAAAGGGGTTTTAAAACCGATTGGTTTTGCGCTGCGTTGAGCAAAGTGCAGCACAAACGCGGCGCTATGCACCACGGTCAAAGTTTAACTGCCCGCTTTGGCGCATTGACGCGCGACCAGTACAGACAAGTCACCGAACTGGGCACAGAAATCGAAATGGAAGAGAAACTTATACTCGTGTCTGAGTACCAGGAGCTAAATGACACAAGCGTACCATCTTTAGCATGCGAAATAAACATCGTCGTGACTGACCGCGAACGAGATGACAGGAGAAGGTTATGAAAACCACGCCGACTTGTTGCGTTGAACCCCGCGGCGCGCGCAGCGCGTGCCTCGTTCGGTCTGAAAGCCCCTCGAGCGAATGATACTGAAATATTGATTCTTTCAATCTGAATGTTTAACTTTGAGAATCGATGCCATCGTTAAAATATCGATTTGGCACCTGGTAATTTAAACGTTGAGACAGGCTATTATAACAACAGGACATGAAATCCTACCAGGTAGGGCTGCGCATAACGGGGAAGAAAGGAAGGAAGGGGGCTGTCAGTGGCCCGCCGGTACCCCCTCTCCTAGCCTCCCCCATTCGGCAAATTTCAGTCAAATTCTTCGTCATTTTATACACCAGTACAACGAGACTTAGATTTAGGGAGTTAGTAACTCCCGAGACGGTTCAAACAAAACGTAATATGTAAACACAAATAACCAATAATTAAGTGCAGAATTACAAATGTGAGAAATAACATGTTGTGGTACGGCGCGGGGGGGGTATGTGTTATAAAGCTTTTATTCGCCCCCGCAGATTTATCCCGACCAATATACAATTTTTGCTTAGAACCCCGAAAAGGTTTTGGCTGGCACCGAATATCGGCACACCTACTTGGTATTATGTGGTATCGCCCGTCCATAATACTCACTCTACAGCTCTTATTCCTCCCTATTCCTCCCTATTCCTCCGCTGCCAAGCAGAAATAAACGCCTGGACGTAACGCCCATAACGACGTATTACGTAATACGTCTAACGCCGTGCTGTCCGCTTGCTGTCGCTGTGCTTGGCCACGCCCAATTTCCACTGAATAATTTTTTTTCTGCCTGACCTGACGGCTTTGGATTCCACATCTCAGTAACTCGTTATTTTAATGTATCATATCAAATGTTATTGAAAATCAACCGCAACCGAATAATTCCATATATTTCAGTTCCTATTGACCTTGCGTCCATCTCTGGGCTTCTGCATTTTAGTAATAGCATATTTATTTAAATTGGTCACGTTTTTAATGAATTTAAACCTTAAAAATCTCTGTGCAAATAACTGAGCCAGATGATATAATGAAAAAAAAGCTTGAACATGGTTGAAAGTATATATGCAACAATTATATGTTGTTAACATACCAAACATATTAACAAATGTGAAATGAATAACCCATCGTTTCAGCTTCATTCGCACAACAACAGATAGATGTTCTCCCTCAGTTGAAAAAGCCTAAATAGCCCATATTGTGTGATTATGTGTGTGATCTGTGACGGACTGGCACCCTGCCTAGGATCGGCTCCAGCGCCCTTCCACCTGCGACCCAGTTGCAAGATAAGCGGCAGGACGAGGGACGGCATGCTAAATTAATATCATGGCTGACCAATAGAGGGCGTCCGTGTAGCAACATTAATTCATATTTACCTCAGGATTAAGTTTGAAGCTGTGGTATAATGGAGTCTGTCGTTTGCAGTAAGGCAGTGTTTGAGAATGACACTGAATTATTTGTAAGTTGAAATTCAAAACGCAAACTTCATTTGCAATGTTTGTGGAGAATGGAAATTAGAAGAACATGAACATATTTGGGAATAAACCACCTTACATCACCATCCACGAAGTGTAGTAGTAGGGCTGCCAGTAACGACTATTTTTTATATGGATTAATCTATAGACCATTTTATCGATTGGTCTATTCATCTAAAAGATTAATTTTCTTCCAGAAAGTCAAATAGACCGTTTAAGTTCATTTTAACAACAACAAACTACATATGTTATTGTAGACATTTCGGCACTAAACGGATATTATTTTCGCCCACAATTTAATAAGCAAATTAGAAGTATTCCTTAAATTATTAATGAGATGCGTATTGTGACATCCAAAAGGTAGTTATTTGTATAAATTTGGCGTATCCTTATGCTTATTGAAGTCGGCTAGCGGAGTACGCCACATACGATTGTTTTGGTAAATCATGGAAGCAGTACGCACTGAGGTCAAGAAAGGGACAGCTCAGCAACCACAACATCTTTTAAAAGAGGATACATTGTGGATAAACAAGGAAAAAAGATGGTGCTGGTTAGTCCGACACGTTTTGTTTTTTGTGAATATAGTTTTCATTTTGATTTCACCAATTAGTGTCCGTGTCGTTTCAGTTTTAGTTTAGGATAACAACACTGGTCCCAACAAGTCCAAAGCGCACGAACACACACCGGCACCGTCAATCCACATAGAATATGTCTAGATTTTTGCATAAACATTTTCTCAAACATTTATTCGATGGAGATTCTAAGGTAGCAGGCAGACAACTTTATTTCTTTAATAATGGGTACATTTATTAGCTACAATGACAAAAGATAATAAAATGCTCTTTAAAGTGATGGTAATTTAATAAACATGAATACACAACGCGTACGGTGGTTTTGCGTATTCTGGAGGTACAGACTAGTGCCTGTGTTTTCTGTTCAGGCCCTCGTGCATAGCACTAGTGCCCCCGTAGTATGCAATCGAACTCTGCACAGTGTAGAACCACCTTCTTGTTTTGTGATCATTTTAACTACTCCCATAATTACAGACATCATCGACTACGTCAACTAATCGTGGCCGCCGTAGTGAGGAGTAAAACAGAAAAAGTGCAGCCAGTGTTCGATAAAGCTATAGGACGCCAGCTGTCTGGATTGGAATAAAATGTAATTACGGTGCGCTTCATATGGGTGGGAAGGGAAAAGTCAACAATGTTGCAGCATGAAACAGCAGATATTTTACTGTCTCAAAAAATTCATAAATCGGCCAGTGAAAGAGTGCACGTATGTCTCTTCAAAATAATATTCCATAATCTTTAGAATCAAATATTTGGAACAAATTGAAATGCTTGCAAATGTTTATTATACATTCATTCGGGCATGCATAACTATATGCCGTCTTCATATATTCATTCATACATTTATAATCTAGAAGACGCTACTGGGCGGGGAGTTGATGACCTTTTTGTAATTACCTTTCCCATTACCGTCCCTACAAAGTAATAGCATCATTTTTCTTTGGATTGTCTGTGAGAACTCAATTAAACTGAAGCTTAAGCAAAATTAAGAACATTTTTTTTTTACAAAAAACAAGAACAAAAAACAAAAATTAAACAAACTGTGCATGAGAACATGAAATTGTAAACTACACCAGCCCATACTAGGATATGAAGAATAAGGGCAGCCTGCCTTTAAAAGCCAAAAGCAAGATCTGTGTGACGTCCATCCAGTAAAATTTGACAAGTAGATCAGCCTGTGATGGACCTGAGCATCCGAATGTGCTTCCCACCCATGGATCGGGTATTCCTGCAGGACTGTGGGGGGGGGGCAGTAGTCAAGGCCCATGATTATTAATAACATTACCCAGGGCTTTACCATCACTGCCCAGTTTGACCAATAACAAACATGAATACCTGTTCCCATTCAGACACCCCTGCAGGACTCTGAGCATAACCCATCCAGCCTGCAAACAGTCCCTGATTCAGAGAGGGGCTTCCAGCAGCCTGGAGCAGCCTCTACTACAGCAGCATTTCATCATGTGCCAGCATTAGGGTCCCTTACGGCAGCTTCTCTCTACCTGCATGCACTGTACTGTAAAGCCTGCAGTTGAGTTCTTTCCCAGTCAGCACCTCGACTTTGGCCATTAGGAGCAGCATGGACCATGGCAGCTGTATCCACACTGTATGTAAGTGTATCCAGGGAGCTCAGTAAGCACTCAACTCTGTCTCCCAGAAATCATTCTATATAGCAAACTGTTCATTAATGACATTATCACTGATTTACCTATGCTAATCCACTAGTTTCTCTTATGTTTTTCAGATTGACTGAAGCTCCTCCCACACTGGGAGCACTGGTATGTCTTCTCTCCAGAGTCCTTTGGTGTCTCATCAGTTCTGAAAATTGTCCAAATGTGTTCTATGCACTCTGAGCAGTGGCAGGGCATCTCTCGTGTCGATATACTTATGAACGTTTAGGTTTCCTACTTCACTGAACTGTTTCCTACACATAAAGCAAACATACAGCTTTTTACTCATATGGGTCTATCATTGTTGTCACAAGTTTCCAATCCCAACAAAAGTTTTATTCATACTGGGAGCACTAGTAAGGCATCATTCTTGTGGGAGTCTGTCTGACTTTGTCTCCAAAGCAGGTAAAACTGTTCCCACAACAAAAACACCGGCTGCATCATTCCCCAATGTGAGCTTGTTGGTGTGTCTTAAGATCTCTTAATCGAATAAAAGTCTTTGCACATTGAGAACAGTGATATGGCCTTTCTCCTGTGTGAGTTCGCTGGTGTGCCTTTAGGCTGCTTGACTGGCTGAAGCTCTTCCCACACTGGGAACACTGATGGGGCCTCTCCCCTGTGTGAGTCAGCTGATGTTTCTTTAGGTATCCTAAATGACTGAAGCTCTTCCCACACTCGGAGCATTGGTAGGGCCTCTCCCCTGTGTGAATCCACTGGTGCTTCTTTAGGTCTCCAAAATGAATGAAGGCTTTCCCACACTGAGAGCACTGGTAGGGCCTCTCCCCTGTGTGAATCCGCTGGTGCTTCTGTAGGGCTCCTACATGAATGAAGCTTTTCCCACACTGGGAGCACTGGTAGGGCCTCTCCCCTGTGTGACTTCGCTCGTGGATCTGTCGGGATCCTGGATAAGGGAAGCTCTTATTACAGTAGGCACACTGGTAGGGTCTCTCCCCTGTATGAATCCGCTTGTGGCTCTTTAGGGATGATAATTGCTTGAAGCTCTTCTTACACTGGGAGCACTGGTAGGGCCTCTCCCCTGTGTGAATCCGCTGGTGGTTCTTTAGGGTTGCTAATCTTTTAAAGCTCTTCTCACACTGGGAGCACTGGTAGGGCCTCTCTCCCGTGTGAATCCGTTGGTGTGTCTTTAGGCTTTCTGATCGACGGAAGTTCTTCCCACAATGGGAGCAGCAGTGAACTTTCGGTGTCATACTGAGGTTAAACTTCTTGAGCTGTCTCTGGACATAAGCCTTTGACATATTTGGCAATGTCATGATGTGACGGTATGGCTCTGACGTGTAGGATGGCAAACAGTAAAAAAAGGGGAACTTCTTCACTCCCCTCTCTGGCAGTACAGCCTGGACTGAATAATGAGGCACAGAGAAGAGCAAACATAAGCTTGGAAATGGGTAATGGGAACAAAAGTGATGAATTCAGCAGAAATAAAGTCCATTGCAGTAGAGTCTAAAGGCTGATTCATACTTCACTTTTCTGCATGCACTTTCAATCGTGCACAGGGTGAGGTGATGTAAATTTCTGGGGTTTGCGCTGGATGGCTACCGATGGTGCCTGCGTAGCCCAGACTTTTTTGTAGGGGCAGAAATCATGTGAAATCACATTGACTGTGCATTTGCAAGGACACTGACTAGGCGTTTGCTGTAGGTGAGCAACAGTGACTTACATAGAGCAGTGGTCAACCAAGAAAGAGTAGAAGAATAGTTGCAGGACTTGAAGAGATAACCGCATATCTAGTTTTGAATGTCCACATCATATGTACTGTTCAGACGTTATGCTGCAGTATAAGGTATTTTTAAAATGAACACCATTCCTGCATTTTGAAATCTTGGCAATAAAATTCACCAGGGGAGGGGGGGAGGTCACGGTTAATTCTGCCATTGAAATTTAGGTTTTGAAAATGCTGCTGTATGCCGTATTACTTCAAGCCCAGACTAACAACTTTAAAACTGTTCATAAAAAGCCATTACTGTTTCACTACATTGCATGTAGCTGCTGAAATGCATCTGCCCTCTGCTGGTCAGGTGGAATATCACCGCTGTATGCGTACATCGACCAAGACCATCAGCATCCACAGCCAAATGTAGTATGAATACAAACTACTGTGTTCATGACTGTCCGCAGCCCAAAAGTGCATGTGGAAAAGTGAAATATGAACTAGCCTTAATAGAGCAAGAATACAGTAAGAATCAGTAACACAGATTGCATACAGCACTAGGTATCTGTGTGATGCAGCATGTGGAATTTTCTGGAAGCTGGAAGATATTCTATAGTCACCTGGGATTGGAGGTCTGACACTCCCAGACAGCTTCTCCTCAGTCACGTCCTGAAACACTGTCTCTTCTTTCATCTCCCCATTAAGGACGGGACACACTGTACTCTCTGCTTTCTGAGGGAAAAAATGGAGTCAATAAAACTCTTCTGTAAAGAGTTCATGTGGTCTGTGGGACTGAAACCGACACGTTTCAATATCACACAAAGAGGCAGGGCCAGGTCTACCAATTAGAGATGCACTGATCGATCGACCAGGGACCAGAATCGGCCAATTTTCAGCATGCTTGGCCTGGACCAGAGACCGGCCGATCAGTCTCATGTACAGCGGTACCTCGGTATACGTCCACTTTGGAATAAGTCCAACTTGGTATACGTCCTGTTTGGACGCGAAAATGTTTGCTTGATATACGACCTTTGTTTGGACTACGACTCACGTGCTAGAACTTGTATGGGTCAAAATGAGTCACGACACCGTGCGCTACCCTCCAGTATCTTTCGAGGTTAGGACATGGCCAGTAAATATGGATGAGGGAAGCATCTTCACCCCCACGTTTATCACAGCAGGGATTCAAATCTGGGTAAATATGAGATAATTTGGTTTTGCACATATGGACCCTGTGTACAGCCTTAAACTGTAGAAGACAATGTCAGGCACAGAAGGATGTTGAATTAACCAACTTAAAAATTAAATCCCACGTGTCCTCGGATAGTGACATGTTTAAATCTGTTCCCAATCAGATTTAATTCTATCAATAGAAAGACCTTTCATGCCAGTCAGTTTATCATATACAACGGATATTAATCCTTTACTAATTGGATGCAACGTGAGAAACTTATCAGCTGTATTCATAACTGTTGCCTCAGGGAAATTCGGAATCCGAGACTGCAGGAAGTGCCTAATCTGCAGGTATCTGAAGAAATATGTATATGGGGAATTAAATATCTTAAATAGTTGAAGATGCAGAGTAATTATCAATAAACAAGTCATTGAAACAACTGATGCCGCTACTGAACCATTCTTGAAATACAGGGTCAGTCAAAGAGGGTTGAAACAAATGATTTGATACAATTGGCCACGAGAGAGAAATCTGTTACACCAAAGTGTTTTCTCATCTGAGCCCATACTGTTACACTATGCAAGACAACCAGATTATCAATTGCCTTGCTTGAGGGTAACGGAAGTGAAGATCCAAGGTGTGATAAAACAGAAAAGTCTTTAACAGAGTCCAATTCCATTGATACCCAGGATGGACGATTGTCATTGTTTTGGAAATGGAACCAAAATGTAATACAGCGTATATTAGCAACCCAATAGTAATAGCGGAAGTTAGGCAGCCCAAGGCCACCATAATTCCTAGATTTCTGGAGATGGCCTTTATTCAGACGGGGACGTTTGCCTTTCCATATATAAGATGATATCTCTGAATCCAAAGAATCAAAAAAAGATTTAGGAATAAAGGTAGGTATTGACTGGAACATTTTTTTAGCTGAATGAATTAGCCAAGGGGGGGCATTGTGTCAGGGACTGATTTGTATTATTTAACAAAGTGAGAAAGTTTTCTTTGAAGAGACATTTATGTTTCCTTGTAACTGTTATGCCTAAGTATGTGAACTGATTTTCTGCAATTTTGAATGGAAAATTAGAATACCCCAAAGCTGATGTTCCTCCATCAATATGGAACAGCTGACTTTTATGCAAGTCCAACTTGTATCCAGAAAAACAACCAAACTGGGTAAGTATTGATAGCATGGAGGGTATGGATGTTCTTGGGCTCGATAGAAAAATCAACAAGTCATCTGCGTGAAGACACTTTATGCTCAACACCTCTCCCCTAGATCCCCAAAACGTCCATACAATTTCAGAGTGTAACAGCCAGTGGCTCTATAGCCAGATCAAAGAGTAATGGACTCAGGGGGCACCCATGACGTGTTCCCACCTGTGGACTTTTTATTTTAAGATGAGTAAAAAAAGAGAAAAAGGTCAATGTCGTATTATCTGGTGAATTTAAACATACAGGAAAATGATAAAGTAACTGACATTTGTTTTGTTATTTAAATCTGTTGCACCTGCTCTCGTGTGGTTAAGTAAAATATGTCAGATAAAGTCGGGTGTACGCAGCTCATTTTCAGGTCATTGTTATTTGTGCCTCTTTCCCGTTACCGAGCGCTTAATTTTGAGACTTGTTTAAATGAGAGATCCCGTAACTTAGTGCATTTTGTGGGAAACTGTAATTTTGTTATGAAAATAAAAAATTTTATTGAAGAAAAGTTAAATCTTTCTTTGTATATGCTGTCAATTATACTTTTTGGAAAGAAAACTGGAATCAGCAAAAATCGATATCAGCCAGTCACACTGAAGAAAATTGCAATCAGTGCATCTCTACTACTAATGTCTTTACCAGACATCATACAGGAGACTTTTTTCCTGACTGATACTGAACACAAGCTGCCCTCAAGCTGCTGCTCTCTCTCCACTCCTAATCCATCTAAGCAGCTCACTGCTGAAGGTACTACAGGGTAAAAGCACAGGTGACATGACAGCAGGCCTGTGAAGGTGTTAGATGCAGATTCAATGTCATAGTTACATGGCTGGAGGCAGGACACACAGAGACTGAGTAAAATCCCACATGACTTTAGAAAGGTCAAGGTTCATGCGGTTGCCTGGATACTAACAAGCAAGCAACCTGTGAGTGTAGAAGACAGCTGAGCCTCACACCAGCGGCGCTCCATTTCACCTTGTAAGGGCTGCTGTGCCCGGCCCCGTCCACATCCGATATGAGGACATCCTGCGCTTCCTCCTTCACATCTGCCACACTTATCTGGGGAAGTTTCTGGTCCATGATGCAGCTGGCCACCACCCTGCAAAGGAAGGTCTGTGAACAGAAAGAGAGCAATGAACATGTTTTGAACCTGTTCATTTAGAAGGATCATGATAGACAATGTATCTGTCTTGCAGCTTCAGGCTCAGAGCTCTCAGCTCTGCTTGGAATGAGTCATCAGGATGAGTCATCCGAAGCCCAAGGAAATTTGTTCAGCATTGAAGTTGTTCATTTAGCAGAATCATAACACAGATGATGTATCTGTCCTGCACCATCAGACACTGAGCTCTCAGCTCTGCTCTAACTGGGTCATCAGGGTGAAGATCTGAAGCACCTGGAAACTTGTCCTGCCTAATGTAGCCGTGTGTGACTCTGCAGGATTGGACTCTGTGTCTGTGATCAGAAGGTTGCCAGTTCAGATCCCATGGCTGGCATAGTGTTCTTATTACTGGAGTTGCTTCCACTCAATATATACATGGTCTGACCTGAAACAATGAAACTAAGACTGAACTTACGTGACTGGGGTTTAAGCTGCTTTGTTAATAAATGCTTTTCATCTCCTCAGTCTGCAGACCTGGATGGAACTAAGAAAAAAGGAAACTTGGTTTGTCGTATACACCAAACTAAAAACCATCATAGCTAGATATTCCTCCAATACACCAAACAAAACCAGCATCCCTAAAACAGTGACAAATTAGATGCTGTGGAAACAAGAACAGCATAGGTCTATTCCTCAAACAGCACCATTACACCTCCCCTCCATCTAATGCATGCTCCTCCCACTAGGGGCGGGCAGCTTGATACTATATTTCGAATCATGTGTTGAGTTTTCAAAGCAATAGTGCTTTGAGGAAGTGCATCGGAGCCTCAGACGCTCCTCTACTTACGAACGAGATATGTTATGAACGGCCGTTCGCAACATGAAATGTTCGTAAGTCGTTATTCACCATCATTTTAAGGGTACACGCAAGTACTAAGAACTACGATGCTGGGAGTACGCACGTTACACTGCTGCTCGGCGGGAGAAGTCGTACTAGGCGGAGCTGGCTCGCAGAAAAAAAAAATTATGTTGCGGACATGACAATTGAACACAATTTGGACTTACAATCCTCTTCATTTGTATGTCTGAAAGTTCGTAAGTTGAACGTTCATAAGTAGAGTGGTGTCCGATATATATATATATATATATGTATACACAGATATATACACAGTTATTTATAAAATTATTTATATTTATACATATCAAAATATTTATAAAATATTCTTCGCCTTTGCACTGTTTCGTATAGACTCGTTTGGATGCTCACGTAAAAATTCAAGTCCGGTATGCACTTCAAGATGTTTTGTTAGTTGTTGTCGACAGTATTGTGAGAGTTCACCCATTCAATACATAAGATATTGAAAACGTAAGCAAAAGACCCAGGCGTCAAGTATGGGAGCATTTCTATTTACAAACCCCTACAAAGGTGATGTGTATAGGAGACCAGTAATTGTCATATAATAACACATCATCAATGCCTCACCATCTACATGCTTTTTTTTACAAGCTTTGGAGAGAAACAACACACCTGGTGCTATGGAGTCTACACCAATTCGAGGAGGTAACTTTAGTGAAGTTATCTTAGGAATAATACAATAGAAAAGACTGAGAAAACAAGAATTGACTAAGCCATTTATAATAGGCAAATAAGCTGTCATTTTTTTAATGGACTACTTTATTTAATCAAATGCTACAAAATGTAACTTTGAAAACATAGACCATCGTGTCTACAGGAAGACAAAACTGGACAAAGCTCTGTTGAATATGATTGTCAAGAATTAATTTTTCAATTGTTGAAGATGAAGATCTCAGAACATTTGTAATCAAACTAGACCTCGCTTTCATCCTGCCAACCAGGAAAATTCTGAAGACTATGTCGGCCCAGAAATATTCCGAAGAAAAGGAGAAGGCTGTGACAGGTACAGAAGGTTCATATGTGGACCTCCCTATATGTTTATGCTTACCTTGAAATGTCTTACCATTATGCTACTACACTTAATCTGGCTTCTCTCCTTCTTAGTGTGACTAAGCTTCCAAGAGCCCATACAGCAGAAAACATCAAGGAAGCTGTACATTAAATATACCCCCATAACTGAAGGATTCAAGGGTTTCATTTGTCATCTGCAAGATATACAGTAAGGCTGACAATATCCAAGGTGATTAACTCCACCATAATAAATACTGAAAGCAAAATAAAGACATTAAAAGAATCAGTATAATATCATAAATAAGGAAGTTATACTGTAAAAAAAGAAAAGACAATAGATATATACAGCACAATGTTCTTCGACGCACAATGTACGCAGTTTCTCTCTACTGTGCTGCAGTTGCCTTATCTTCAAAATAAATTCAGACCCGGCATAGCCAGACGTTAATATACAGCACAGACATTACCAACTGCGAAGATCGCGGAGCTGTACGCGATTTAGCGTCCGTTTCCATGGTGAATCATTTTTTCAGCGATCGGCTGATGATGGCTTTTTGTTGTTCCACGAGTCCACGCTTCAGTTAGAATTAACACTCAGAGCTAAATAAACTCAGACCCCTAATAAGTAATCAGCGTTTCTGGAACTGATACAATGTTTACGTCGTTTCAGGCGCATTCAAGTGATAGTTAAGGTTTAAACCCTAACTCGTTTTCTGGAATACAACCCCAGGCTATGAACGCCAACCAGGCAGGGCTGCTCATAAGGGGGGAGAAAATACGGAAAGAGAATTTTCAGGGGCCCGGCGGCATCCCCTCTCCTCCCCTCCCCCGCTCGGCAAATTACGAGGCAGAAGTTTGGAATTCGAAGTTCCGACTCAGTTGGCTTCTTATTTGCATTTGTCTTATTCATTTTGAAAATACAAAATGACGTATGAATAAAACGTTTATGCTGTAACACGTTTATGTATTTCATATATGTTTTTCACATATTTCCCTGTATTGATAATGGTCGAATTACCCAGGCATAATGTGCTCTCTCTTTCGTGACAATAAAATGGCAGCATGGCATGGTGAGCAACTGCATTTAAACGAGAAGCCACATTTCCAATCTGGAGGTCTTATTCGTTTTTGGCCAGGCGTTAGGAAACACTGAAATTAGCCTGGGCCAAGATGAATAGGATGAATCCCATATTTCCAGCAGTTTTTTCGGGTATAAAACCAATCTGGGCCAGGCTAATTCCAGTGTTACCTAACAGAAGCATACATGCTATGTACTATGCGAATAAAACCAAATGAATCGGAAGCTGCAGATAAGTAGCCAACTTCAGTCTCCTTGGCAAATTTAAATTCAATTAAATTCTTTATTGTTGTCACTGAACAAGAAGGCACAACTAGATTGATCAGCGATTTTCCACGATGCAAAAAGACACAAGACAGAACATAACATGCAAATATTAAAATATATACAAAATTGCCAAAATGTGCAAAAATACAATTGTGATAGCCAGTATGTAGTGGTGTGGCGCGTATGGGATATGTGTGAGATTCCTTTAGTACCAATTTAACTTTTATTTTTCCCCGCAAATTTAAAACGCCCGCTGTCCAAACTTTGCTTAGGGTCCTGAAAAGGTTTGGGTGGGCGCCGAATATCGACATCGGGATACCAACCTTGGTATAATTTGGTATCGCTCGTCCATAATACTCACCCCAAATCCTTCATACTCCTACGCGCCACTCCACTGCAGAGCAGAACTTACCTCGAATAAGTAACGAAGTATTGTGCAATACGTTTAAGCATAGATAACTATTTAAGGCCATGACGCCCCCGCTGCGACGTGCTTGGCCACGCCCCATTTCTGCCGAATGTATTTTCTGGTGGACGGTCTTAAATGCATGGTCAAAAAGTGATCATTTTAATTTGTCATACCAAATATTACTGAAAATAAAAAGGCAAACATTTATTAAAACTGGTCATGTTTTTATTAATTTAACCCTAAATAAGTAAACATATTTTGGCCAATATCGTTCAAAGAACTGAACAAGATATGTGCAAGAATTAGATGACCTCAAAACATCAAAACTAAATTATATTTACTATTCATTTCAATTCTTAATATTTCACATAAAAGACGTCATATACCCCAAAGGTTCCTTCTGAAAAGCAATTAACCAAAAACTGCGATTTTCTAAAATTTGCATTCAATTATATATAATTGAATTCAGTTATCCATTGTTTCAGTTTCATTTGCATAACAACACTGATGCATGTTCTCCCCCATGTTCTGAGGGATTTGTCCCACAATTTAAAGAGATCCAGTTTTGCTAACTGGCATCCCTAAATAGCCCGCACTATGTGTTTATGTGCTACGACTGGTTATCAGGGGCATAGATTTCATGTTCACATTATGTATGTGTATGTGAGGCGGGGGGGGGGGATTATTATTTGTTTGTTTGTTGCTTAATGTAAAACTTTACCGTATATTTCTCATATATGGGAAGTGTGCGGGAAGTGGATGACCCATTTGAAATCACTTTTCCAGATGCTGCCATTCTTTTTCTTTGGATTGCTGTGAGAACTCAAACTTAATTAAAGCTACATCTTAACCAAAACTGGATCAAACCGTGCATGAGAACATGAAATGGTAAACTCCAGTTACTTAATGGGTATTTATGAGAATTGGGACAAAACCTTATTTTGGGAGGATGTTTTTGCTTTTCAATCATGTGGAGAAAATATATTTAATGGACCAAAGTCTTGACTATTAAATTTTGTAATGGGCCAACCTCATATTAAACAGCATTGTTTGGCAGCTGAGGGTTTCAATTTTGTCAACTTCGTCAGTGACACAAAAATTCATATTATAGCATAAAACACATTTATAACACAAAGCAGGTGTACAATAGAATTTTTTATTGACAATTTCATTTTTTAAATCATTCGGAGCATATGTTTAATGAATATAACAGAAAATAATCCATCTGACGGAGCTGACGTCACAAAATGGAAGACAAACGTTTACAAATCTTGGAAGCACACACAGTGCCATTCCAAACATGAATCTACTATTTTTGGTTAACAGAACTCTGTTACATCAAAGCCTTTAAAATATCTGATGGAGGCGACAAAATTGTTATAATTTGTAATTTCACAGCATATTCTTGATGAATAGCCATTTTATTTTTTGCCGAGTGCTCTTAATGATAATCAAAATATGCATCTTTAAACCATTATTTTTATTTAGTTTTGATTTAGCATGGCTACAGGGTTCACCTGATTCAATATTATTAAATGAAGTTACCAAAAAAAACAGAGCATAGCAAATTCTTTAGCAGCATTCCCTCCTTTTTCAAAACCAGGAAGTGAGGCAGGGATCCTTAGGATATAGCTAACACTTCTTATCTACTGGTGGACTTCTTATATGTTTTTGTAGAAATCTGACGGAGTTGACAAAAATCTGAGACAATTCAAAAGGTGTTACGCCGTGTACGGGAAACATGAGCAAAGAGCCGGGGATCGGGGAAAGCAGGGTTTATTAACAGGGTGACTTACTCAGACACGGAGCAAACGTGGACGCAACAATACAATGACCGGACTGGGGAAACGAACGTAACGTGGACTTAAATACAAAGCACTAATGACAGGAACAAGAAACAGCTGGTAAACACGGGGAATCCACACGAGGGTAACGAGTAGGTGGAGTCGACGAGGGGGCGGAACGAGCAGGGCAGGACAAAAGGGGCAACATTTTCATAAAAATATATATTTTTAAACAAAGATGATTATAATAGTAAATTTCTACATCTATTTTATCAGTAGGTATTATTAGTTATAGATTTTGTAGGCTGCTTTTAACACATTTTTTAATTGTTTAAAGTTATGAATTCTTGTCTGGGAGGACAGTGTTTTCTGGCACAGGGCAAGTTTAGAAGTTAAAAGAAAAGAAAGCAGACCAATAATTATGTATATCTTACTGATTTCATACATATGAATATTTAAAATATGAACTGTTACCAAAAAATAGAATTAGTATGCCAATATGTAATATTTTAAAGTTTTTTTGTAGGATGTGATTTGGTCCAGTTCTGATGAATGGTGGACTAATTGTATTCCATGTGGTTGTGTATATTGGACTTGTATTTGGGCTCAATTTTTCTATCTTACTTTGCACAGTGAGCTTACTTTGGGGTTGTATACAGAGGTAAGGTTACTTGTTTGTCTCATGAGACTTGGCAACACTGTTTATGTATCCTTATGTGCGGAAAAACTGTAGGCTTATTCACCAGCAGATGTAGGATAACTACTGTTTATGCAAACTACTGAACAGTTTCGCCAAAAATGGGGGCATAATTTCAAAAACTTGCTCTAAAAGGTCTAGTTAAAGGTAAGAAAAAAAACAGACCGGGTTGTCAAGGCAAACACACGCTTACTGCGGCTCATTTCAGTTTTACTCTGAATAAAGGGAGAGAACCCAATGACATGGATGAGCTGCTATGTCGGCTTTGTCCAGAAGGAATGCCGCTTTCGTCAAAGTGACAGGTCGGGTTACCGGGGGGGGGGCCAGGAGTAGTGGTTAGTGTTGTTAATTATTTCCAGATGTTGCAGGTGGTCTTTATTATTATGTATTGA
>JAODKC010000117.1:31258986-31272876 GCA_026777985.1 Mormyrops attenuatus | reverse complement strand
TCAATACATAATAATAAAGACCACCTGCAACATCTGGAAATAATTAACAACACTAACCACTACTCCTGGCCCCCCCCGGTGACCCGACCTGTCACTTTGACGAAAGCGGCATTCCTATACTCTCTTACAGACATGTGGTTAAGCTCAAATAAAGTCTCGAGCAATACTTTGGCATCATCACATAGATTACTGAAATGCCTCTCTCTGATATCCCGAATAAACTTCTCCAGTGATTCCAGTTATGAATGAACTCTGTAGCCAGGATAATTACCTGTTCTAACTACACTTCACACATTACACCACTCTTTATTGAATTCCCCTGGTGTCCTGCAATTTACCAAATATGCTACAAAACACTGCTGTTAACATGTTAACCTTACCTAATCTCACCCCATCCTACCTCACAGATCTTCTGCAGAGCTACACTCCCTCTGCTTCTCATCCTCAGGTTAACTTTATGTCCCGAACATTAAACTGTACACCATGGGTGCCAGAGGCTTCTCCATCACTACATCCAAACTCTGGAATTATCTTCCCTATCATATCCGTCAACTGGATTCTATGTTACAATTTTAAACCACTGTGAAATCTCATCTTTTTAAACTGGAATACTCACTTTGAATCCATCTGTTTGAAAGCTCACAACGTACTGCTTTGCAATCTGATTTTATTGGTGTGATTGTGTTTGTTGATGTTGTTTTTCCTCTTGTGAGGTGACCTTGAGTGTCTCGTAAATGAAATGTACTATTATTACTATTATGATTACTATTACAACTATCATCACTATTAATCATCGTCAACAATAACAACAACAATAATAAAAATAACAATAATAATATTAGGGCGTCTCCCTGGTGTGATCTTGTTTGTGGGTCTTTAGGCCTCGTACTTGACTGAAACTCTTCTCACACTGGGAGCACTGGTAGGGTCTCTCTCCTGTATGAATCCGCTGGTGGATCTTAAGGGTTCCTAACTGACTGAAGCTCTTCCCACACTGGGAACAGTAGTAGGGCCGCTCTCCTGTGTGAATACGCTGGTGTGCCTTTAAGTTGCTTGACTGACTGAAACTCTTACCACATTCTGAGCAGCGGTAAGGCTTTTCTCCTGTGTGAGTTCGTTGATGTGTCTTTAAGTCACATAATTGGCGAAAACTCTTTGCGCAGTCTGAGCAGTGGTAAAGCCTCTCCCTTGTGTGAGTCCGCTGGTGTGTGTTTAGATCTCCTAAATGACTAAAACTCTTCCCACAATGGGAGCATTCGTAAGGCCTCTCCCTAATGTGAGTGCGCTCGTGCACCTTTAGGGTTCCTGACTGACTGAAGCTCTTCCCACAATGGGAGCAGTGGTAGGGCCTCTCTCCTGTGTGAGTTCGTTGGTGCTTGTTTAGGGCTCCTAAATGATTGAAGCTCTTCTCACACTGGGAGCACTGGTAGGGCCTCTCTCCTGTGTGAATTCGTTGATGTGCCTTTAGAGTGCCTAACTGACTGAAACTCTTACCACATTCTGAGCAGTGATAAGGCTTTTCTCCTGTGTGAGTTCGTTGATGTATCTTTAAGTCACGTAACTGGCGAAAACTTTTTGCACACACTGAGCACTGGTAGGGCTTCTCCCCAGTGTGAATTCTCTGGTGTGTCTGTAGGTGTCCTAACTGACTGAAGCTGTTTCCACACTGGGAGCACTGGTAGGGCCTCACCCCTGTGTGAATCCATTTGTGCTTGTTTAGGGCTCCTAAATGTTTGAAGCTCTTTTCACACTGGGAGCACTGGAAGGGCCTCTGTCCTGTATGAATCCACTGGTGGATCTTTAGGGTCCCTACTTGACTGAAACACTTCCCACACTGGGGGCATCGGTAAGGCCTCTCCCCTGAATGAATCCGCTGGTGCGTCTGTAGTTGTCCTAACTGACTGAAGCTGTTCCCACACTGGGAGCACTGGTAGGGCTTCTCGCCTTTGTGAATTTGCTGGTGGGTCTTTAGGGCTCCTACTTGACTGAAGCTCTTCCCACACTGGGAGCAGTGGTAGGGCCTCTCTCCTGTGTGAGTTCGTTGGTGTGCCTTTAAGTTGCTTGGCTGACTGAAACTCTTACCACATTCTGTGCAGTGATACGGCTTTTCTCCTGTATGAATTCTCTGATGTGTCTTTAAGTCACCTAATTGGCGAAAACTCTTTGCACATTGGGAGCACTGGTAGGGCTTCTCACCTGTATGAATCCACTGATGAATCTTTAGGGCTCCTACTTGACTGAAGCTCTTCCCACAGTGGGTACACTGATATGGCTTCTCCCCAGTGTGAACCCGCTGGTGGATCTTTAAGGCTCCTAAATGACTGAAATTCTTCCCACACTGGGAGCACTGGTAGGGCCTCTTGCCTGTATAAGTTCGCTGATGTGCCTTTAGGTTACCTAACTGACTGAAACTCTTACCACATTCTGAGCAGTGATACGGCTTTTCTCCTGTGTGAGTTCGATGATGTGTCTTTAGGTCATTTAATTGGCTAAAACTCTTTGCACACTCTGAGCACCGGTAGGGCTTCTTGTCTGTATGAATCTGCTGGTGCTTCTTTAGGGTGCTTAAATTACTAAAGCTCTTCTCACAGTAGGAGCAGCAGTGAACTTTCAGTATCACACTGGGGTCAAACTTCTCAGGATGAGATTTTTTGATATGGCTCTGGAGGTAAGTTTCTGACTTGTAGGGCAGTATAGGACAGTGAGGACAGGAGAACTTGAACATTTTCCGCCCTGGTAAGAGAGCTTGATCTGAATAGAGGCATGGAATATAAGCAAATATAATATAAGCAAATATAAGTTTGGAACTGAGTAATGTGAACAAAAGTATTGGATTCAGGAGAAATAATTGTAATTGCAGTGGAGTCTAAGAAAGCAAGAATTCAGTAACATGAATCTCTGAGAGCACTAGGTATCTGTGTGATGCAGCATGTGGAATTTTTTGGAAGCTGGAAGATGTTTCTATAGTCACCTGGGTTTGGAGGTCTGACACTCCCAGCCAACTTCTCCTCAGTCACGTCCTGAAACACTGTTTCTTCTTTCACCTCCCCATTAAAGATGGGACACACTGTACTCTCTGCTTTCTGAGGAAAAGAGAACAGAGTCAATAAAATTCTTCTCCTAATGGTTCATCTGGTCTATGGGACTGAAACCGACACATTTCAACATCACACAAAGATTCAGGGCCAGGTCTATCAATGTCTTTACCAGACATCATACAGGAGACTTTTTTCCTGACTGTTACTGAACACAAGCTGCCCTCAAGCTGCTGCTCTCTCTCCACTCCTAATCCATCTAAGCAGCTCACTGCTGAAGGTACTACAGGGTAAAAATCACAGGTGACATTACAGCAGTCCTGTGAAGGTGTTGGATGCAGATTCACTGTCATAGATACATCGCTATAGGCAGGACACACAGAGACTGTAAAATCCCAGATGACTTCAGAAAGGTCAAGGTTCATGCAGTTGCCTGGATACTAACAAGCAAGCAACCTGTGAGTGTAGAAGACAGCTGGGCCCCACACCAGCAGCGCTCCATTTCACCTTGTCAGGGCTGCTGTGCCCGGCCCCATCCACATCCGATATGAGGACGTCCTGCGCTTCCTCCTTCACATCTGCCACACTTAGCTGGGAAGGTTTCTGGTCCATGCTGCAGCTGGCCACAGCCCTGGAGAGCCCTGGTGATATCAGTGCTGGGCCCTTCAGCAAAGCCCCTAATGCCAAAAAGTGCCCCAGGGGCGCTCATTTAATGGCTAACAATAGCACAGCAGAGAGACAAGAAAATGAAAACTGCAGAATTCCTTTATACTTGTGTAAATGGTAAATAAAGTCCCAACATCATAACTGAATGGACTTCTGCAGAAGATGCAGTCCTGGAGGCTGGACCTGCCTCTATTTGACATGTTCATAGCCTGACCTGAAATAACAAAACTAAAACTGAACTTACCTGACTGGGGTCTGAGCTGTTTTGTTAATAAATGCTTTTCATCACCTTGGTCTGTGGACCTGGATAGAACTAAAAAAAAAAAAGTGAACTTGATTTGACGTACGCATCACACTAAAAACAATCAAGTCATAGTTAAGCCTGTGATGATTAGCACATTACGAATTTTCGCACATTATATGGATGTAACTTCGATAAAATATTTCTGACTTTGATATTGGCAAATTGTGTTTACATAAGAATGAATGCTGCCGACATTTTAGCTAGTCCCGCTGCTTTTGCATTATTGTCTGTGCACTCTGTCGCAAGCATGGCTATATATAAAATAAAATATATGAAATATGTAACAAATTGATTTACATCTTCGAAACAAAATGAAACAGCCAATGGCACTAGAGACATTTTGTTGTACTTTCCCCTGAAATAAAATTACTAAAGCCTATAAAAAATATCTAACAAACTGATTTACATCTTTGAAATAAAATGAAACGAATCAAAACACACCTAACCTAAAATAGATTTAAAATGATAATTTAAAAAATGAAAAAACTAAATAAATTTAAAAAACAAAACCATAACAGTGACACAAAAACATACATGGCTATATGTTGTCTTTATTTTGCTGTACCAAGGAATTATATCAATGTCATTATTTCCAGCCTTTCTCAGTACATCATTTTTCAAATCTGCTCTCCATGTTGTTTATCATTCTGATCATACAGCGTTGAAAAGGCGTTTATATATGATCTTTGGTTCAACTCCTTTCTAATTTCCCGCTATTTTTCCCCTAGCCAATGAACGATCGAGGTTTCTTTGTGTCACTGAGCAAAGGCTCCACAAACCTGTACATTACCGTTAAGAAATGAGTTACTCTACATACCCTGGTACCAAATGTTTAATATCTAATTTAATTTTTGTTAACAGAGCCAGGGAATTCATATTATCTTTTTTTATTGTGCAGTTTTATTTATGTTTTATCTATTTTGGGTATTTACTTTTTTGACATTCCAATTCCAATGTCTGAGGAATTGCTATTTGAAAGGATTTACTTGCATTATGCACTATTATATTATAAGATTCAAATGAAAATAAAAATAATATAAAAACAAAATCAAAGAATCAAAACAATAACATTGACGAAAAACACACACACGTATATGGCGTTGCAGTACAAACATAGTAAGAAATTAGTTACCGTAACAGGCATAATCATAGCTAGATATTATTCCTCAGATGAACAAAATCGAAGAGGTGCTGATTTACTGTTAACGTGATGTACATCATGATTTACTATGTGCTGATTTACTAATTTTCTAGGACATCTGTGAGAATTGGTGTGTTATGTTAGCATCAAACGCTAGCGGAAATAGCATTTGCCTGTTAACCTTTGCATTACAAATCCATGCCGTTTAGCTGTTCTGTAGTACTTTTTTAAATAAGAGGCTAGAGATTTTCAAGTTCGAAGTTACTGGGAATGCATCGGTACCATCTCGATGTGCGATACTACTAATAATGAATAATATATAGAATATACACCCTTTCTTCCTTCAGATAATCCATGTATAGAACACCAGTTTCACTGTGCATTTCCACCTATCAGGTGCTGGTGCTGCAGCCAGGATGTACTAGCAGGGCCATGCCAGTGTGGTTACAGATCAGGTATGGCTCGCATACTTTACAATGGAAACCCATCAGTTCATGACACGGCCCAGGAATGGCTCGGTTCTTGATGCCAGTGGAAAAGCACCATTAGTAACAACTGTGTCATATTTTGAAACAAATCACACCAAAAATTGATCAGTTCCAGATCTTGCCCCACACGATGTGTCTGCTAAGTTCAAAAAACCATCCATCGAACTCTTTCCGAGTTATCGCACTAATGGGATAAGAAATCATAGCAGCAGGCCATTCCCAAAACCATAGGTATTCCCATTCAAGGAATCCAACAATAACAAATCCATAGTAACAATGCCAACTGTCTGCCAATGAAGCTGCTCTACAGGGGCTGACCTAATGGGGTCATCACCGCTGATACCCCACATCAGTAAATTTGGACAATTGATCTGCCGGCACAAACCCCCTCCCAGTTGCATTTTGACTGGCAGATTATTGATGTCACACCATTTTTAGTAGCCCCCGGTAGAGCCCAGCCGATAAATCTGCGCGCCTGTATTAACGGCCGACACGAGCTAATCGCAAATATATTGTATCGGCATTCATAACAACCAATAAGTAACCATTAAAGAGACGGAGAAGACGACTCTCCATCAACCGTGTTTTCAGTGTGGTCCACCAGAGGGCACACCACAACTCCCCTGTCAGTCAGGTCAGGTTGGGGAGCTTGTGCTGATGCAGCATGTTGCCACACCCACCTCACAGCAAAACTCCTCGGGGTCCCTGCCAGCGATCCCTCACAGTCATACAGCAAGACAGGGAGCACCAGGACTCTAAAGACTTGGAACTTCATCCTCTTGCAAAGATATCGGGGGCGCCACACACCCCTTTCCAACAACCTCATGACAGACACGCTAATGATGGCTGTGCCTAAGAAGTCATTAAATGCCTGGATCTTGGTCTTTATCCAGGACACCTGCAATCCCAGACACTGGGTCAGCTTTAAACAACTGCTCAAAGTAGGCAGCCCAGCAGGTCACAACAGGTCATGCAGTGGGTCATCCGTAAGGACCATCCCATCACGTGCCCTGACTGCAAGTCTCCGAGGAAGAGATTCAAATGTGCATAATGCTTCAATCCCTCTTTAAGCAGGACATGCTTCACTAGACCACAGATGGTATGCCACCTGCTCACAAATTTGTCTAACAAATGCCTCCTTATCTGCCCTCAGAGCCCTCACAGCCATCCTCAGTTCCCGGTGCAGACTGGAGCTGCCACCAAGTCGTGCGCTGCAACTCCTCTCGATAATATCCAGGGTGCCCTGCGAGATGAAACACCTCCTTCTGGGAACACTGGCAACACCAACATAACCCTCGGCAACCTTCAGGGTCTCATCACGGAAGGTCTCTCACATTAGAGTCAGTCTCAGTAATGGGGAGAGAGAGAGAGATATATATATATATATATATGTATATTAATTCATTTGACTCTTATCAAAAACCAACAGATTTTAATACCTTACCAGTTATGAATATAAAGGTTTATTTTTAAACTGCATTAGGCAACATCATGTTATCTTGGTGAGAACTTTTAAATAACTGCACATCAATGTTTGGGGAAATCTTTATGTTTATGCATTGGACGATTTTATCAGATTTTTAAATCTTCAAATATCAAAACAGGTATCAGAAAACTGTATCGGTGGGGAAGTACCATAGTTTCTATTTTAGTTAACAATAAACAACAGACCTACCCCAGGCCACCACAAAAACTTTTCTGTAATTTCCACTGCTGCACTTTACTCACTAAGGATGTACAGATCAATACTGAAATATTGGGCCTCTTGCAAGAACCACTCATGTTGCTCATAAGAGTGATTTAGGATAACTTGCTGCATTCACCAACATTCTCGTACTTTGAATGTTCTCTTAGGTACGAACTAAATTTACGAGTGGTCCAGACATGTCGTAGGACTCACGTGCAATTAGTCTGTCGTTATACAAGCCTAAGTATCTCACTAATTGATTGCATATTTCATTACCTTGAAGCAATTTTAGACTTTAGAATGATGCCCATTGATTCTTTCGGTCTAATGTTTCATTTTGAGAAAAGGTTCTAATATACCTTCTGCCGCTCGGCAAATTTCAGTTCAAGTCAGTTCTTTATTGTCGTCGTTCTACACGGTCCTTGAACAGTGCAAGGCCAAGACAAAACGTAATTTGTACCTAATATGTATAAAATAGTCGTGAAACAGTAGAAACGTGACAAACAATATGTAGTGATGCGGCGCGTGGGGAACGTGGGGAGACTCCTTTAGTGCCCGGTTCAGCTTTTATTCCCCACCGCAAATTTAATCCGCCCGCCATCCAAGTTTTGTTTAGGCCCCCGAACCGGCTTGGATCGGCACCGGGATACCAACCTTGGTATTATTTGGTATCGCCCGTCCATAGTACTCACCCAGCATCCCACATATTCTTTCCTGCTCTTTTGATACTGACGCCAAGACGTATCGACCATAACGACGCGTTACGCAAGACGTCGCGCATGCTTCAGCTGTGCTTGGCCACGCCCCAATTCTACTGAATATATTTTTCTACCCGATGACGTAAAATAGTACATGTGCGTAGGTGCGAATAATTAACAATAAAGCAATCGACCCAATATTAGGGAGAGAACATTAAGAGACGTTGGAAACTGTTGATATCGAAACGAAGCTTTCTGAAGCAATGAAACTTCCTTTCCAAATGTGTCGGAAAACGGTCATTGTATTCGAAGTTCCACTGCAGAGTGCACAGTAGCGTCCCCTGTCGGTCAAAGGGGAGCAGCAATTGACTTGAAGGGCGCCGCAGTTCACAGCGCTTGGCAGCCTGAAAATATCTTTTTATACATGTTGCGAGTGCTAATATTCTTGCTCTTGGTTGCAAGGTAAACTTGTTCATGGTATTTCTGGAATTGAGAACCACTGCTTTATTATTGGCTGACTGAGAGATCATCCCAGAAACCCACACCCACATTTGCTCTCCATAGATCAGGTTCCTCACCCCTGGCATAGACTGTCCAAGATAGGCCCATCAAGCCTGTAGTCCAGGAGGAGGTCAATACACCCATCACACCCATCACCACTGAGATTCTGATGATGACTAACATTACACACACCGTACACACACACACACACACACACACATGCAGACATGCACACTATTATTCAGTTATTAAAACTGGTGCACAGTTGCTCATTTTGTTTGGTTTTATTGTGATCTTTGATTTTAGTTGTGATTAACATACATTGTACACATATGCATACATACTCACAAATTTTGTTGAACCAAAAAATTTGTAAAAAAACTTTGAATATCTTGAAATTATTGACATAATTTACAATGTTGCATTTAACCCAGGGCTATGTTACAGCTAACACTGACTATGTGATAAATTGCAACATTTCACTCTATGTGACTGAAGCTAAACTATTCCTTGTCTGTTTGGGACACAGAAGTACAACCTATGCCTTCAAAAATGTGAAGAAAATGTCCCCAGCCGCCCCCACATCCAATGGGGCTACTATTATAATTTAAGCATATTTTGTTATTAATTTTTCATGCACTATGATGGCGAATTAGGGCCATTGTAAGTTAAAAAAGAAAAAAAAAACAAAAAAAAACAATAAAAGAACTAGTAACTGCAAGCAGTGATTGAGGGGTCCAAAGTTTGGGAAATGTCATCCACACCACAGAAATAGTACATCAGTACTGATGGAAAGCGAAGTACAGACTCTCACTGGTGGCCAATGTATTAAAAGGTCAGACAGCAGGAAATTCTGCTGTGACAGGTTGGATAAGTTCGAGTCTAGGCGTAACGGGTCAGGAAATGTATATGACAGAATGTAGACGCCTGTGATGTAGCACCTCCGCCACACTGAATGTCTGGTTTGGGTCAGATGGTCTAATACCTTACTACCTACTGTTGTAGGTTAAGATTTTACAGGTTAAGCTTTCTTTATACTAGCTGTGTAAACTCAGACTTTGTTCCATATTCATATATTCCTATATTGGGTGGGGTGGGGGCATGTTCCATATAACAGTGCTACAACTACGGGCTTCGGACCCCTCTGTGGCATTAAATGGAAACCGAATCCTCAGGAATAACTTTGCTGTCTATACATCTTGAAAGACTTCATGGGAATGTTGGAACCGAGCAGAAACATTCTGAGTAGGCTGTGATGCATCATTTTAAAGACGAAACAACAGTCATAAATAATCCAAACGCAAAGGCCTAAAGTTTTAAATGATTGGTGAAATGGAGCGCTGACTCCACCTACTGGCCAATTTCTTTCACAATCCTCAAATGTAGGGCATATTGTATACCAGTATATTTGAATTAACTCTGACAAATTTCTATGAGTGAAACCACAGTAAGATGAAAGCCAATTAAAAATATTGACTCAGATGAAGGGAAAATTGGCAATTCTTTGAAGGTTTTAAGAGACATAAGCATATTTCAGCGGAATTAGCCAAGGTGGACCTTAGATTTATATGCACAGGGGCTGTAGCACCCCCTATTGACTGATCGACACCAAAGTTGGAGGGTCTTTCTGTAGTCCACTACTACTGTATAGGGTCAGATTTGGTGAGGACTGGCTGAAGCATCCCTGAGATGTGGGTGTGGTCGGTGACCGTACTGTAAATGAAGTTTAAGCTTTTTTCATTATTCATAAGGGCTGTGTGCTGACTCACGTGGGGTGGACAACGTAGGATTCATAGGAATAGGTCTTATTGAATTAATAAAAAACAGTAAAAATATTTGGATTTGGCATGAGTCATATCAATTATGATACTCAAAGAGAAATGAGGACAATGTCAGTTGCACTGGTCTTCCAGGTTTAGAGACACATGTTCAATTTCTGTAGCACCCCACTATTTACCGATCAGTGCCAAGTTTGGAGGGTCCTTCCCCAGTACCTTCCTACAATGTATCACAAAGTCTGGTGATGATTGGCTGAAGGATGCACAAGATATAGCTGTCTGATAGAAATGGGTGTGGCACAGGTATAGTCTAGCTGTGGGTGGGGGCCATAACTTACGAAAAGTTTAAGATTTTTAAAATAATCATTTATAAAGACCATCTGCTGATTCGATTGATACCAGACTCATATAGGCTGGGTGAAAATCTTAGGGCGCGTTCGAAAAAATCTGTTTTCAGATAAATATGAAACAGACTAAAACAGAAAGATGTAGGACCAAGTTGTATATGATGTATATGAACATATTGAATAGGCCTGGCATCAAATTTCAACTGTAAGCTTGAAAGTTCAGGAGAAATAGGCTGCAATACAAAAGACGTCGCTGTAATGCCCCCAACTGGCAGACTGCAGTGGCTATGCTAGGGTGGGCTCATGGTCGGTACAGAAATGGATCCTGCAGGGTTGGGTCAGATCGGTGATTGTTAAGTCTGTCAACGGGCGGCTTGATTTTGATTGGCTGATGATAGCCATGGTTTTAAGACATGACTGGTTACATTTGGTTAAGTTGGGGCAACACATGGCTGAGTTATAGCTGTCTGATTAACGACAGGCTTGATTAAGGTAGGGTTTGGGCATGGCTAATGACTGGCACACAAATGTCAGACTTTTTTTTAACAAGTATTGGGATATAATAATAATAATAATAATAATAATAAAAGAAAAATCCTAACAAAAACAATTATAATAGGCCCTCTTGCCTGTATGATTCTGTTTGTGGATCTTTAGGGCTCGTACTTGACTGAAGCTCTTCTTACACTCTGAACCAGGGGTAGGGCTTTTCCCCTGGGCGAGTCCGCTGGTGGATCTGTTGCTGTCCAACATGAATAAAACTCTTCCCGCAATGGGAGAACTCCTAGGGCTACTTGCCTATGTGAATTTGCTGGTGTGCCTTTAGCTTGACTGAAGCTTCTCTCACACTCGGAGCACTGGTAGGGCCTCGTCCCTGTGTGAATTCGCTGGTGCACCTTTAGGTTGCTTGACTGTCTGAAATTCTTACCACATTCGGAGCAGTGATAAGGCTTTTATCCTGTGTGTGTGTGTAGGTGTTTCTTTAAATCACGTACCTGGCGAAAAGTCTTTGGGCACACTGTGCACTGATAGGGCCTTTCCCCTGTGTGAATCTGCTGCTGGGCCTGTAGTTGTCCTCTGCAAGTAAAACTCTTCCCACAGTGGGAACACCGGTAGGGCTTCTCCCCTGTGTGAATCCGCTGATGCATCTTAAAGCTTGCAACATAATTAAAGCTCTTCCCACAATGTGAGCACTGGTAGGGCCGCTGCCCTGTGTGTTTCCGCTGGTGTGCCTTTAGGCTTCCTAGATCTGTGAAACTTCTTCCACACTGGGAACACTGATAGGGCTTCTCTCCTGTGTCAGCTCGCTGGTGTTTCGTTAGGCTGGCTGGATAACTGAAAGTCTTACCACATTCTGAGCAGTGATAAGGCTTTTCTCCTGTGTGAGTTCGTTTATGCATCTTTAAGCCAACTACATAGCCAAAACATTTTCCACAATCTGAGCACTGGTAGGGCTTCTCCTTTGTGTGAACCCGCTGATGGAGATTTAGGGCTCTTATACCACTGTACCTATTCCCACACCGGTGGCAGTGGTAGGGCTTTGTGTGAATCAGTTCATGCTCCTTTAGGTCTCCTACATTGCTTAAGATCTTCCCACAATGGGAGCAGCAGTAACAAGGCTTTTCCTCTGTGTGAGTTTGTTGATTTGTCTCAAAGTCATGTAACTGACTAAAACTCTTTGCACACTTTGAGCACCGGTAGGGGTTCTTGCCTGTGTGAATCTGCTCGTGATTCTTTAGATCCTCCATTGCAGTGGAGTCTAATAAAACAAGAATTAAGTAACAGGAATTGCAGACAGCACTAGGTATATGTGTAATGCAGCATATGGAATTTTCTGGAAGCTGGAAAATGTTTCCAAAGTCACCTGGGTTTTGAGGTCTGACACTCCCAGCCAGCTTCTCCTCAGTCACGTCCTGAAACACTGTTTCTTCTTTCACCTCCCCATTAAAGATGGGACACACTGTACTCTCTGCTTTCTGAGGGAAAAGAGTAAAAAAAAATTTCAGTAAATACTTCATCTGGTTTATGGAACTGAAAGCAACATGTTTCAACTTCACGCAAAGAGGCAGGGCCAGGTCTACTAATGTTTTTACCAGACATCACACTCTTTGCCTGACTGTTACTGAACACAAGCTGCTGCTCTCTCTCCACTCCTAATCCATCTAAGCAGCTCACTGATGAAGGTACTACAGGGTAAAAGCACAGGTGACATGACAGCAGGCCTGTGAAGGTGTTAGATGCAGATTCACTGCCACAGCTACATGACTGAAGGCAGGACACACAGAGACTGTGTAAATTTCAAGATGACTTCAGAAAGGTCAAGGTTGCTATTAAATTTATTAATCAAGCAAGACAAGCAACCTGTGAGTGCAGAAGACAGCTGGGCCCCACACCAGCAGCGCTCCATTACACCTTGTCAGGGCTGCTGTGCCCGGCCCCGTCCACATCCGATATGAGGATGTCCTGCGCTTCCTCCTTCACATCTGCCACACTTATCTGGGGAGGTTTCTGGTCCATGATGCAGCTGGCCACAGCCCTACAGGGGGACGTCCGTGAGCAAAAAAAAAAAAAAGGGAATGATCAACATGTTTGAAGCTGCTCATTTAGCAGAATCATGTTACAGACAATGTATCTGTCCTGCACCATCAGGCTCTCAGCTCTGCTCTAACTGGGTCATCAGGATGAAGATCCCAAGTATCTGGAAACTTGTCCTGCCTAATGTAGCTGCGTGTGACTCTGCAGGATTCGACTCAAATCCTGCGGCTGGCTGAGTGGTCATACCAGTGTTGGGCCCTTCAGCAAGGCCGCTAATACCAAAGACTGCCCCAGGGCCATTCAATAATAACTACAGAATTCCTTCATATTTGTACAAATGGCAAATAAAGTCCCATCATCATAGCTGGATGGACTTCTCAGGAGGATGCAGTCCTGGAGGCTGGACCTCTGCTCGACATGTCCATGGCCTGACCTGAAATAACAAAACAAACTGAACTTACCTGACTGGGGTTTAAGCTGCTTTGTTAAAAAATGCTTTACACTTCCTCAGTCTGTGGATCTGGATGGAACTAGAAAAAAAGTGAAAAAAGTGAACCGATGTACACAAACTAAAAACAATGAAGTCATAGTTAAGCCTGTGACAATAATATTATTGACTTATCGCACAATATTTGGATGTAACTGACCTTGATATTGGCAAATTGTGTTTACATAAGAGCAATTACAGGTCTCGTTTCTGAAGTATGGCA
>JAODKC010000117.1:31242273-31258886 GCA_026777985.1 Mormyrops attenuatus | reverse complement strand
CTTAGCTGGGGAGGTTTCTGGTCCATGCTGCAGCTGGCCACAGCCCTGCAGGGGGACGTCTGTGAGCAGAAAGGGAATGATGAACATGCTTTGAACCTGTTCATTTAACAGAATCATGATACGGACGTCATATCTGTCCTGCACCATCAGGCTCTGAGCTCTGCTAACTGGGTCATCAGGATGAAGATCTGGAAACTTATTCTGTCTAATGTAGCCGTGTGTGACTCTGCAGGACTGGAATCTGTGTCTGTGATCAGAAGACTGCCGGTTCAAATCCTGCAGCTGGCTGAGTGGTCATATCAGTGTTGGGCCCTTCAGCAAGGCCGCTAATGCCAAAGACTGCTCCAGGGCCACTCAATAACAACTATAGAATTCCTTCATATTTGTGCAAATGGAAAATAAAGTCCCATCATCATAGCTGGATGGACTTCTCAAGAGGATGCAGTCCTGGACATGTCCATGGCCTGACCTGAAATAACAAAACAAACTGAACTTACCTGCTTTGTTAATAAATGCTTTTCACTTCCTCACTCTGTGGATCTGGATGGAACTAAAAAAAAGTGAAAAAAAGTGAACTTATGTACAGAAACTAAAAACAATGAAGTCATAGTTAAGCCTGTGACAATAATAATAATATTGACATCGCACAATATATGGATGTAACTGACCTTGATATTGGCAAATTGTGTTTACATAAGAGCAATTACAGGTCTCGTTTCTGAAGTATGGCATGGATAAGAATTAGCGTGAATTTTACCAAAACTAACTGTGTATTGTTATGCAAGGCAGGGTTATAATCATCAATTAAAACATTTCCATAAACTGAAATGATACCAGAATAAAGACAAACTAAATAACAACTATAAACATTGCTTCCTAAATCACCTAAATTAAGATACAAACAAACGTCAACTACATCCTGTTAAGGTTTTTCAATACTATTTAGCTAAAGTAAAGATGTATCTATCTCTGGGCCTCTCATGCAATGGACTGTAATAGCACTACACTGAAACATTGTGCAGTACTATCCCCTGAAATAAAATTACTATAACCTATAAAAAATGTAACAAATTGATTTACATCTTCAAAATAAAATTAAACCAATGAAACCGCACCTAAAACAAAAATATATTTAAAATGATAATTTGAAACATGTACAAATAATAATAAAACAAAACCATAACAGTGACACAGAAACATACATGGCTATATGTTGTTGTCTTTATTTTGCTGTAGCAAGGAATTATATCAATGTCAGTATTTTCAGCCTTTCTCAGTACATCAGTAAATTTGGATAATTGATCTGCCGGCACAAATCCCCTCCCAGTTGCATTTTGACTGGCAGATTATTGATGTCACACCATGTTTAGTAGCCCCCAGTAGAGCCCAGCCGATAAATCTGCGCGCCTGTATTAACGGCCGACATGAGCTAATTGCAAATATATTGTATCACCATTCATAACAACCAATAAGTAACCATTAAAGAGACGGAGAAGACGACTCTCCATCAACCATGTTTTCAGTGTGGTCGTGCGTACTTTGTCCACCAGAGGGCACACCACAACTCCCCTGTCAGTAAAGGACATACTGTTTGTATATATATATATATTTTTTTTATTCATTGACTCTTATCTAAAAACTAACGCATCTTTAATACATTACTATGTACGAAAGTAAAGGTTTATTTTTAAACTGCATTGGGCAACATCATGTTATCCTGGTGAGAACTTTTAAATAACTGCACTTCAATGTTTGGGCTAATCTTTGTTATGTTTATGCATTGGCCGATTTCATCATATTTTTAAATCTTCAAATATCAAAACAGGTATCAGAAAACTGTATCGGTGGGGAAGTACCATAGTTTCTATTTTAGTTAACAATAAACAACAGACCTACCCCAGGCCACCACAAAAACTTTTCTGTAATTTCCACTGCTGCACTTTACTCACTAAGGATGTACAGATCAATACTGAAATATTGGGCCTCTTGCAAGAACCACTCATGTTGCTCATAAGAGTGATTTAGGATAACTTGCTGCATTCACCAACATTCTCGTACTTTGAATGTTCTCTTAGGTACGAACTAAATTTACGAGTGGTCCAGACATGTCGTAGGACTCATGTCTGTTGTTACCCAAACCCTCACTAGTTCCTCACTAACTGATAGCATATTTCATTACTCGGAAGCAATTTTGACTGGAAATTCTTGCATGAGGCCTACTGATTATTTCGGTTGAATGTTTCATTTTGAGAAACGATTCTAAGACACCATCTGCAGCTCGACAAATTTCAATTCACGTTAATTCTTTATTGTCGTCATTCTACACGGTCCCTGAACAGTGCAAAGACAAGAGAAAACGTAATGTGTAAATAATATGTGTTAAATAATCCAATAAATATGTGCAAAAGTACAAATGTGACAAACAGTATGTAGTGATGCGGCGCGTGGGGAACGTGGGGAGACTCCTTTAGTGCCCGGTTCAGCTTTTATTCCCCACCGCAAATTTAATCCGCCCGCCATCCAAGTTTTGTTTAGGCCCCCGAACCGGCTTGGATCGGCACCGGGATACCAATCTTAGTATTACTTGGTATCGCCCGTCCATAATACTCACCTAACATCCCACGTATTCTTTCCTGCTCTTTTGATACTGACGCCAAGACGTATCGACCATAACGACGCGTTACGCAAGACGTCGCGCATGCTTCTGCTGTGCTTGGCCACGCCCCAATTCTGCTGAATATAATTTTCTACTGACTGATGCCAAATTGCACACGTGGAAAAGGTTGTTTTAATTCGTCATGTCATGTACTAGTCGCAATTGTATCATTCCATATATTTTGACCATTAATATCTGTGCCTCTGTACGCTTTTGCATTTTAGTTAAGATTTACATTACCTTCACTGATCCCATAGGCGGAGATTTAGGCGTAGATTGTTGAAAAGGGGGGTTATTCCCCTCAGTAACAAAATCATTTTGTTCATTATTGAATCTCATTGCTAAGAGATTCAATAAATCCCATATATTTACTTATATGTGTCTCTAGGAGAAGAACTCATAATCGCTATTTTATATGTTATGTTTTTGCAAGTGATTCTTTCCGGAAAGTTAGGATGTTTGTGAAAGAAGACAGGGTATAGGAGAGTGACAGGGGAACCCTGAGGTGACGTTATTTTTCCAAAGTGCATGGACTGACATTTGTGGCGGAATCTTTTGATTTGTGAATAACTGTATTAATTTAAACAAAAAAATCACACATGACACAGACAAGAGCACAATGCCATTAAGAACACACTAAGCATTTACAATAACACACAAGGCCTATTTACAAATAGCTCAAAGCATGCTGGGAGATGTCCTATGGACTAGGCAGTGCTTGTACCAGAGCTTGTCGGAGCTCAGCTCCAAGACCACTAGCTCAGATCAATCTACGTTCCCACCATCTTAGACTCTGCACCCTTAAAATTAATTTGAGTTAAACTTTGGAATAAATGCAAAATGAACTAAAAAAATATAAATTTCCAATTTTTTGGATATCCCTTTGCCTAAATTCACATCTTTCGCTTATCTGACTTTTAAAGGGAAACATCGCACCCTGCGTGTACATAAAAATAACTAACGGAAAATGTCGAATAGAGTATAGTGAGTATAGTGGTCCCCCTCTTGATACCTTCTAAGTCCGGATAATGGAAACCATCCGCGGACCCCACATGGAAGGTAATTCTCATGTACATACTTACGGCAAAATTTAATTTTAGACAGGTAAAAGACATTATAACAAACTTACAACATTATCAACGTTGCACCAACATTAATAACAACATTTAAAACAACATTAGTAACACGTACTTCCAGCAATTCCTCACAGGGAATGGACAGGATCCATTCTAGAAGAAACCTCAGCTGAGCACAGGAGCACAGGAGATACAAACCACTGTCTGGGACTACAGCCTACACACAATCTTTCTATAGAGCACACTTCATTAATGGCACTGTCGCTGCTTCCCCTAAGTGAATCTGGATTGTGTCTTTTAAGTTCAGCTCCTCCGCGCTGGAGCCCCCATGGGGAGGGTGGGGGTAGACACAGTGGTGCCAGATGTTGGCATGGCAGCAGATTCCTTTTCGAAGTGGCTGGAGGTGTACCCAGTGCATCACCAGAGCGCCACCACAATAGCGACCAAGCTGGAGGAGCAGCTGGTCTGCATGTTCGGGGTCCCCAAGGAATGATGCAGTGACTAGGAGCAGAGCTACGGAGGCCGCAGTGATGGGGGGGGAGGGGGGCACCAATACCTGCAGGCCAGAAAAAGCTGCAGAGCACCTGGCTGTTGTGAACCAAAGTCGTGGCCAGTGTCTGCCATGGATGCATGTAGGGTGACCCCCTAATCCATGTCAGGAGGGACACTATGAGCTAAGATAAGGTTCGCAAACTACCATTTCAATTATAAGGACCCGGATTTCACTTAAGCACTGAGTTCTTGCACTAAAGTTAATGTGAAACAGCTATTTAAAAAAGTTATTGAGTGGGGGTGGGGGACTGGAAACGGTAAAAGTTACCATAGGTGGGGGTATTTGAGGAGAGTATTGGGCCCCATTTTAGCAGAGCACCCTGGGTATTAAAGTGCCCCTGGTTGTCACGGTGATGGCCATTGGGGGAGCTGTGTAGAGTCTAGTGCAATAGCAGTGGCTAAGCAGGGGCATTGGCCTCCCTTCCCATCATCCTGTGCGGCCGAATGTCAGTGTAATAATGAGTGGGAGAGTTCTACAGGTATGAGAGGCCTGGCCTGTGACTGAATAAGTGTTAGAGAGCAGTGAGATCCTCATTGTCTTTTTAAAAACATTTGAAAAGCACCACCCTCTCTGTCCACCTGAAATGCCTCAGTATTGTACATATCATTTCCTGTAAATCATCCACCGTTATGGCTGAAAACCAACACCGTAAATGACCTTTTCATCAAAGTGCCAGGGGAACAAGTCTGATAAGCTTCTCTTTGTTAAAAATGGACTGGCCAAGCAGATGTGCTCAGTTTACTGAAGGAATGACATTCACTTTGTTGTTTAAATTTTAAAATAAAACATAGATCTACAGTGAGACGTATCATTTCAGCTGAAATTCTGCTGTGCACCCAAGTGCACTTTACCTGTTTTGCCTGTTTTAATTCATCATTATATTTGTGGTATGGTGTTTGCTATTCATGCTGTAATGAACACTGGAAAGTTAAAGAGAGGCAGAATACTTCAACTCAGGGATGTGTCATCAACTTTGTACTGTGATAACTTCCCTTTATTATGCTGACTGGAAGCTAAAAACCTTAACCAACACAGCTGTAAAGCTTTATACAATATGAGTCAGACAGAAAGATTTGTATATAGGTGCCATTTGAAAAGACAGCGCATGTTTCTGCTTAGAGTCCGGCTTTTGTGCTGTCCTAACTTTGGCCAGATCATGGAATGGTTTTGGGTTCTATACTTGCAATGAAACCCGGAGTTGTGTTTTTTCTCTAGCTCATAAATATTAAAAGAACGTGCATTTAAAATTTTCATGTTTGCTTGCTTGCTTGTTAGACTGCCGTTCTTTTCCGAAACTGAGAAAACTCTTCACCGATAATCTGCTTTTCAGTGATTCATTTTCCAGTTTACAAAACTGCCGAGTCAAGTAACATGTTGGAAATAAACCAGGTCCACTATGAACTATAAAATATAAGTTTTCTTTTAATCGTCGAAGTGAAGTGTATCATACGGATAATTAGTTATCATAATGAATATTAAATGTCAGCGAATTTCGTGCCCTGTTTGTGTTTAACTAATATACCAGAATTTAAGACTGCTGTGATAGTTATAACAACTCTCAGGGACGATAAAGTAAGAGTATGTGGGTTCGAACCGCACCCTGCGATGCTCCCACAGCCGGCACGTCTACTGCGCATGTTCCGATACGCCTCCCGAGCGCCGCCGGAGCCTGGCATAGCATTAGCTTTAGCTTTAACGTTACATTGATGTTAACCGTAGCTTCTGGTCGGCGGTTTAGGGGTGGCATGTAGTAACGTCCGGCCGAAAAGCAGCTTCACAAGTCCGAAATCCGAAGATCGGACGCGGGAGGTGCGCCAGGATGCCTGGGGATAGTGTTTGAAGTGCGGCCGGAGCCGAGACGAAGCAGCCTGGGGTGTCCCGAGGCTCAGGGCAGCATCGGCACAGCGTTTAAAGGGGATGAACGCTCGGCGGGGTCTGGGCGCAAGGACCAGCGTGTGCTCGTCGCCGGCCGCCCCGGTAGGCACGTGTGAGCTGTGACTCGGCCCGGCTCGGTGCTTTTCGGCTTGTCTGACGGGACCGCGCCTCGGTCTGCCTGATGCCGGGGCAGCGAGCTACGCGCCGCTGCCGGGGACTCGCCAAGCCTCCGCCACCCTCCTGATCTCTGTAGCACCCGCCCCACCATGAATCGAGCACCAGGAAACGGACCCCAGCCAGACTCCCAGGGCGCCCCGCAGGCCGGCGACTTCAACCCAGATAAATACGGTTTCGTAGGCGGGCCGCAGCAGACCTCCGCCTATGTGTAAGTATGAGGGGGCGCCGGTCTGGCTCTTGTTGCCTGTCCTCCGCGTATCCTCCTGCGGGTCCTTCTGAACAGCTGGGGACCGATTTACAGGGCTGTCAGCTCTCAAGCATCTGGCGTGACACTCACGCTTTCGGACTTTTCGTTCCACTATAAACCTAAAATTTGCTACATCAAAAGCTGGCCAAAGTTGGCGACCCTGGGTTTAGCGAACACGGCTTACAGGCACCTTATTACCCCTAGAAACAAGGCAACGTGAGTGAAACATGGTGATAGGAAGCCGCACGCGGGCATCGTCTGCACCGCGGCCACGAGCGCCCTGCTCCGATCAGCTGGATCACGCAGCCGGACTTCGCTGGTCCCAGGGCCGGGAGAGGTTCTGGTCCTGTCCGGCTGTGCACAGCCGTGAGTGACTCTCGCTTTTAGGATCGTGCGATGGGATTGATTTGGCACCGCAGTGGTTAAGGCTTGCCGTGGGGCTCTTCTGTTTAACCATTAACATTATCTAACCATTAACATGCATCCGTGTGATGGTTATAACCGCCATAACAGGGGTCCGTGCCGCTGTTTCCCGCAGCTGTACGGACTTCTTGTTCCCTCACGTGGGTTCAGGTTAGACTCCCTCGTCATATGCCGTGGTTTTGGAGTATGTGTCCTGGGACAAAGTCTACCTGTAAGGATGTATTAGCATCATGCATTTCCAACGCTGGTTCCAATTGTTGCTCATCTCCTTGCCTTACTTCCTCCAGCTAAGAGGTTAATCACGATAAGTTGTTTTGCCGAGATCTGTGCACATGAGACCTACGCATGCCAGTCGGTTTGAGAGGGGCTGATCGGATTGGTTCTGCTTCTTCAGCCGCGCACTCCTGATAGGACGGAATCATGTGTGTAATTGCTAATTGGCTGTGCTGTGTGCGGTGCTCTGTTTGTTTACCGGTGCCTTTCAGCCCGCTGGTGATACAGATCAGCATTCTTCTGGGGGCGCTCAAATTGACTGGCATTAAACTTTATCTCATTTCCTTACAGTCAGCTCTGCTTTTGTTGAGGAGAAGTCTGCGTGACTGCATGACATTGTGGGAGAGGCAAAGAAGCCTGCTGTAGCCCGCTGGAGAGTATTTTGCTGTGTTTAAACACTATCCTGTGAGACACCAGAAGGATATGCTGCCTGCCTCTTTCTGTAATCCTGCTATAGTGTCAGGCACCCAGGTGGTTTGGGAAACACGATGGGCGTGGGGTGGTGTATTGGCATGTTGTGTTGTATGGGGTTGGCTTGGTGTGTGTGCCTGTCAGGCTGTTGTGGTGCTCAGCTCGTGTGTGTGGTGGGGCTCATTCCCCGCCTGGCTGTATGTGCTGAGTTTGCTGCCTGTTTCCTGGTGCCGCCTTTCCCTCTTCCCATCCTGGTAATCTGCTGATCTGTGGTAATCTGCCCAGAGTGTGTAATCACCCCCCTGCCCACGTGACCCTCTCCCTCTGAAAACTTGCGCCGCTTTTACTGCCGACCTTGGATTAGTGGCCCTCACTGCATTTCAGCTTGCTTGTGTGTGTGACCCCAGACTGCAGCTTCTGGAGCCGTAAGAGATCGTCGGCGTTCCATGCTAGTGCCTCTGAATTTGGCAGCTCTGCTGGCTGGTTTTCTAACATGATGTTTTGTAAATTCTGGCCCCGACATTGACACAATACTGGTTTCCATCCATCCACACGGTGGCCCCAGGGGTTGCAGTCAGTGACTGGCGCTTCTCTCTGAACTGAATGTGCTGCGGTGAGCTTTTGCACACGCGGACCAGCTGGGTCTATGGACCTCCTGCCCCCCCAGCCCCATGCGGACTCTGATCTGCCTGCTGTCTCCTCAGGACCCAAGACGTCCCCCCAGAGGTGCTGCGTCAGCGCGAGGCCAAGTGGCTGGATATGCTTAACCACTGGGACAAGTGGATGTCCAAGAGGCACCGCAAGGTGAGTCTCACAGCTGCTCTCCTTCCTGCCTGTCCCCCCCCCCCACCAGTGTGACCCTAACCCAGTCGTTGCAGGACATTCCTTCTGAATGTGTGACTTTGCTCGTGTGAGCAGGGAGTGAGTGTGCTGGTGGGTGCTCACTGCAGCGTGTCTCCCCCCCCTCCACCAGGTGAAGGTGCGCTGTCAGAAGGGAATCCCACCCTCACTGCGTGGACGTGCCTGGCTTTACCTGTCTGGGGCCAAAGTGAAGCGTGAGCAGAACTCGGGCAAGTTTCAGGTATGCCTCCCGTCGCTCACACGGCCTGCCAGCCCTGCACGCCTCGCCATGGTGCATTGGGAGTCCTCTGTGATCTTCACCAGAATTCCCTAAAAGGGGTTTATGCATTTAGCAGATGATGTCATCCGCGGTGCTGTGTGTGCTGTCCGCAGGAGCTGGATGCGCTGCCGGGGGACCCGGCGTGGCTGGACGTTATCGAGCGGGACCTGCACAGACAGTTTCCCTTCCATGAGATGTTCATGGCACGTGGAGGTCACGGGTGAGAAGTCGTCACTGTGCTGTGCCCCCTATCCGCGTCACCGCTTGCCTTCTCATCCTGCTCTCTGTGTAGCCAGCAGGACCTGTACCGCGTCCTCAAGGCCTACACCCTGTACCGGCCAGACGAGGGCTACTGTCAAGCGCAGGCTCCTGTCGCTGCTGTGCTGCTCATGCACATGCCCGCTGAAGTAAGTGCAATGCTCTGTGTGCGCAGAGCTCTGTATACTGCGGCAAACCGTCACCCTGCTCTACGTGTATATAACGCTGTATACTGTGGCAAACCCTCACCCTGCTCTACGTGTATATAACACTGTATACTGCGGCAAACCCTCACCCTGCTCTACGTGTATGTGACGCTGTATACTGCGGCAAACCGTCACCCTGCTCTATGTGTATATAACGGTGTATGCCGCGGTAAACCGTTATCCTGCTGGAGGTAAATATAACTCGATATACTGTGGTAAATGCTCACCCCATGGTACATTCATATAACTTTGGTATGCTGCAGATAAATTCCTATTCCCTGTGCAACACTGTTTAGTACAGATAATTTTTTCATTTGACAGGATGCTTTCTGGGGCCTGGTTCAGATCTGTGAGAAGTACCTTCCTGGGTACTACAGCGCTGGATTGGTGAGGCTGACCTTTGACCCCATTGTTAGTGTAATGCTCTGTGGCTTCAGTGTTACCCCCAGTCTGTCTAGCTTTCACTTAAGTCTTCCAAAGGAAAAGATCTCGTCCATAGAATGGAAGCACTCTAGGTATGAATGCTGTGTGTCACGTGCTTATTATGTACCCTATCTACGTCTGACCTCTTATTTGGTGCGTCTGTGAGTATTTTCTTTTAAGGTGTTGCAGTCATGCTGCTGTGATATTCAAAGTTCTGTGACAAATGCATTTTCCTTCACTTCTAATGTGAAGTACTTGCACTTAAGAGGCTTTCGCTCATTCGCTTTGCTCTGTCTTCCTTCCACCGTATTGCCGAATAATCAGGAAGATACATTTTTAAATAATGCTTTAAAAAAAAAAAACAAACAAGTAATCTAGTTTAACCGAGTAATCGTAAGCTCTAGTTTAACTCCTGGCAGGATTTATCACGGGCAGTAGCAAGACTGGGAGCGTAGAACATTCCAGGTTCCTTGCGTGTTGAGATGTGTGTGCTGCTCTTCCACTGGCCTGCAGGAGGCGATCCAGCTGGATGGAGAGATCCTGTTCGGGCTGCTTCGTCGTCTGTCTCCTGTAGCTCACCGGCACCTGAAGAAACACAAGCTGGAGCCCGTCCTGTACATGACTGAGTGGTTCATGTGCGCCTTCTCGCGCACGCTACCCTGGGCGTCCGTGCTCCGTGTCTGGGACATGTTCTTCTGCGAGGGTGAGGGTGCTGAGGGTGGGCACATGCAATGCATGCTAATCACACGCTAGCCTGGCACCCATGTAGCTGCCATATGTCCATGTTTTACGAATGTGTCTTATTCACGGAACTTATTTTATCTGAAATAGCCTACTTTAAAAAAAAAAACACATTATACCAAAATGCTTTGATTTTTTTTTTCCTCAAAATGCTTTGATGATGCCATTCTTTATATTTCCTGCCTTTCGATTGTTTTTAAACCCAATAATAAGCACAGATAATATTTGATCAGAATTTCTCCCATTTGTCTGGAAATGGAACGGAAACGCTGATCTTGGCTTCTTGACCTCAGGGGTGAAGATCATTTTCCGGGTGGCGTTGGTCTTACTGCGGAGCATGCTGGGAACGCCAGAGAAGCTGAAGGCATGTCCGGGCCAGTATGAAACCATGGAGGTGCTTCGTGCCCTAGACCCACGCTATATGCAGGAGGCCTTCCTCATCCAGCAGGTACGGTCATGGTGGTGTGTGCTGCTCTCTGGTGGTGAAAGATAAATACTGCGTTTTTGTTTTTTGTAACTTGAAGAAGTTAGTGGAGGAATAATGTGTTTGACAAAAACCAAAAGTCAAAGGACACAAGAAGGAGGTCAGATATGTGGACAGACACACGGGCGTCTGGCAGGGGGGCTGAAGGAGGCTTAAGTCGCCACCCAGGATCGTAGAGTTGGGGTTAACTTGCCAGCGCTTTCCGGGGTCATAGGTTTGGTGATGAGCTCTGCCTTTTATGTCCCTAACTGCTCTGTTTACTGTTGCTCTCCACTCTTTCTCCTTTGTTATTCTATCTTTGCCACCCTCTTCCCCTATTGTCCTTGTCCCCTGCTGTCCCCCTGCCATCTGTCTCCCAGGTCCTGGAGCTTCCCGTGTCCGAGCGGGATGTTGAGAAAGAGCATCAGGTCCAGCTGCGCCGCTGGAAGGAGACACATGGCGAGCTGCACTGCAGGTCTCCCCCCCGGCTGCACGGTGCCCGGGCCATCATGGCTGCCGAGCCTCCGAGCCGGCAGCACCTGCGGCAGCAGCCCACAATCGTCATGGGGCTGCCACAGACCGCTTCCATGCCCCCAGTTCTCCCTGAGGGAGAGGGTGAGCCCCATCCCATCCTCAGGGAGATGGGGCTGCGGGGCTCTGAGCTGAGCCTGAGCAGCAGCGAACAGGACACCTACCTGTAGTTGCACCTGCTGCCGCCCTGCTGGTGGCATGTGGGATTGCAACTGGGAACCACTGAGGCAGCAGATCTGGGACTGCTACTACATTCCTGCAGAACTGATCCCCCCCCCCCACATGCCATGCTTTAACCTAGAAGAGCTGCCGATGTGGGGCACGGTCGGGATCTAAGCCTATTGGTTCTGGCCACTGGAACTGGGGAGGGAGGGGGGGCAGCAGATAACTTTGATTTGTGGCTGAATCACTGAGGGTTTTGCTTTAGCAAGTATGACTGCAGGAAGAGCTCAGGACAACATGTCTGCTTCATTGCTGTAGCACTAGGGGGAGCCATTTAGCCATGTCTGTTTCTGTAGCATTTCTGACAGCTCCAGAACACACAGTGATCTTCAGTGAGAGTCTTTTTGTATTGACTTCAGCGGTCAGATTATACAGTGTGACACACAAGCTTCCTATCTGCCAGTTATTGCCTAGCTTTATGGGTAGCCGATGGCAGACCACTCTCCCCCATTGCCAATCGGCACATGCACAGCCAAACATGACCACACAGGATGCAGAGCCTGATTGACTTTGTGTACCATGGAGGTGGTGACTTCTATCCAAGGTTAGTGTGAGCGTTTTGGTTGATCTACGATGCAGTGAGCGTGACGCCTCTGTAACATTGATTCCTGTGTTGAAGGGGTTGTGGGGAACATTCCAAAGTGATTTTCCAGCTGTTGTCCAGTTGTGAGTACATTATGCTGGCTCCTCACTCCCTCGCCGCCAGGGAACCTGCACTCAACCATGCCCGAACCCCATGTCTGCATATACATCCCTCCCTGCATGCCGCGTCGTAAGCGTAACCCTGGCTTTCGCTCCAGCTAATGCCAACACTGACCTCCACGGTTACTCCAGACTAACTTCCGGGTCCACACACTAACCTTCAGGTCTGCCTAGTGCTCAGAGCGTGCAAATGGCTTGTTCCCACGGCATAGCCGGGGCAGGTGGGCTCGGGGGCATCATCGCCGGCTCCTCGCTGGAGACGGATGTCCTGACCGGAGAGGCGACATAAAAGGGCTCTTTATCCTTGCTCTGGGGCTCATTCACTCGCACGGTGTTTAGTCATAGAGCTGCCTCCTCTTTCACACCAAGAGTGTGATGAATGGGCCGTGTCAGACGCATGCTCGGAGATAGAGCGGCATTGCAAAGACCTCCTTTTTCTACTTTTTTAATAATCGCTTTAACTTTTTTTAACCTGGGAAAAAAAATACAACAATGTATTCGATGCTGTTTCTGTGCACAGGAACCTTGTACGTGCTCAAATAAAAACGATTAACACCGTCTGTCTGCCATGTTCTTTTCACTGTGTTCTATCTCAGCATGTTTGGGTGGCTGCATCATCACTGTGAGGAGGTATGCAACCATGTCTATGCCTGGGCGTTGACTGTGCTATCCTGATAACGGATGGAACGCACCTGCCGCTTTCTCACCATAAATGGGCATATTTCCTGTGTTGCCTGCTTTGGATTTGTGTGATCTCGCTCTTTTTGTTCCCTGAATAGTGGTGTTACTCGTCACATGTGCTTGGATGCGCTGACTCGCTCCCTGGCTATTCCACTGGGCTGCCTTTTGGCATTGTCTTGTGAACTCTTACCCATTTGCATCTTATTTGCATCTTAAAAGCTGCTCCACATATTCCCTTGTTTCTGTCAGAGCAGCACCTCCCTATCCCTTCAGATTAACCGTGCCGCATGCTTACCCAACTTGTTTCATGTACTGGCATGTTCTACCCAAGTACAGATGGGACATGTCTTCAAAGGTCCAACAGTAGCTCTCTTCCAGAGATTTGGATCTGTTCTTGGTGGCCGTTGTGCCACCTGCCTCCCCGAGACCTTGGCCTGTTGCCCGGCCAGCTGCGGTTCAGCACCCCCCCCATTAAGCTGGAGCGTGATTGTGCGGCCGGTGTGCCTTTGGGTAACGGATCTGTGCCTTCGTGCCTTTTAATCTCTGCAGGTGAGGCTTTTTAATGTGCCGTGATGCTAGCGGCTCATGTGTCACATGGAGCTTTGCCGTGTAGTAAGAGAGCTAACTTTTCTGCATTAGCCGCGACCTGCCTGCCCTCAGTCACAGCCACCCTTGGTAAGGTAATTAAATACCCTGTCGGAATCCTTTTTCTTCTGAAGTCCTTTGGTGCTGCTAGCTGATGTACGCAAAGCGATTAGAGGCTCATAAAAAGGTTACTGTTGCCTCAGTTTGAAATATAATCGAAAGTGCTGTTGTCAGGTTACTTGTGTGGTTTTGCCAAGGATTCTGTACTTCAGATACTTCTTGACCATTTCAGTGTGAAACCTGCCATTACTTATATTGATAACAAATTAAACTCATTATTCTGCATTAAGACTCCAGCTACGAACCTGTCATTACTGCTTGGCAGGTCTGCTTGCCGACTTCTAGATCTTCGCCTGGCCTTGTGTGCACTGCATTGATGTTACTCTGCGTGTGCACGGTCAGGTTGAGTACTGTGTGAAGGCTTCTATTCTGGCACAGGTGGTGTTTTGTGCATCTTTAGACCTAACTGTACAGATCAGCATTGTTCAGCATCTCCTGGTGCATTATGGGAAACTGACTGAGTTTGAACCTTAAGTGAACTTAAGGCCAGAGACGGATGGAATTCCCCTTGAGTCTGGCTCCTCCCACGGTTACCTCACTCTCCTTGCCATTGTCACTGTTCCCTGAGGAGCTCACACATGGGACAGGGCTACTTGGTTAAGGCGCTATATAAATAAATTTGAATGGAATCATCCCCATCAGCTGCATCTGTCTCCCAGCTTTTCTGCCCCAGAAAGAGCAGATTGAGGAGGAGAGGGCTCTGCTGCTTCCATGGTGAAGTCTCAGGCTGGTCCATTGCTGGACAGAGGGAGCATGGAGTTACTGTCCCTGGCATCATGTAAAAAGCTCTGAAATGCCTCAAAACTTCCTTTGCAACTAGGACTGTGTCCCCCCCTTGGTGCTGTGGTGCGGTTAGTGGTTAGAAGTTGGGATGCCAATGCTCAGATTAAGTGGTAATATAATGGAGGTGAAATCTGAGCCCAGAAGTGAGTGGGAAAGCCTGAGCGTTCATGGTGCTGCAGCAGAAGGGACCCTCTTACTCTATAGGCCGGGGCATCTGGCCGTTACTGTTATACACTGCTGGAGGAATCTGATGGGCTATTCCCCTGACCATCCATATCCCCCATTCCTGACAGAGAAGAACAGTTTGGTCTCGTCATGTGAGTTTTGTTGGCACTTTGTTTGTTCATGTGTCCAGCACAGTTCTGAGGTTACATGGGGAGAGAAATGTCACATTTAGGCCTCTGCCCTGATAACTGAAGCCCTCCTGTCACACTCCTGTGACTCTTCTGACGATTTATTTATATAAACCATTTTTGTTCTTTTTCTTTTGTATTTCTCTATCTCTGCATATTACTTCTCTTGCGCTTTTTTTGTCATTTAAGACTAAGAATTTTAATTAAAAATTTTTCTTTTTTTTGGCACCCTATCATTTCATACTTCTGTCTGTCTCTCTCAACCGATGTAAGGAACATAATGAATGCATAGGTCTGGCTGGAGAACAGTATGTTAGTTAATACACACCACCCCCCATCTAGGGAGACCTAGTGTGCAGGAGAACCTGGGGGGTTTATGAGCTGCGCTCAAGATTTTGGGGGGAGGAAGCTATGTTTAGCATTAATCTCTGTGTCAACAACAGTGTCTTCCTATCATTGTTCAGCTGTCAGCATATTTCCTGATAGTTTCTCTGGCTCTGCCTGCACACGCACACACACACACACACACACACACACACACACAAAAATGTAGCCCGTCGCCCCCGGCCATGTCAATGGGATAAACAGATAAGAAAGAAGGGGGCCTTGGACAGGATGATTCAATGGGATGTTGCAGAAGGTTGTTTGTCCATCTATTTAAATGTACCCAAATGAAAAAAGCTCTTTTTGGTGTCTTTGTTAATGTGTAGTTTGATTGCACCTTGGTGAGGATGCGTGTGTGTGTATGCAAAGTAAGACCTGGGTGTGCTCAGCCTGGGTAGCCATCAGGAACGTGTAGAGACCCTGTATTGCTCTGCTCCCAGTCCCATGGGACTGTGTTACTTTCTGCTTTTGATTTGGGAATGAATGGATAGTAGCTGTGGGTTGTCAAAAAGAATATAGATGCAGAGGCATTTTGGAGATAACAGAAATGATTCCAAAGCGTTTATGATGCAAAAAATGCTGAAAGAAAATAGAATGAGATGTATGTACTGATTGGAACACCACAGTGGACACTTCCCATCCTGCCATTGTATACCCGAAGACGCTTTGAACCCCCCCCGCCTATAAGCAGCAGCCAATCAGGTGATGCTAACCCTGAGGAGGCCCGTGTGAGTGGAACAGGGGCTCAGGGACATTTTGTGTTTCTGAAGTGGCCCCTCTACAGAATCCCATTTGCTTTTTCTGGCATGTCAGGACTGTCAGAGACTGTAAAGATGAGCATTCATTACGAGATGCAAAGCAGCAGGTCATTTGAATGGCTTCACGCCACACAAGCTGTTGTTACTTGTTGGTTTTTCGAATCCTGAATGTTTCAGATTCCCTCCCACAAAAATGACTGAACTCTCTAAGATTTTTGCCACTACACTGCCTGTTGTACTGTGTTTTACCTTTAAGTACATAGGGAGTTTCCCCTGGTACCTGCGTCTGCCCCATTTACTCCACATTCCCTCCACCTCTGATGTCATTCCTCACACAGCATGACCAGGGTATAGTACCATATCATGTCTGTTAGTGTCATACAACACGGAGCCCAGGATTCATCCCCAAGAACTTCCTGTGAAGACTGGGGGAGTCACACTTGAAAAAGGAGGTCAGTCCTGGGGAGTGGGGGGGAGCTTTTCAGTCAAAGAAAGGAAACATTTTGCGGGTTACACTCCCAAAAACCCAGGCACAGGTTTCGAGAGACACATGGAGACTGGGTTCATCTGAGCATGGCTAATTCCATGCCCA
>JAODKC010000117.1:31216476-31242173 GCA_026777985.1 Mormyrops attenuatus | reverse complement strand
CTCCCAAAAACCCAGGCACAGGTTTCGAGAGACACATGGAGACTGGGTTCATCTGAGCATGGCTAATTCCATGCCCAAATAAGGAAAGGGTGGGCTGGACCTCATGGACCCAGCTCAACCGGACGCAACATCTCACAGGTAAATGCAATGCTGAGAAACACGACATGCAGCTTTGCCTGCCGGATCGGTGTCGGTGGGCCGCTCACATCCCGTGAAAGCATTCTGGCCCAGGACAGCGCATCTGATTAGCGACCCCGCTGAAGGGGCGTTCCCGTCTCCCTGCAGGACTCCGCAGAATGTGGCTGACATGGTCGCCTGCAGGCTGTGACGATTACAGCTCAGAGCGGCTCACAGCTGGTCTCGCAGCAGATGTCTGTCCACTCTGTGTGTGGTCTGTCTTTGCTGAACGTCTATCCATATCTCTGTGAAGACATCAGTGCTGGCGCTGGCTTTTATAAATGGGATGTTACTGTTGCTGCATGCTCTGCATCCTCTCCCTGATGCCATTTCACAAACGGGAAAGAAATTAAGTGTGATTTTGAATGAGCTCATTCATCCTTCCTGCTCCCTGTTTAGTTGGGGGGGGGGGGGGAGGGGCTGAGGTCAGAGGCTCCAAATCTGGGGGCCAGAGGAGAGGCACTCAGAGGCGCTGTGCTGACTGATAGTTGTGTCTGAGTTGAACAGCTCTTGGCGCCACATTTAACCCACTGCTGAGCGATGAATCTGTGGAGTTCACTGGTCTGCTTGGATATATAACACCAAACACAGGTACAGCGGTGCCCTCTCCCTAATTATGCGGCACACGGGTAACCTCCAGGCCTGGAGTGGCCAATTGGTAGACTGGGGAGAATTCCCGGTGGGCCCCTTAGCTGTTTCAGCAGTCAGAAACAAAATAATTTGACAAGTTTAAAACCGAGCTGGCTGGAAGCAAAATAATTTTCCAACTTTAAAATTCTACAACGCGCAACACACCACGATCGCTCTGCACAGAGAAACGCACAAATACGCGGCACGATCAGTGTGACATCAGCACTTAACAATGTTTCATAAACGATGAATGTTAGAAAAAGACCAGACGGGTCTAAAAAAGTCGGACTGCTTGAACAGTTTAATATGCTATTTATTATTTATTTCCTTCTTGAAATGGCAATAATAAATGTACCGGGATAGGACTAAAATTCAACTGAACTGAAATTCACTTCGGTTTTTTGTTGCCTAGTAAAATCGTTCTGCACTGAAAGAGACTGCACCCAATTTCGTTGTACTTATTCAATGATAATAAAGATCTTTGTTATCACTGAATAAGTACAACGAAATTGGGTGCATGCAGTCTCTTTTCTCAACTCATTTCAGTTGATTCTATATTTATTAATTTCTCTTTGCACTCTAGCATTATATTTATTTTGATTAGTTTCTTTGTAAACGACGCTGTAAACAATGCAAATAAAGAATGCCACGGGTTCTTTATTTGCCAGTTTGTGGTTTATAATTTTGGTTTAATCACAGAAGGTCTACTTAAGGTACAAAGTGGTCATATTTATCGACTTGTACATCCAAAGATATACAATGCACTGATCTATCTCATTCTTGGGGTATTCATGCTGAAATTGTTGCAGGTTTTAAGGAGATGCGGGCATGCTCCGGATCCTGACGGGATGCTTCTCACACCTATATACGTTTCACACCAGGTCCGCGCCTCCGCAGCCGCCCATTCACATTAAAATCATATTATAACTTGTCCCGACTTGCCGTCCGACACTCCATGCAGCGTCTCGTTTCGGGCGACACGTTACTTTAATCATTACCAGTACCTCGCTCTCACATACGTGTTCATATAAAAATAAAAGTTGCCTTAAATTTATGACCACACTAAATTTGGTATAGAATCGATCATTTTGAGTCCAAAACTTTTTAAGACAGATGTCAACTACGAGGTGATATATTATTTTATACCTGTGCCCATATGTTTTTTTTTTCTTGTTTGTGCTAATCGTTTTTACAGTGATAATTATTCTGGGAGCACTTCCTCTCTAACTAAAATATTTTTGTGGCTGAGTACCCCAGACAAATGCATAATGATTCAAGATTTTTTATTTACCTTTTTGCACATCAGTACATAGGAAACCTTTCTCGTGCCATCCAGTCAGCAACATGTAACAGGATTAGACAGCACAAAACAAATCCGCGGCACTCACAAATCATCGAAGTATGACTAGGTACTGTAGGGACATTAAACAAACAAACAAACAAATAAAGAATAAGCAAAATGGTTGAAACATAGCATACGGCTAAAGTATAAATATATGAAATAGATATAAAATAAATATAAGCAATGACTGAAATGAGGTGAAATGTTTGAGAGGGAGGGGTTGTGACGCAGGCCCTAGGGGTGGGGCTGTGGGCAGGGCCGGCAGGCTTTATAAGGGACAGCACGCTCACCCGGTACCTGCTGGCCTCTGGGTGCTGCTCGCTGTCCAGTGACCGGAAGGCGCTTTTACTGTTTGCAGGAAGAGTCTTTGTTTTCTACTTCATTGTTGGTTGTGTTTCTCTGTGTTTATTTTTCTGATCAGACAGACCGCAAAGGAAAAGACACTTTGTTTTGAAAAGTAACAGTACTCCAGTTGGCCAAGATGGAGGAGGACTACTTGGATGATGACAATGGAACCTCGTGTGAGTATGCAGAGTGGGGACCTTCCTACTCACTCGTGCCCGTGCTCTACATGGTCATCTTCATCCTGGGGCTGTCGGGGAACGGGCTCGTCATCATCACTGTCTGGAAGTCCAAGTCCAAGCGCCGGGCAGCTGACATCTACATCGGACACTTGGCCCTGGCCGACCTCACATTTGTGGTCACGCTGCCGCTGTGGGCGGTCTACACTGCCTTCGGCTACCACTGGCCCTTTGGCGTGGCCCTCTGCAAGATCAGTAGCTATGTGGTGCTGCTCAACATGTACGCCAGCGTCTTCTGCCTCACCTGCATGAGCTTCGACCGCTACCTGGCCATTGTGCGACCGCTGCCGGCTGGACGACCCCGCTCCAAGGGGACGATGCTGGGCTCCCTGGGGGCCATCTGGCTGCTGTCTGTCACGCTTGCCGCCCCCACGTTGCTCTTCCGCTCCACGCAGAGTGACTCACACGACCGTATCATCTGCGCCATGGACTTCAGCCCAGTGGTGACGGACCTAGGTCAGGAGGGAGTGTGGATCGCCGGCCTCAGCCTCTCGTCTACGCTGCTGGGCTTCCTGCTGCCCTTCCTGGCCATGACCATCTGCTACTGCTTCATTGGCCGCGCCATAAGCCTCCATTTCGGCGCCGTGCACAAGGAAGACCAGCGGCGCCGGCGGCTGCTGAAGATCATCAGCGCCCTGGTGGCCGTCTTCGCCGTCTGCTGGGCGCCCTTCCACATGCTGAAGACCGCCGATGCTCTGTCCTACCTCCAGCTGGCACCCAACTCCTGCAGCTTCCTGAGCTGGCTGCTGATGGCGCTGCCCTATGCCACCTGCCTTGCCTACGTCAACAGCTGCCTCAACCCCTTCCTCTACGCCTTTTTCGACCTGCGCTTCCGCACCCAGTGCCTGCGGCTGCTCCGCCTGAGCAAGGATGCCGAGGCTCCTGTGAGCTCCCAGTCCTCACAGGGCCAGAAGTATGAGGGCCACACCATGGCCACCAAGGTGTGAATTGGTGAGGCGGGGGTGGGGTGGGGTTGTTCTCTGGCCTGAGATGACATGCGTGGACAAGCCTGACTCAGAAGCACTGCTGACCCGTGTGGACTGAGCCTGGGCTGGTGCTGCCATCTTCACAGAAGATGACCCAACACCCAGGACAAACACGGAGGACCACTGTGAGGCAGCTCCTGGCAGCTGCTCCTTCTCACCGGGAATAACGTCTCCTCCCAAAGGGGGCCTGCTTTGGCTGTGGACCATGCCAGCTACCGTTGCATTCTCAAGCAGAACCTCGTCCAGTGCAGGACTGCTGGAAAAAGACATGTATAGTGTGTATATATATATATGTGTATATGTGTGCATGACTATGGAATATTGGAGAAGATCAGACTGCTGTACTGAGCTCTCGCTCATGTTTTCAGCACTTGTGTAAACTGAAGCTTAATCGATCCAGAGCAGAGAAGCTGCGCGTTTCCTGGCCCAGTAAACAGGCTCTGATAACCTCGATCAGCACATGGCAGCTGTGCCTAGCAATTAATTTGTGATGTAGCTGTATTATTAGATACTGCATGATGCTTTGAATAAAGCATTTATACATGGCTCTGCGTTGCTGCGTTCAGTCTCATGGGTCATGGTTGCGCAGATATGGGTAAGTGTCTTCGGAAATGTGCAGGATGTCTGCAGAATCCCTCAGGGCCTTTCCTGTACCACTGCAGGCCCACCGTACACCCCTCCCCCTTCCTGCACACAATCAGCGTCTCCGGGAAACGCCTGTTTCTGTCTCTGGGTTCTTCCAAAAGCACGTTTATGTCTTTGCTTCACAAAACAAACGTCTTTCTTGGCTGGCACTCCAGGAGATGAGAGTTCCAGGCGTTTCCTAAGTCTGCCACGATGCCAAGGAAGTGCAAACAGCATGAGCACACTCTGAGGAGCTGGTAGTGGCACTGCCCTACTCTCCATACTGGGCCGCTGTCTGTCTGTGTGCCTGTGAATGTTTGCCACCCAAAGAGAGCTGAATGGTGCTTCATCCTCTGACTTGCTACTCTTGCTGTGCGTTACCCTATCTTTTACTTGTTATATATCTTAGAAAGCTTCATTTATAAGGGTTGTGTGTTGCCCTGTAGGTCAGAAGGGTCCTGGTTTGAATCCCAGGGTTGGCAGAGTGGTTTTGATTTCGGGCCCTTGAGCAAGGCCGTTAGCCCCCCGCTCCGGAGTACGGCACGCTGACTGACCCTGCGCTGTGACCCCCCAAGCTTGCTCTCTCTTATCTGCTGGTCTCATGGAGAGCAAGATAGGGTATATGAAAACACAATATCCCACCAGAGATGAATGAAGTAATATTATTCAATTTACATAAAGAGTTATTACAGTGACTATTATAATGCTCCAGTGTCCATGGGAATATTAGGGAGAGGATGGATATTTTTTTGGGATTTTTAAAACTTTATGTACATCACTGCAAGCTCCACACTGCAACTGGGGAGCGGGGGCCGGGGGCCTCATTTAGGTCAGTCAGGCAGGCTGCGTGTGGCTCTGAACTCACACCAGGTGGTGTGAAACAGCCTACTTTGTTTACTGTAAACTAAAGGCAAAAATTAGGCCAAGCCGCCGTCCAGCAGCACCCCCGTGGTACCTGCCCCCCACCAAGGGGGCCCCCCTGGGTGGCTGGGGGAGGGGGGTGGGTTGTCCGTCCTGCCCCAGGACTGATCCGGGCTTAAACTCCTTCAGCAGACTGGTCTAGACTGCAGAGCCTCTTTGCTTGAACAGCACAAGGCGCAGCTGTTCATTGGGGGGGGGGGGTTACGACTCTGCCTGCACCCACAACTTAGGCTTCTTATTATTGTTACACCGTAACCCCCAAGTACAACCAGGTGTCTCCTTAAAGCCAATGTGGACCCCCCCCCTTCCTCCTGCTTCTGCCCAGGCTCATTGTAGTGATGGTGAGTCAATCTGCCATAGTTCTGATCAACCTCTTCCTCTTTTGTTCTACGATTTTTTCAAAAATTATGGTCTCTACCCAAACCCTAAAGTTACCCCCTGAAATGTGATCCGAAAGCATTTGGTTGCAGACCTGCTCCTTGGTGTTTCATGCTCCCCCAGAACTTACAGAGGCCTGTCGGGAGATTTAGGGCTGTAATGTGATCAGCGTGGTGTGCAAGCCACTGGCCTTGGCTCGTGCTCATGCTGGTCTGAGTGTTTCCCCAGCAGGGCGGCGCTCCCACAAGAGGGACACTCTGAGGCTCCCACACCATGCTGAACAGCTGTCCCACCTTGAGGTGAGGTCACCATCCCAGACAGGTGTGTGTCTGTCCCCATTCGGGATCCAAGCGACTAGCTGGGGCTGAGGTGGCTGCCACACTCATCTCCGGAGTTCCAGGGCAAGCGGCCACGCCCACCTGCCGGTAGCCAATGGCATGAGCCGCTGGCGCCTCCTGTCTGAAACCTGTAATGTGCTGCAGGATGTGGCCACTTTCCTCCAGTCTATCAGCTGTGCTGCTCACCGAATCCCCTCACATCAGCAGCTGCTTAATTCAATGTCTTGATCTTTAGTTCCTGCCTTCGCAGCTGCAATGAGACAAGCTTTTGGTCTGTTAGAATACACTCCCACTTGAGTGTGATCTTTCCAGGGGGCCTACATGCTCCCCTTTTGATCTGATCTTTAATTTGACACCTTCTCCCCCTGCATGCGGCTACGAGCTGGGTTAAATGTCCCAATGTTCTGCTCAAACAAGCCACAATTAATGAGCAGCCAGCTTGCCTGAAAGCCCGTCATGGAGTTGATGCTCATTATGGACTTTTTGCTAATTGGAATTACTCTGTGTGGTTATGACCCCAGTCTAATGCTATATAATGGCTGCTATGGTTTTCCTAAGCCCAAAATGACAAAACTCTTAGCATTACTTTCAGTGACCAGTACATTAATACAGAGGCCTGACTCCACAACCAATGAAACAGGTAAAAGAAATTCCTTTGTAATTATCATTACACTGGTAGAGTGTTAATGAATGCTAATCAGCACCAACAGAGAAGACTAGAGTCCCAGCCAAAGCTCATTACAATGTGGCTGGCAATACACATCTAGGGCAATACACACACACAGGCTCTTTTACACTTGGTATTAAACTGCATGTTGGGCAGTCGGATCACAGCACTAAAGACAAGTTTAAACAACCACCAAGACGCCACTTGCCAAGGTGGTCTAGGATGCATTTGGCCACATATTTCTTATAGCGTAAACACTAATGTTTCCCCAACAAGGACATCACAATAACTGTGAGCAGGGCCATTTGACCTACTAGTGGAAGTAACATAGGCAGTAACGAAATCTGAACACAAGTGGTCATCACAAGTGGTCTAGATAAAGATGTAAACAAGGAGTTCGTTTACTAATGTGTCTCAGCTGTCCACTTGTGATCTGATGGCCCAAGACGCATTATAAAACCAAGTATAAACAGGGCCACTTCCATTTACACACAGGCGCTCGCTCTAAAAAAGCAGGGTTCCATATTATCCTGTCAGCCTATTCAGCCCCAAGAGTCACATGACGGATCACCCTTTTTCTCAAGACCATATCCCACAATTCCTCTGTGGGCCTGCACTGGGAAAAGACTTTAACTTCATACTATGTATCTATTTATATCACCTGCTGCTGCTGTGTGACTTATTGCTCATATACACATCGCAATACGTATATGATCCATTCTACCCAGCTACACTGTTTTGCACTGTCCTATGCTTTGTTTTTCTTTCAACTCTTTAAGTTCTGTGAAGCCCCCCATCACTCATAATCTGTATGTCACCCCCTTCTCCTGGGCAGGGGAGTACCTAGACATTCTGGATCCCCTGACAGAATGACACTCTGCAGCCCCCCCCCCCCATATCTTACATATAATTTTACGTATTTAAGGGCCCCTGACAAGTGCTAGGCCCCCTGAATCTGTCAGGGTATCCATGCCCCTCCAATGCCCCTGGTCCTGTGGGGATGTTCATTCATTGTCATTGTATACCTGTATTTGGATGGTATGACAGTCAAGCCCACTGACTTGAACAAAAGACACCAATCAAAATAACCAAAAAGGAAGTGAATGTTGGACTATCTTGGCGTTGAAGACAGGATGAGGAATCAGCCCAAGGCCAGGACAATCCAAACAGGAGAGGCAGAGCAAGGCCGTACTGGGGTGGGGGTCTGCTTAAATTGCTGGGGAAATCCTGTCCTTTTCTTTATCCATTTTCATTGGCATTACTGTGAAGTTCATACTTGGCTAATGCTTGTATTCAAAGCAACGTTATTGTATGATGTATTGTATGATGTATTGTATTGTCCTATTGTCTTTTGCACAAAGTGTTTCATTTTATTTTTGAAACTTGTATCTGTCTTGCTTGTCGCTGTCATTTCACTCACCGTGGGGTCTGAGAGTAACGTCATTTCAATCCCCCGTGTGTCCTGTACATATGGCAGAATTGACAATAAAGACATTCGACTTTTTTTGCTTTAATTTTGTGATATATCCAAGAAATTCAACAATAATAACTTTTCTGAGGTACAAAACAGCACATGAGGTGTTTTCAGGAATGGCGTCCGGGGCTGCATCCCTCATCCCATCTGCATGTGCTCCCACACTCCTGGGCCACATGGTCCACTGTTTTGAGGCCTCAGGCTTCCTGACAGGTGGCCCATGAAAAGCCACCCAGCACAGAGTAGGCAGTCAAAACCTTTGAGATTGACGGGGGGGCTCAGGAAGTGAGACTGGGGCTAGGAGTAAGATTCTGGGAAAAGGTAAGAAGTGTACAAAAGACATTCACAAATAACCCAAGTCAAACACCAAATAGATTGAAGACACATTAGAATCTTAATTAGCTATATGGAAAAAACATCATACACATAAGCAAAACTATTTAGGGATTTCAGCGATATTCTGTCTGCTAATTGATGTTATAAAGCCCTGAAGAGGGCACGGACAGTTTTTTTTCCTCGCGCGCACAATGCACTAAACCGTAAACAACCAAAACATGCGCACATTTTAATTAATTCGAGCGCTTGAAATAGCAATTTGAGAGCACAATAAAAGTATATCGTGCGCACATATTAGGGATCTTGCGAGTATTTCGTGAGTACGTTAAACTAAATAGTGCACTAAATTGTGCTTCTCTGCGGAAACGTATTGTTCATCTGAAAAAACGGCAATGTTTACCGAATTAATGGGGTCATAATCCAGGTTTAACGAGTAGCATTTTTTTTGTTTCTCTGAGTTAACGAGATAATCATCCTGTTTTTACATGTAATATTTTCCTGTTTTTCTGAATTAATGAGATAACATTTATGTTGGTTCATGATCGCGGTAAATATAGTCTGCAGTTGGAGATTCGGGATTCCATTGAATTTATCTCTACAGTGCAGTAACGTGTACATTAGTAAACGGTGCCATAATTTACTCAGTATTTTATGAATTGACGTCACTCCCCACCCTGATATCTCCCGATATATACTTTGCCTTTTTATCCTCAAGATTGACTAATAAAACACCTGACCATATAAACAGGTCCAACCAGGCTCATTTTGACCAGTCTCATTTGTGAATATTTTCACAAATAATATAGGGTCAGTCATTCATAGGTCAGTGCGTGTATCAAGCAGGTAGTAGGAAAAGATGCTTACTAACAATGAAAATAGCATCGTAAATCACAATAATCATCTTAGTCAGTTAGTAAAAGTGTAAAAACAGACTCTTTTCCTACTACCTCATTATGGACCTGGTTCCTTAAGGGAATTCCCTGTGGGTTAGTTTTTAGGTGTTTTGGCCACTGATCTGTCATGTAGTCTATATTACCATGGCATGTGGCCATAGAGGTAAATAAGGTGATAATATGTATGCAAATATATTTGTGATTTTTTTTCACAAATCACGTTTTGTTAAAAATAAAGTTGATAGTATGATTTGGGGAATATTTCCACTATTAGTAAACTTTAAGTGTTAAAGCAGCATTTTTTCCCACCATCTGCCTGATACACGCACTTAGCCTACCTGTGACTGACTGACCACATTTGATTTGTGAAGAAATTCGCAGTATGAGCGATGAGTATATGTACTGGTCAGTATGAGCCGGGTTGGACCTGTTTATATAGTCAAGCTTTTTTATTAATCACTCGTGAAAATAAAAACGCAAAGACTACTATCGGCAGCTTTCAGGGTGGGGATGACGTCATCTGAATTCATAAAATATCGAGCAACTAAAGAGAATAATGGAATCCCCAATCGCTAACTGCGACCTATCTTTACCGCGGTCACGACAGAAAGGTTATTTCATTAATTCAGAAAAAAATAGTACTTTTAAAAACAGGATGATTGTCTTATTAATTCGGAAAAACTAAAAAATATTACTCGTAAAAACAAAATGATTAATTAATTCGAAAAACTGTGCCGTTTTTTCAGATGAATGCAATACGCGTCCGTACTTCTCAAACCCAGAGTTCACACATTTTGGTTTGCGGTAGGGAGAAAAAACATTGAGCGTGTGGGGATTCCTGATAACTGGGTTGAGAAACATTGGACTACATCAGGGTGGCCAATCATATCCGCAAAGTGCCGGTGTGTGTGCTGCTTTTTGGGGTGACCTTTAGGTCAGCTGTGACCTAAACCCAGGTGTGAGGACTCTTCAGCCAATCAGTCCTCTAATTAGTAATCTAATTAGGCAGTTGCAGCGAAAACCCGCACACACAGCGGCCCTTTCTGGAATAGATTGGTCACCCCTGGACTACATGCTACTGATGCAGATATCGGATGGCGGAAAAGAACTGTTAGGCACTGACACCTACCGACTACAGATAACAAGTGCAATTTAAGGTCGTATATACATGAGATCCAGAAGCGCCATTCCCACGAATCAGTGTCCCCAGGACATTATATGTATGAATATGCAGGAGATGTAGCTTGATAATACATGTTATTATCATGCAAAGTGTCCTCCATAATGTCCTCGTTGCAAATTTAAGATACATAATGTAAAACTACTTAGAACACTCAGTCTAGTTATCCTAATACATTTATGCCCCTAAAATATTTGCCACATTGTACAAGTGGCATATTCAACTGGAACTTTCATCATCTCAGTTACCTGAAGACCAGAGGGAAACCAAAAGTATGTCCTCTCACTTTCTTTCCTGTATTTTTGATGATATTGTAAGTATCTCAGGCGATTCAGCTCAATGCATTTTTTCAGGTTTTATTTATTTATTTAAAAATGCATTTTTGTTTGTTTACTCAAATGTGCTCAGTGTTATCATACAATTATCTTTGATGACATGTGGCTATGGTTCATGAATTTGTTAATTTAATGCTAAAACTCAGTCCTGTTACTCATGTAAAAGAAAAGTTCAGTTTGTATGCGTAAATAGTGATTTTTTTAAAAAACACAAACATATATTTTGAACATATAATCAATAATTTCTTTGAAATACGCACTTTATTGAGGGGAACACAAAACAACTAGTTGAAATCAGTTGAATGAGGTTTTGTTTTGTTAGTACTGAGAAAAATTCAACCACCTTCCACTTAAAAACGTTGAAAACGTTAAATAAAGTTGCCTGAGACTCCCACATCCTTGTGATTTTTATTAGGACACATACGCGATGCATCTGGCTTGCCAACATCTTTGTCAGGAAAGCCTGCTGTCTGAACTTAAAATGAACTCGTTAATTTTCCTATGGTTAAGTGGTAAGCACAACGGCAATCGACGTATAAGCAGGGTCTTCTTTTCCCTTACTTTCTGTTGTGCATTAATGAACATAATAACACAACACACACATCCACAACCCTTTACCACAATACACTTCCGTAACAAATATCATATGATGATTCCACGAGTTCCATTTAAAAAAATTCTACGCAATTCTAGAGGGCAGGCCCTCTGATTAGTGCACGTAGGAGCACGTGTCTGGCCCCGCAGTGAAGCACATGTCGGTCTGGCGCTCTGGTTGGTGCACCCCCATATGCTTCAAGTGTCCCATCACGAGTAAGAAGTAGCCTACATAAAATAATAAACAAACAAACAAACAAACACACACACATATATATATATATAGATATAGATCATAAGCAAAAAAGGAAAGAAATACATTCACAAATACACGCTAAATATACATATAAATATACAATAAAACATAAATATACTAAATATACAATATACAAATATAGCTAAATATACAATAAAACATTCATGACAATATTATTTAGTTTTAAAATACTCTTAGAAATAGTAAAAACACTGGTATTTAGGGGAGAACCGAAAAAGCACAACAAGCAATTTCCCTCCGGATGCATTTTCTGGCTGCACCACATTAGTGCTTATGCTAGAAACTAACACAAACGATCATGAGTTCGGGAGGAGAAACGTTTACTTTGTAGAAAAAGCTGGCGTCTTACTTACAGTTACGTATATGCAGTATTAATGTACATTCGAGGAATATTATTTTGTTAAACCCTACGGTTCACAAACATATGGGGTGAGTGGAAGTAACCGACTGATGAACGTTTCACCAAGAATATTTAAGAGAATACGGTAGGATTGTCATCACAGTCCTGTAAAATTCTTGGACAACTAGTAATTGACCAAAAGTACTGCCTATCGGGATATCGTTCCAGTGGTTTATTTAGATCGGCTTGATAGGAAAATTATAATGCTACATCAGGAATCTGGCGTGACACTCACGATTTCAGACTTTCACGCTCAGGGATTTTACAGCAAATCTGTACTGTTCCATCATAAACCTCTTACTCTGTTCATTAGCTTTTTCTTTTTCACTCATCCAACGTTTGTGTTTTTCGGCTGTCAAGTGCCTCTCTTCCTTCATATTTTACAGTAAACCTAAAAGTACAAATCAAACACTTTGCTGAATACTGATCCTCTGGTTAAAATCGACAACCATTCAGAATTAAGGTCACTCTATTCCCATTCTTTGTTGTATGATGTAAGACGTTTCTTTTTTGGCTGGATTTTTATTTTGTCCATTTCATCTGTTTCGCCAACCATTCTCAATGTAACTAAGTTTTTTTTTTGTTTATTTTTACTAACCTGATCCTTGAACATGTAGGCAATGAGCGAGGCTGTAATTAGTGGTGTAGACTGTAGATTTGAGTAGTAACGAGTAACTAAGTAATGAATACCAGGCTGAAACGAATCGTTACGAGTATTCAGCCGTTCAAGGATTCGTTGCTGACAGTAACGAAATGACTGATCAAACCGCCCAGTCGGCACTCGCCATGCAGACTGTTGTTTGCGGCAGAAAGCAATCGTGATTGCAGTTCTTTCAACCAGCAATATCATCATGCGTCAAATACTGGATTCCCGAGTTCTCGGTAGTAACGATTACTCAAAAGTAACGGATAACCACATCACTAGCTGTAATCATCACCGACAAATCGGCTGGTGTGTAGAGCGTGCCTTGTCATGAAATTATTTGATTGGCTAAAGACACAATATACATTCTTTGAGCGTATTCCATTGGCTAAAAAGACACAGTATAGTCTCTTTCTATTAATCGACAGTAGTTCTTCCTGAGTATGAGAGTGTTATTAATGCACGTACACCAAAGTTTTTTCCAGGACAGGCCAAAAACTGGGGTGGTCCCGGAAAATCCTGGATAGGTGGCAACCCTAAAATACAATAGTAATAAGCTGTTCTCCATCCCACATTAACTCAGTCAGAATGACAAATAATCTGGACAATTTGGTTTGCTTTCTCTTTGGTATTTTAGAGTCCTTGCATCCAGCTATGGTGTCCTCAAAGCAAAAACGTATCCTGCGATACGTGGAGGAGGGCAGTCTGCTGAAGCTGAAGTCCTACCTTCGGAAGCATCCGGACACGGAGCTGAATTTCCAACATGGCAGGAAGCGCAGGAGCCCCCTGCACCTCGCCTGTGGGCTGGGGAATGACGCAGTGCTCAGGCTGCTACTGGAGAGAGGAGCGGACGCGCTCCTGAGGGACCGGCGGGGGGACACGGCACTGCACATCGCGGCCAACAGGGCTCTCAAACACGGCCAGACGGGTAGACACGTAGTTCAGTTAAAAACTGATTTAATTCATTTTGCTACAACAGTTTCTCCAGTGCACATTTGCAGAGAGCCTGCTCTGGACATACCAGGCAGTTATGGTTTGTGCGGATTGCTGTATCTCATGTCTTTGGACCATAACACAAAACTGAAAACCAGCATAGGAGTAGCATGTAATTGAAGAACCATGGAAAGAATCATACCTATAATTACTGATAATTGCATGAACGGATGGGATTTGTGGAAATGGTGCAGTGCGCAATCTAACCAATACACATCATCTTCCCACAATTTATCTTGGTCATGGGTGCTCCGGGCCCAGGGTCATGAAATTGGATTTTTTTGCTTAGCCGGGTAACTCGTTTGATGTAAGGTCCTCCAGTTTAAATAGACTTAATTTTCGTTCATTTACATTTAGTCCAGACTACCGTAAAGCTGACAAGTTTTCTGGTTAAACAAGAAATCCAAGTTTGTTATAAAGGCTCCTGGAGTCCAGCCCAGGATGCACAGGGCAGGGGTACGCTTGGGGCACATGAAGGGCAGTTTGCAAAGGCCCTTTAGTCTGACTGCATTACTGTGGACTATCTAAGGTAACCTCTGTATCAGAGAATGCAACGTCACACCGAGTGGAGGCAGGATTCGAACAAAAAGTTAACTCATTTATCAGAAATGTTGTTTGGTGTGCAAACTTAATTATTGTACCAAACCTCCTCTCCTATAGCCTACAACGACCTTGTGATTCCACTGCAAAAGTATTGCCCTGTTGCTATGGATATGGCAAACAATGCTGGAGTCACACCCCAGGATCTGCTGGAGTGGATGAAAGCAGAGCAGGTGTGTGTATTTGGGAGAGCAAGGGAAGGTCAGGTATGTGTGTAGGCTTGAGAGCTGTGGAAATCTACTGACAGATGGGCTTCTTGCCTCATGCTTGCCTTGTCCAGCTCAGCTTCTGGGTAGTGAAATACCTTTTAATGTTTATTGTGGTAGGACTGCCCAATTGCAGGCAGACCGCAAACAGAACTGTAGGCTTTCAAGTGTGTGGAAATTCTGTAATGTTTTGTTGCAGATGCGTGATCTACCACCAGAGGGGAGCAGTCAAGCTAAATTGGACTCAGAATCTCAATGGAGGGAGAAATTACTTGGCGAATGTCAAGATGAGTTTTTTGAGACTTATGGGCATTATGATGGTAAAATTTTCAGCACAACATGATACAGTGTTATTATTAAAATACTGTTTCATACAAATGTGGAGCAGAAGTCTGTTTATGTGAAAAATTTGTTTGATGCAGATGACTCTCCCAGAGACGGTGTGGACCCTGAGGATTTTGGACAGTGGGCAGAACGGATCTGGCGGGAATATCATGGTAAGCGGAGAGCCGAAGCACAGCGGCGAGTGGAATCGGAGGAGCAGAGAGTGAGGCGGAGGAGGCGGCCGGAGAACACAGACGCAGAGGCGGGGAGGGAGCTGCAGGCACGGTTGGCGCGCGAGCATGCCGAGTATGTGGAGCGGGCGGCGCGCAAGACCGAGGAGGTGCTGCAGGGAAAGAGGCGGCGGTATGAGGAGCGCTGTGCGGTGGCATCGGGGAGCGACGCCCAGGAGGAGCTGGGTTATGCTGACATCCCCTGGCCTGTGCCCCACGGCTCCGTGTCAGACATGGTTGCAGTGATGCTGCATGGCGCCGAGCGCACTGACCCCACCACCTTCCGCCGGCTGCTGCGCCGCCAGCAGGCCCTCTGGCATCCTGACAAGTTCACCCAGCGCTGTGGTGGCCGGCTGCGTGAGGCCGAGCGCCAGCGCATACTTGACACGGTCACTGCACTGTCCCAGGAGCTCAACCGGCTCGCACAGAGTGCCAGGTGACCTGGATGCCAGCAGGTAAGTGATCCTGGACTATCCTGGATTTCTACAAGTTCTTGTAGAAATTTTAGATGGAGACTTTGGTTCTTATACAAAGAGAATATTGTTTTTCTACTTGGTAAAGAATAACTTCAGTATCTCGGTTCTGCATGCCATTTCCCCTTTACTGCTTGAGCAGAGCACACTCGCACATCAGCAGGTGTGCAAGCAGTGAGCACTGATGAACTATTTCTCGTGACCTTTAAATGGCTTTCGAGAGTTACTAGACAGCTCCACTACCTTGAGATAACTTTTGTCTAAGCTTTGCAGAATGTTCTATCTTAGGCTTTTGTGACTGTGCTTAGCTTTCTGGGTAATTAGTTCTTCTATCATGTCAAGGTCTGAAGGGTTAGTGAAACAAAGGTGGGTTTCATTTTTGTGCATCGATGGGATTACCTCTTTGCAGCAGTATACTGTTCAGCTCTTCCTAGTGTGTGTGCAAGTAAAAAATAAGTCTCTGCATTTAGCCGTGTTAACTAACATTCTGTTTTCGTTTTTTTGTTTTTTTTTTTGCCACGTCTTTCCCCCTATGGACAGCACTTCCAGCTGTGCACCGACCCTGCATCCCTCACCTGATTGCTGAGCTTCTGCAACCCCAACAGACAGCTAGGTCACTGGCTGAAGGACCTCCCCAGCAAGTCAAATGACCACCGTCACCACAGGAGGCGATCAGTCTCCAGCGGTTGCAGGTGGAGCAGGCGGTGCTGCCCCAGTGGGGGGCTTTTGAGGAGCACGCCGGCCTCTTGTCCGGATACTGGCGGTACCCCAGTGGTGACCAGCACCCGCTGCAGCTGCTGTGGTCCTGCGGCGGTGCATGATGTGAAGGGAGCAGTGCACTTCGGAGCTGCAAAGACATTGTTGCTGGTTTTATTGGCCCGGCTGCAAGCAGGACACAGAACTGATTGTGTACTGTTGTGACGCCTGCACCAGCCACCAGGGCCAGAGTCCTGATCATCAGTCTTCTGTAAATTGTGGACTACCTTTGTTTGTGTCGCTGCTTGTTGCATCTGGTAGTGTGCTGTTAATAAACATGGAACATCTGTTCCTTTTTATAAGGAGCTGCCTCCTTGTTATTCTTGAAAGGATTACCACCACACAAATCCTGTTACAATATGCAGCCACGGAAAATTTTTGTTTCACTCATTTCTCAATTTATGGGTGTGCACCTGTGAATAATACATTTTTTTTTGCAAACTGCATCCTGGTTCTTCCCTGTTTCTCATTAATGTAAGGCTTCATCCTTGCTTTATGGGACTTCAGTCCTGCTTCTAGGAGCCTGATACAAACTGACCTAGTTAGTTCACACCTGCACTTAATGATTCCCATTCGTTTTGAAGGTCACTTGATGACCTTGATGTCATCCTCTGATTTATGAGAAACTTTCAGATAAGCTGACGGTCATCTCTGGCATTAGAATGTCGCTTCTGCACTCTACCTGGCTGGTTTCTGGTCGTTCCCAGTGTGTCCTGCTTCATCTTGTTCTTGTGTACTGCTGTCTTAGAAATTTTGTACCTGGAAGCAGCCTGCTGCTCGGCATAGCCTTCTGTCAGCAGAACCAGAATTAAACCAGGATTTAAAAATGCAGATTTGTTTAAAAATATAGAGAGTGGTCTCTTAATTTTTTCCGCAGCTGTATATGCGCCTCAGAATTTTTTTTTCTGTTTAAATGTTCGCTGTGGAATCTTACGTCCTGTTCCTGTTGGTGACAAAAATCAAGAGTGTATTATGTTTCTGTGATAACTTTAATACTGCTTCTTGTCTTCTTTACGCCCTCAGTATGACGGCATCAAGCATTCCAGACTCTAGCCAAATTAAATCCGCCAGGTTGGCATGCGGCCTCCCGGCAGCAGGTGGTGCTGTGACTGCCGTTCGAGGCCGTGTAATAGTTATTGGCTGGCGAGTGCAGAGTGTCGGTAAAATATGGCGCCGCCTAAGAGTAGCAACGTGACTTCAGACAAATCAAAGGATGCCAAAAATACAACTAAAACCGACATTAATACTAAAGCTGATCTTATTATTCAGAGTCGTAAATGTGCCAATGACATCTTCGACATTTTTGAGCATTTACAGGTGAGTAGTTGCACGTCGACCGTCTGTCGACCGGAATAGATCATATTTATTGCGGTTTAATAGAATTATCAACCACGGTAGTTGCTTTTCTGCTTGTTACAGAGGACTTAATTGAGTTTACACTCAAACGAAAATACAATGTTTTTAATTGTTTTTTAATTCGTGGGGTGATAACCACTAAAACAGCTTCCTTTCAGACTAGCAAATGAGCAGTTGCACTACGAGCGTCTTTAAGGGGATGCTTGTCTCTTCTCCAGGCAGAGAAAGACAGAGATGTAATCTGCGCGATTGGAGCCTGCAGCCGGATATTTTGCGCGCTCATGTGTCGGGGTGTACTGTTCGTGGGTCCGCTGCCAGAGGAGGACAGCCTGCTGAGCGGTGTGTGGAGGGAACCTCCTTCTAAAACGTGTCTGTCACCTGCAATTTGTGTTCTGTTGTGTTGGGGAATAATATACTTGCAGTTTCATGAAGTGAAAGTCCTTCTAAAACCCGTTGTTTTCATGCCAGAGCAAGACCTATGCTGAATAAGATCTGCTTAGCAATTTTGGTTTCACAAACAGAATGATGTCAATATTGAAGATGAGACTGCCTCCTGCCGTCAGGGCTCACTGACTCCTGTGCTTCTCCTCCCTGTGGCAGGAAAACATAGCGCCGATGAGAAGTATGGCATCTTCATGCGACATCGGTACAACGACTGTGTCAAGCTTCTGCTGGAGCTCATGGCTAACAGGAACCACCAGGTCAAGGTGAGGTTTCAGGACATAGTGAACATAGAGACCAGCACCAGAATCATTCCTCTGTTTTTTTTGTCTTTCTTTGGTTTCTTTTTTACTGGAGTACATGGCAAACTCCACGAAAAAGTAGGTTTAAGACCTGGACCTAACAATGGAGGGTTATAAGTTCATATCCTAGATCAGTGTTTCCCGACGCAATCCTCATGGGCCCCCGGATAGCTCACATTTTTGCTGTCTCCCCGCCAATCAGGAACTTACAATGCCTGGTAGGGGTGTTTTGGGTGCCAGGACATTACAAAAATGTGGACTGTGGATCCCCAAGGACGGGGTTGGGAAACACTGTCCTAGACAAAGGTGTGCTGTTATATCTTTGAACTTGCTAATTGATTTCAGTTAAACAGAACAGTCGGATGATAATGCTGTAATGTGAGTGTGAATCACTTTGGATGGAGTTGCATGAGCGCCAGCATCATGGTTGTGTGAGCTGTAGTTTGACTTCCTGAACCTGCATGTTGATCTGCGTGGTCAGTCCAGTGTTCTTGCTTCATTCACGGAGTGTCACTACCACCATTGGGTCCCTGAGCGAGACCCTTAACCCCAACCGTCCCCAGCTATTCCTGAATTTAGAAAAATGTAAGTTGCTCTGGATAAGAGCGTCCGCTAAATGCTGTTAATGTAAATGTGTGATCATCTGTAGGAGGGTGCTCTGTGCACCCTGATGAAGTTTGTTTCTGCGGAAGGACAGCGCCCCCTCAGCTCTGTGGACTGGGACTGTCACTACAACTTCCCCAGGGAGACGCTGAAGGTAAGTACAAATCAGATTAGCAAGGTCTTTATTTTTAATTGTAATATGTATATGTTTTTTTCCCCTCATTTTAAACAATAAGTTGCAGCTTTGCTGCCTCTTTGTCAACAGGTCTGTTGATCATTTACCTGGTGTGAGATGGTACCTTTTGCAATGTGTGTGGATGGGTTCTCAATATGATTGACATGTGATATTTTTCTCTGTTTGCAGGCTGGGGTGTGTGGGCTTCTTTCAGAGAAGGAGGACATGGCTCTGCTCATCTCCAGGTTCCAGGAGTTCCTGGAGATGGACGACGTGCGGTATTATGTTATGGGCCTGGTCAGCGACAGCGTGGGCCGAGTCATGGCCCGGGTCAAGGGGGTAATGCTCTTCTCTCTTTAGGCTGGAATTAGGGAACTGGTCGTTATTCAGCTGGGCCATTCTGGCTGATCCTGTTGTCTCAGAAGTTTGTTCCTACAGTTCCTGTTATGTTAAAGGAAAGCACATAATGTCCTGCTGCAGAATGGCCTTGGCCTTGGTTCTGTCTGCCCCCTGTTTAGTATGCGGTCAGGTCTCTCTTTCACATTGTGCTGTGGGTATTTGTATGGTACTTACCCCTGGCTACCATTTTGTCCATCTGTCTCACAGGCTCTTCTTCCCATCTACCAAAACAACGTGTTCGCTTTGCTCTCCAACATTAACATGCCAAGTCAGGAGTCTGAGCTCACCAACTTCCTGATCCAGATGGACGGTCAGTGAGACCCTCTAATTATTACATATTGAAGCACATGTCAGTCTGGGCCTCTGGTGCACATTGAAGGACATGTCGGTTTGGCTTTTCATTGGTGCACATGGGAGCACATATTGGTCTGACCCTGTAATTGGTGCACATGGAGCACATGTCGTCTGGCCCTTTGATTGGTGCACATTGGAGCACATGTCGGTCAGTCTTGTGTCCACTGGGTATAGACTGTGTCTCTGTGTCTGTCCGTAGGTGATCGAGGAGACTGGAAACCAGCAAAACTCAAGGTAATTCTTTAGCTCTCTAGATGGGGGTTTTTCTCTCTGGTCAGTGATGAGGGACTTTATTGTGATAGCTGGAAAACAGGCCTGAATGAATGATAACTAAATGATAAACACTATAAAATGGATACATATGTAAAGGTCATTATTTGGCCACCTTCTGATTATGATTATCAGTATTTTTTTCATTTTGCACCCTCTTCATTAGGACCACAAGCGTGCCTTTGAGAGGATGTGGCTGGGATTTCTCAAGCACAAGGTATGAATTTCTAAAGCACCGGTACTTTCCAAAGAATCTCCTGTTCATAATTTTGAATGTTCACTCTGCCACCTCCCAGCTGCCCAGTAACATGTATAAGAAGATCCTGGTGGTCCTCCATGAGTCCATCCTCCCCCACCTGAGCCAGCCAACCCTAATGATAGACTTCCTCACCGCAGCTTATGACATTGGTCAGTTGCAGTTGCCCCCTACCCCCCCATTCCCAGGCACTTATGAATTTGAAATGCACTTTATTTGTGCTGTTTGAATAATTTGGATGTGTGGATTTTTACAGACACTTGAATGAATGATTGCATAGTGGCTACCCTTGAATAAACTGAATTTGCAGTTAAAATTTCCAGCTGGCTGACTCTTGTCTGATCTATGCTGGTCTATTATTTATGTGCATGATTTTTCTCTCTTTGTCCTCCAGGGGGTGCCATCAGTCTTCTGGCACTGAATGGACTTTTTGTGCTTATCCACCAGTACAACCTGTGAGTCTGGGATTTTACACTTTGTATCTCATGCTGCTGTGACCCTTCAGCCAGGTTTGTGCGAGTCCCCCCTGCATGTCCGATTTGTTTCCTTCTCTTTTGTGTCCTGCTAGAGACTATCCAGATTTTTATAAGAAGCTGTACAACCTCCTAGACTCATCAGTGTTTCACGTAAAATACAGAGCGCGATTCTTCCACCTGGCTGACCTCTTCCTCTCCTCCAGGTCAGTCTTGTCTGTCCCCCTGTAACACAAGTTTCCTTTGCAGTTTGTAACAGAAGCACGACTCCACAATGTGGAAGGGAGTGTTAACTTCCTGAATACTGATCCGTACTTCACTACAGGGCTGTGTAATATCACATCGCGATGTACTGCACAAAGTACCGCCACACCACCACAACTTTTTACCTTGTTTATCCAAATTATGTCCCCCCCCCCCCGTCAAAAGATGTTTGCTGAACTGTCCCTTTCTTCACTGCCACTTCAGTGCTTATCACTTTCATGATACACCAGAACAGTAGCATGTGGAGTACTCCGCTAACCGAATTCAATAAACATAAGGATGTGCCGAATTTATACAGATGACAAACTTTTGGGCATCACAATACGCATCTCATTAATATTTTAGGCGCACTGCTAATCTGCTTACCAAATTGTCGGCACAAATAAATGTCCATATAGTACCGATAAGCCGGCGTCTGGCCAAATGCTTCACCACGGCTTTGGTGATTATTGCGCATGCACCTTATAATCTCCAGTACATTGTGATGTGATATCATTTAGCCCTATTTTACCATCATGCCTCAACAAGATCAAAGAAGCCATGGCCCTCTCATCATTTGTTTCTCCACAGCCATCTACCCGTCTACCTGGTTGCAGCATTTGCCAAGCGGTTGTCACGACTGGCACTAACAGCGCCCCCTGCTGCCCTGCTCATGATCCTGCCCTTCATCTACAACTTGATTCGGCGTCACCCTGCCTGTCGGGTCTTGATTCACCGACCTGATGCTCCTAATGGTAAGTCTTCCCCTTGATCAGATTATTAATTAATTTATTGTTCTTAATTTTATTTATTAAACTGTATTCACGACGTTTATGAAATGAAGGAAGAAATGGAACTCAGCCTTGTTAGGTTATTTCAAGCTTCCCCTTTGGGCTCACCACACCAGCACTGTGAGCCCATACAGGTCTGGTGTAATGGTGATGGAGCAGCAGTCTAAGGTCAAGGTCTTGGCGGAATGAGTGCCAGCTACCGAAACTGGCTTGAGGGAAATGGAATGAAGCAGGAGCTGGTGTGGGAGGTAGAGAGATAATGTATGTATATAGTTGAGTTCACTTCAGTGTCCACTATGGGTTCAGTAACAAAACTGCTGGAGAGGGGCTGGATTTTATTCCACTCTGGAATTGCCCTGGTTGGTAGGTGTCAGGCTGGCGTGGGTTTACTCATAGCCCCCTGGTTCGGCACTTGTACACTGGATTTTACTCCGATGAGTGAGGGGGTCGCGTACCTTTGACTTTGTGCTTGGGGATGGGTTCTCGTTGTCTGTGCTTATGCAATGAACATCAGCTCAGAATAACCAGCCTTCTTAGAGACCTTTGGTGGGGTGGTGGACGGTGCCCGGCCCGGGACTTTAACGCTTACTGTACTAGTCACAGTCTGTCCATAACAAACACCATATTTGAGCATTAACGTGTTCATAACTACACCTGCCAGAAGAACACTCTAGGCTGCAACGCGATGATCGATTTTTGTATCATCAGATCCACGACCGAATGTCTTGGACACTTGGGTGATGAGAGAAGCTGAGCTGTTATCTGATTACCACCTGATAGTGAGTTGGATCAGACCCGGTAGACCTAGATGTATAGTGATGCCATTCTGGGAGTGCCTGGTAGATGCCTCTTTGCAGGAGATGTTTAACTCCCACCTCTGGCAGAACTTCTTTTACATTCCAAGGGAGGCTGGAGACATTGCTAGTGAACAGGCCATGTTCCATTTTTCCATTGCTGAAGTGGCTGTGCAGAGCTGTGACTGTAAGGTTGTTGGTGCTTGTTGCAGCGGCAACCCCCGAATTTGGTGGTGGACACAAGCAGGAAAGGGAGCCACAGGCTGAAGAAGGAGGCCTTCCGAGTTTGGTTAGCTTGCAAGCTGGATGCAGTTGACAGGTAGCGGCTGGCCAGCAGAGTACGGCTTTGGCAGTTGCGGAAGCAGAGACTTGAGTGTGGGAGGAATTCGGTGAGCACATGGAAAATGACTTTCGGTCTGTCTTAAAGAGATTCTGTCAAACCGTCAGTTGACTCAGGAGGGGGATGGAGGTCTGTACCCATGCTTTTTACAACAGGGATGGAATGCTGTTGACCTCACCTGGGGATATAGTTGGACAGTGGAAGGAGTACTTCCAGGAATCCCTGAATCCCACAGAAATGCCTTTCTTGACAGAAATACTTAGAGGACTCGCCCATCACTAGACGATATACTGTTCTGTCGTGGTGGAGAGTGAGCTGAGCCCAAAGGGGAGGGTGTTGATTCACCAGATGATCTAGGTTCCTACCCTCCGTAGAGGTCACAAGCTGTGGGTAGTGACTGAAAGATTGAGATCACAGATACAAATGGCTGAGCCTTATAGCAAGGGTGAGAAGCTCGAACATTCGGGAGGAGCTCAGAGTAGAGCAGCTGCTCCTCTGCATCGAACAGAGCCAGCAAGGATGGTTTGAGCATTTGTCTAGGATGCCTCCTGGATGCCTCCCTGGGGAGGTATTTCATGCATGTCCAACTGGGAGGAAACCCCAGGGCAGTACCAGGATGCACTGGAGAGATTATATCTCTGGGCTGACCTGGGAGCGCCTGGCTGTCCTCCCAGAGGAGCTGGAGGAGGTGACTGGGGAGAGGGAGGTCTGGGCATCTCTGCTCAGACTGCTGCCCCCATGACCCGGATAAGCTTCTGACAATGGATGGATGAATAGAGTTTATTCGAAGTCTGCAGTTCATGTGTTCATGTGTTTGGTACAATACCTCTGGGCCTCTTTTTGCTTAGAGCCCTGTGATGACCCTTACCTGATGGAGGAGGAGGACCCCGCCCTCTGTCATGCCCTCGACAGCAGCCTGTGGGAGCTGCAGGTATGTGCGTGTTGCCAGTGGGGGCTGACGGCCTTTTAATCCTGTCCTCACCCTGCACCCATCTTCTCTGACTCAGACTCTCCAGAAACACTACCACCCAGATGTGTCCAAAGCCGCCACGGTGATCAACAGGCCTCTTTCAGAGCAGGAGGACGACATCAGCAAGCTTCTCGAGTTCTCAGCGTATGAGGTGACCGCTGTCACGCATTTGTTTCTCACTTTCAATTTCCCCTGGTCTCTAGCTATGAATGAAGATGAGCAGCTTGCTAGTCCTGGTTGGTTGGCTTGATACTGGTGTACCTGTACTATGGGGTTCAGTGTGTGTGTATGTGTGACACTGCCTCTCTCCTCATAGCTCTTTGAACGGGATCTGCAGCAGCTGCAGAAACAGCCAGTAGCCCTGGAGTATGAAGGAGTCTCACAGCTGCTGGAGGGCTCTCAGAAGGTTCTGGGTGTTTTTTTTTCCTTGGAGTGAGAAAATGTAAACGGACAGGGTGCTGAGCCACATATTCCCCCCGGGACTGGAGCTTGTATAAATTTACAAATGTAATCCTATGATTTTTTTTTTTTTTTAAATAAAATTTTAAAGATTTTTGAGATTTTCCCATGAAATCAGTGTATGGAATTTGCACAATTTTAATTCCATTTGAATTTATATTTTGGGTTGTTTGGCGGTGTTTTTGCATCATTCCAGTTAAAACTCAAGTACGTTAATCAGACATCACCTCTGAAGTATAAGTACAGAATAAACAGGGCTTGTTTGTTAGCTTATTATTGGTATATTCAGACATAATTCTTTGCAAATTTAATGTATCTAAACAGATGACCTTACCACGGTTAGGTGGACGGAAAATGATTTTTAAGACACAAAGCATATAAAATCCTAGTAGATTCTAGTCGAGTCTTAGTTTTTTCCATGCTGTTTGCAAAATGAAACATGCAGTCGCATTTATGTGTAAATGGTGCTAAATGTTTATTTTTCCCCTACTATTGTACTAGTACATCCAAAATCGTACAGTATACCGTGTTACCTTACTATTGCCTAAGCCTATAAAAGTACATTTTGAATTAATCAATTAATATTGATTACTAATTTAATAAGCCTAACGACTTTAACGGTTAACTGTACTGTCTATACCAGATAATCTGATTCATAGCCTATTCTTGTAGCCTATTTTTCCTCAATACTTATTTAAGCTTCTGCTCAAAATTTTTCCTGCTACCTATATTACCTACTGTGTCACACTGCAGTGAATACCATATATTAGTGTATGAAGTTTTTAGGCTGGTAGCATAATGAGGTGATGCACCTAATAATGCATGTAAGCATTTAGGATGGCTGCAATATGCTGCGCAATTGCCTCGCGTCACCATCTTGGTGCATTGTTGGTCAAGAGCTGTGTCCCATTTTAGGGGCTTAAGACAAAATGTGTCGTAGCTGCACATTTTGAAGGCTTCTTCAAATGCAGCCTAGAAATGCATCTTCCTTTTCCAGGGCCGATGGATTTGTGGCTGTTGAAAACATGCCTTTCAAATCCATCCATCCATCCATCCATCCATCATCCTCCGCTTATCCGAGGTCGGGTCGCGGGGGCAGCAGCCTCAGCAGGG
>JAODKC010000117.1:31205402-31216376 GCA_026777985.1 Mormyrops attenuatus | reverse complement strand
CCCCGGACAACATAGCTCCTGGGATCATCGTAACACGCAAACCCTTCCACCACGATAAGGTGTCGGCTCAGGGAAGGCCTTTCAAATGTTCCCTTTCTTTTTGGGGTGCAGAATGTTTTGAATTTCCTAATCACCAGATCAAAGTCCATTTGCTTCTCTGCAGTCAACTGGAAGCTATTAAACACATCAGTTGCTTCCACGCCCGCAATTTTCAGAAGCAGGGCAAGCTTTCTTTCACCGGCCCTTGCTTCTGCTCCTACTGCTTGTAAGTGGAGGGCAAAACACCATTTGAAACGTCTGCATTGATCTTCCACGTTGCCTGTAAGTTTCAACTCTGTCGGGCCTTTAGTTTATCCATAGTGTTTGGTAGTGCTGGTTCCATGTCGTGTCTTCTGTGGCACTAAATGACTCAGACTAGTGAGTTCTTTTAACAGGAACCACTGTTTTACCGGCATCAACAAGCAAACTAATCATCAGCCTCAGGAATACATCTGACATAAGTGTGTTGTGTCACACGTAAAACTCCCACGTAACACAATATGTTCACTGATTATTATGCACAACTAACGAAATATTACAAGACATGTATCGGCTATCATAAACAATTATCCTGAATCCTTAACCCTCAGTCGGTCTTGCGCATTCTGTTATCCTTTACAGAATCGTTTAGTAGACTGGCTTTGAGCTTATCTGGCCTAGTTGAGGAGATGGAGGATTCATCCCTGTAGCTCAGCCGCTGTCTACGTCCTCACAGTCACCTCAACTGACCGACTGTATTCATGAGCATGAAGCTCCATTGAACCAAAATATGCATTAGGATGAGCTGGATGTTAAATCAGTCAAGAGATGGGGCACTTATCAGTTGCAAAAATCGCATCATAATATAAAAAATGCATTTTATTGCAATATCCTATATGGGAGATTAAGCCCAAAGGGGCTAAAGGGGCTAAAGTTGGACCCAAATGACAGAGAAAGAACGCACAATGGCAAAAGATGGAATGTATATCCCAGAATTTTACAAAACGTTGCACCCAGGTGATATAAGTTAATGACACCCGAAGGGGCCGCATACAGACTCAACAGGCGACACTTACTACAGGTTTCAGAGGCTGTAACAGAAACTCAAACCCCTGCACTGCCAGTTCCAACTACACCATAGCCAACCCCCCCAGAGATGGCCAACATGACAGGTGAAATAAAATTTTGTCTGGAGGGGTGATTAAACCACCAAAAAGATTAACTGAAGAGATGCCCCTTCTTCCTGACAGGGCAGTACACCCAAACAGTCCCCGGGCTGAAAGGCCTGTCCCCAGCAGTAGAAGTCATACGCCCTCTTCTGTCTGGCAGTGGCTGTGCCCTGATGATTCCTGGCCAGATCGTTCACAACGCGCATGTGCTCCTGGAGCTGGTGCAGGTAGTCGTTGGGGAGAAACGGCGGTTAGCATCAGCAATCAGAGTGCTTAGGCAATATTCAGAGTTGCTGGACAGAACAGGGTTCGGGTGATGTATATTGTTAGTCGACAGGCTAGGCAGAAGAAATCAAGAAAGAAAGCAGGCAGGACAGGAAAAGCCACAAGGAAAACACTTGAGCTCTAGGCAAACCAAGAAGATCTTGCGTCTGGCAGATGTGCCTGCCAGTAGACTGGGGCGGGCAGGGAAGAGTCTTCACTGATGGTGCCAGTTTTGCAATTCAGGATTCCTTGAGGGTCAGGTCATAGAGACACGGAAACTCAGTGTGATGTCATTGGGGCTTCCCCAGACCACTCCGGGACAGGTCTATAACATAATTGTCATTAAGTCAAAAAAGCTACAGGTCTGACTGCATACCCTGCATGTGATGAATGAAGCATTTTCAAAATCTCCTTGTAGCTTCAAAAGTGTACTTGCTTTTTTGACTTAAGTGCATGGGAGGATTAGCCCTTAGGTGAATTGTAGTACACATTCAGAAAACAAGGGTAAAAATGTCTACCTTTGTTTGTCACTGGGGCTGTACCCTTGTAGTTGTACCTTTTAAGGTACAGAAATGGACTCTGAGGAACATCCCAAAGGTACAAACAATATTAATGTACCATCAATGGTACAGAAATGTTCCTCAGAGTCCATTTCTGTACCTTAAAAGGTACAATTACCTACAGCTAAGGGTACAGCCCCAGTGACAAGCAAAGTACCCTTTTTTCTGAGAGTGTAATAAAAGTTCATGTCTGTCTTCGATGTTCTGTGTTCATCTTTCCCCATTAAATAAAGACTCGGGCTTGCTTACACTCATATGTAGCTCATATAAAATATGGCAATCTGTCAGTTGAGGTGACTATGAGGATTTAGACAGCGGCTGAGCTACAGTGATGAACCCCCCATCTCCTCAAATGGGCCAGATCAGCTCCAAGCGAGTCTACTAAACGATTCTGTAAAGGATAACAGAGTGCATAAGACTGACTGTGAATGTTGTGTTTAGGATTTAGGATAATCATTTATGAGCAGGTGATGCACATTTTGTATGAGTGAATGTAGATATTAAATGAACAAATATAATGTATTAATCAGTGAATAGTGCTGAGGTCCATCTCTTGTTAGGGATATTTGATCATTTCCTCCAAGATTAAAATTCATCGCATCATGAGCATCCTGTTACTCAATGCTTTGATGGCACCCAAGATATTTTCACCTCAAAAACAGTTTACTAATGTTTAGTGGTTGTGGTTGTGTTTAGTGGTTGAATACCTTATGCTATGTAGCCCCCTTCAGACTGTGTGAGAAGGCCATGGATTTCAGCTCTTTGTCTAGTGATGAACTTGCATGATTTACATCAAATGCAGTTCTGTTGCTCTGCATATGCTGGTTCTCTGTGTCCCCTTGCATGCTGAAGCAAAATATGGTCAGGTTTGGACCTGTTTGACAAGAGATCACATTAGTAGATTTTAAGTAAAAAAATGTACAGGATGTATAAACAAATCTGCTGAAAGGGTAACATAAAGTCAGAGGGTACTGATGGCCATCTTGGTGGTGAGGACCTTTTTAACTGCTGAAGAATGATCTGCATTGTTTGCATTGATGATGACCATTATTGAATTTCCTGAACTTTCGGGAAAATATCATTTGAGCATCTGTCCCCTACCATCACCACAGATGCTTTGGCATGTAAGGCAATAACTCAAAAACCATTTGATGATTCTTTTTCAAACTTTTCACAAGCATTTTATGGGGGAGGAAGTAAAACTGATTAATTTTTGAGGCAGATCACCGCAACTCATTACCCTCTTAAACTAGATTTGAGAAAGCACTTTACACGTTGTGTAGTTATGGTAAGGAATAGTCTTCCTGTTAGTGTAGTGAAAGCTAAAACCTTGGATTCCTTTAAATCAGAGCTAGATAAGATTTTAACAACTTTAAGCTATTAGTTGAATTCTCCCCAAGCGAGCTTGATGGGCCGAATGGCCTCCTCTCATTTGTAAACGTCTTATGTTCTTAAAACTGAAATAGTGCCGCATAGTGATAGGGCAGTTTTAACACATTATTCCATTAAAACAATAAAAAAACTATTTGATGGATCTTTTTAAAACTTTGCAGAGGCATTGTATAGATGCCAAATTGGAACTGCTTAAATTTTGAGACAGATCGTCCGGAAATTGTGTCACATGGTGAGAGCAAAGGGAAGGGTGAAAGGTGACATTTAACCTTGTGAATGTGATAAGTCAAAAAGTATGTGATGGATCTTATTATTGCTTCACAACAAATTATATGGATAAAATGGATGAAGATCTATATGGAGTGCCAAGTGTCAAGGGCTCATTTTCACGTACAAAATACTGTTTTAATTCTCTGCCACAAAAAGCATTATTTAATGATGAAATCAACTAATGCCTTGCTGCATTCTGTCCACAAAGGCAAAAAGACTTCACTTTCTTTCGTGCACAGGTATCAAAAGGAATGATCCTCTCTATTTGTATGTTACCATGCCATTTTCCCCTGAATAACACTACACTGAAGGCTGCAGATAGATCTGGCAGGACGACTGAAATGCAGCTCTTGCAGTTTGCAGAAAGTGCACATACATCAGGATAGTGATCTTGCCCTTAAGTTGAACTGATGAGGATCCAGAAAGGTATTCCGTGCTAGATATTCAGGAAATTGATTTAGGTCAGTACACTCAAGCAATTATCCAGATATTTGAGGAGAGAGGCTGGATTGTAGTATCTTCTGATGGTGTGTTTTTTTAAGCAGTGTTACTTAAGGAGTTACTTGAGCCTGCTTAAATGTAAGTCTACCAGTCAGGGGCTGTGTGTTGATAATGTGAGCAAGGTTTAAGTAAGTATAAAATTCGTATCTTTTTTGTATTTATTACACTTTTAAATTTGATGTAGACACAGACTTGCTGCAGAAACCAAATCTTGCCAAAGCAATCACTTGCATCTCTGACTCCACAAAGTTATCTTAGTCACACTGCAGCTATGAGAAAAACACAGGAAAGTTCATGAGCATGGCAAAATGGACTTCTAGGTGATAACCAATAATAATAATTAGCTGTCCAAGAAGCATGATTGTAACGCAAATAGATGTATTAAATATATGAATTAGATGTGTTAATGGTAATACTTAAAGCAGTCATCATAATGCACTATAGATACCTTCATTATACTGCATAAAAATGTCAGTATAAGAATTAAGGAAGCTGTGTACTGCATTATGAAGGTATTTATAGTGGATTATAGGTGAGAGTTTCAGAGAGTATTCATAATGCATAATAAACATAGCCATAATGTATTACACCTTTTAATAAATAGTTATAGCCATGTTTGTAATACTTTATTAATGCATTTTAATGCAATATGAAGGTATCTATAATGAAATATACATGACTGCTTTAAGTAACGTGTTACTGTATTAATTAAGTAATACATAACTAGTTTTACAGGTAATACTACCAAACAAGATCCCGAGCACCTGGTGTTTGTGGTCTGCATTCAGAAGAGCTCAGCTTAGCACTGGCCATGCAATAGCGGCACTCTCAGTGACCAGATGCTGCTTTTGAGCTGAGAAGGACAGTGGGACACTGGAGGTGTCTGAAATCTGCATGAACTCTGAGCCATGGTGTGGGCTCCGGAGTGTGGTACTCAATCGAGTAAAAAGTCTGGGAGTATCCTCTTTCTCAGACCCGAATTCAGAGACAAATCATAATAGACTGAGTTTCTGAATAACGAACTAGTGGTGTAAATATTTAATAATTTTCTATTCAATAATCTATTAGATAGAGCATTGATTAAAAATAAATCATAAACCTCAAAAGCTACCTGTTCATTTGTGATATATGACTTGCAAGAGAATTAATGAGTCATGTACTTAACTTGAATGATTCAAATTAATTTCCCTGTTGTATGATGAGTGCCTGTACAAAGTCCCTTTGGATTATATCGGGATAATTATGAACAGTCTTCATTTTATTTCTCATTGGAGGAAGTGAATTTGTGGAAGATGGTGACTGAAGGAAGTCTGCTTAAACAAATTATGGTTATATAACCTTCATTTGCATCCATATTGCATTTATACAGCATGTTTATATATATCTGTTTGTTACGTATGCCCACTTCATTCATGATTCACAGTTAAATCTTTGTCAGTATTTCTGCATAGAAACAATGTAAAGCGCTGATGGAGGAAGGCTGATGGTGTGTGTATGGCAGGGGGGAGTGGCAGACTGGGAGGATTTAAAAGAGCCAGTGTAGCCCTGTAAGCTCAGGCACTCTGTGGTTCGCTTTGGGCGAGCGTCTGCCTGAAACAGTGAGTGATATCCAGCTATCCCTCCATTTTGTTCGGTTTTCCTGTTTTAATGGTGATTTTGAATTTTGCTACAGAGACAGACGTGTTGGATTTAAAAAGTAACTTGGCAGAAAAAACCATGGAGAACAAGACGAATCCAATGACCCAAATGAAGATGCAGCTGGGGCCGAAACTTGCTGCCATCTACTTGGTCATCTTCATCCTGGGGTTATTCGGTAATGGACTGGTCATCATCATCATCTCAAAATTTAAATCCAAACAGGGAGGTGCTGACAATTACATCAGACACCTGGCCTTGGCAGACTTGCTGTTTGTGCTGACGTTGCCACTGTGGGCAACAGAAGCTTTGCTTCGATACCACTGGCCATTTGGATGGTTTCTCTGTAAGGTCAGCAGCTCCATAACACAACTCAGTATGTATGCCAGCATCTTTCTCCTCACCTTCATGAGCTTTGACCGCTACTTGGCCATCGTGCGGCGAATACCCAGCAGCCAGCGGTACTCACAGAAGACTATGCTGGTGTCTCTGGGGGCCATCTGGCTTTTGTCCTTCCTCCTAACTACACCGACAATACTCTTCCGCACCACTCGGACCACGCCCGAGAATGAGACATCTTGTAATACCAACTTTAGCCTTGTGGTTTCAGCACCAGAGCAGGAGAATGCCTGGGTTACTGGCTTGTATTTCATGCGCGTAGTGATGGGATTCCTCCTGCCTTTCATGGGTATCACAATCTGCTACTGTTTCATTGGCCGAGCCTTAAATCACCACTTCAGTGCTGTGCACCAGGAGGACCAGCGGCGTCGGCGGCTTCTGAAGATCATCAGCGTACTGGTGGTGGTGTTCTCCATCTGCTGGGCACCATTCCATGTGACAAGTACTTTTTACGTCCTAATCCTTCAGCAAGTATTATCAGACAGAATCGAAAGTTTTGTTATTCCGGCATTTTACTTAACCACCTGCCTGGCCTACGTCAACAGCTGCCTCAACCCCTTCCTCTACACCTTCTTTGACCTGCGCTTCCGCACCAAGTGCCTTAAGCTCCTCCGCCTAAAGAAGGATACAGAGGGTTCTGCAGTCTCCCAGTGCATTCAGAGCCAGAGCTCTGAACACTGACCTTGTTTCCAGTGGAAGCACATCTCTCTCTGAAAGGAGGAACTAGGTCCATAGACTGTTCCACAGACTATTATGAAGTATGTAGAAATTACTCTATGGGGAGTGGGAAATGGAGTTTAGTTTCTTTCATAACAATGGTCTGTACTTATATAATGTGTTTGAATGTATTGATCACACAGAGGGCAAATGGAAGCAGCAGTATTCCCATTGTAATAATTCGTAAAAGAAGCGTGAACAGCATGAATTACAGTGGGAAGATGGTCTACAGAATGCAGCTTCAAGAGATTGTGTGCTTTTCCTTTGTTACTCTGTATCTTTAGCACAAATATTAAAGCAGAGCATAGATTGTATTATTTCGTCTTGTCATAAGTGGGTAGATGGAAGTTGCACTTAGCTTGTGGCTTGGTTACCCTGCGTGAGGGGTTTGTGAATTCATTAATAAAATCACCTTAAACAAATCTGTCAAGTGTATTGTATATAATCATATAAACATCTCAGACATTAAAAAAAAGCAAAACTCTCAGCAAAAACCAAACTAGGACTCCCTAATTCCATCTTGACTGCATTGTCATTGCTTTGTGGTTGCGGTGTTGCCAGTTGTGGTGAACATTCATTCAGAGCTTTTACTTGTGCAAATGCACAAGTGTTTTTCTTGGTTACCACTGGTTACCATGTCACCACATCAAAAGATCTGAGGAAGGATCAAGTGTGTCTTCCTGGAGGTACTTTGTCAGCTTAGCATCTTTGATATCATCCATGACCTTTGTATCATTCATGTTGCCCCGCTACCTTGGGTCCAAGACGGTGGCCTTTCTCAGAAGCTCTTGAATTGCAGGTGGCTTGTAGATCAAGAACACCGCACATGTTATTCTTGATATTTTCTGTAAGCTTGGTGCTTTTGAGATCTGAGGATAAGATTCCTCCTTTTCGAAGTTCCAACACAGGCTTCATAGAAGATATGGGCACATATTTTTCACCTGAAAGAACATCAATGAAATCAGCTAGTAGTTTCAATACTGAATTGATTGATTCCAACACAGCAGTGTCCTGCCAGGTTGAGTTCAGGTGATCATGTTTATGGTCATCAATCAATACATGTCCTATGGCAGTTCCAGCACCCTATTGATCTTTTGTTGCTTGCTGCCCCATTGTGTAGAGACATCCACCACATGGCGAATCTTCTCAGGACCCCCCCCAGGCAGACACATGGTCCAGTCCGACAATCTGGAAATGGCCATCCATATGCCACAGCCAGGTGTTACATGGACGTCCCCTTGGCCTGGTCCAGCCACTCAGCTCCTCAGCAAAGAGGATCCTGCGAGCCGGATCACCCTCAGGGAAACGCGCCACATGGCCATAGTGTCATAACTGCAGGACATTTTATTCTCATCTGTTGCCCAATTATGGCCTCCTCTCGTTTGTAAATTTCTTATGTTCTTAATTATTGTAACAGAATCGTGTTTCTTCGCATTCATATGATAATGAAGTGTGAAACTCTGGTCACTTACTGAAATAATTCAAGGCCACCAAGCCATAAGTCCATGGCCCCCTCCCACTGTTGCACAGTCAGAGCACAGGAGAGCTGATTGGTCTTTCCTAGGTTGTACGAGTATCACAGCAATGGACATGGATCTCCATGGACCAGCAAGAGGGCCTGGAGATTCATGTGGCCTGTGGTACCAGCAGCTGCAGCTTAACTGTTTTCTTTAATTGCATTAGGATGTTGGGAAAGTGCACTTTTGCAGGGGAGCTTGTCATATAGGTTAGGGGTGGAATTGGTGCAGTGTCTGGACCCCTGCTAGGAACTGTGCAATGCAGTAGATACACTTGCAGTTGCTCAAAATCACTATATGTTTCACTTCTTCTCCCTCCAGGGACAGCACTGTGCCACAGGTGTGTCTAATGGTGACAATAAAAAACTGCTGTGGTGTGATACTGGTTAAAGGTCCCTTTTAAGCAAGTCGATAGATTGGACTGGTGATGGTAAAACTTTAAATAACAACTCAGTGAAATCATGGGGAACAGACTAGTGCCAGACAGTTGCCACTTTGGCTGAGTTGCTCACCACATGGCACAACAATGTCTCATGGGGCAACATGGTTGCAGAGTGAGAATGGGGATTTGGTGTGCTTAAATGTATCTATTATGTAAAATACAAACACTTAGGTTCCTGATTTCACAAAGAACAGTTATGTGCTCAGGGAAAAGTTCCCATATAGGATTGTAATAAAGTGCTTTTGTTGTTTGATATTCTGCTGCAACTTGTGAGAACTACAGACTTAACTTAGAAGTCTCTGACTTATTGTCTGTAAAATTAAAAGGAAACAGACACTTTTAGAATGGAAATAAAATGATGAGTGGAAATAAAATGATAATCAGTAGTTCCTGTTTTGTGGTAGTGTAACATTTTAAAAACGGTTGCTTTTACATATTTTGTTCATCTGTCTCTACTGGGGATTTTCTTTCTTGAATTACTAAGGATATACCAGATAGCCAGTATCACCTTATGATGGAATGACATCAGACTGACCTCTTGTGTTCCTACATGCAGCAGTGAGGCACTTCTTGTTAGAGTCACATTATAGGAAATGATCCAGGGGTAATAAACCTCAGCCATAGCGGTGTGAGGGTTACGATGATATCTTATTTTAATATTAAATTAACAGATAAATGTGACTTTTACTAAGAATTGAGTTTGCAAAGGTTATACAATGTGTGACTAACCAGTTTAATTAAAACGAAATATTATTACATTTCTGCTGTTAGAATACAGCAGTGTGTGACCACAAATTTATGGGTGTGTATGGCAAATACAGATGGTCCTCTGTTTACACCGAGAATTGGTTCCAGGACCCCCATGGCATACCAAAATCCATAGATGCTCAGTCCCTTATATAAAACGGCATAGTATTTACATATAACCTACACATCTACATGATCCTGTTACTCAATGCTTTGATGACACCTAAGATAGTTTTCACCTCAAGAACAGTTTACTAATGTTTAGTGGTTGTATACCCTGCTCTGTCTAGCCCTCCTGAGGGTCGCATGGACTCTGTGAGAAGAAAGGCTATGGGTTTCAGCTCTTTGTCTAGTAATGCCATCATGAACCTGCTTAGTTTACATCACGTGCAGTTTTGCTGTTCTGTATATCTTGGTTCTTTGTGTCTCCTTACATACTGAAGTTTTATCTAGCCGTGTTCATACCGCTTTATCATGGGATCACATTTGTAGATTTTACCTTTGCATTTTTGATTAAATTTGAGTCAACTTAATTTCAGTTTTAAAAAATACTTGTAGCAATAGAAAGACCGGGAAGGACTGGAATGCATTTTATTTTATTTGCAGTCATTTGACATCATTGACATTGTGAATTCGGATGATTTAAGGAAATGAACAGTGTCTTAACATTGCAACCGTGTTGATTTGCCTCATTTAGAAGAGCTTTTGACCTAATAGAAAAGCCTAGGCTAATTTTTCTATCCATCCATTGATCTATATTCATTATCATCTTTTGGGGATTCAGTCCTCAACCCTAGAGGTGTGAAACTACAGAGTTAACCAGGAAGTCCCTGGCTTATTGTCTGTCTCTGAAAGTTAAAAGGTAACAGATACTGCTAGAGGGGAATCAAAATGATAATCTGCAGTTTCTGTTTTGTGGTAGTGTAACATTTTAAAAACAATGTTGCTTTTGCACATTTTGTTCATCTGGCTCTACTGGGGATTTTCTTTCTCGAGTTACTAAGAATATACCAGATAGCCAGTATCACCTAATGATGGAATGACATCAGACTGACCTCTTAATGTTCCTGCGTGCAGCAGTGAGGCACTTCCTGTTAGAGTCACATTACAGGAAATGACCTAGGGGTGATAACCATAGCGGTGTGAGGGTTAGGGACAAGGTCAGGGTCAGCTCTGAAAGTTTCCCAATAAAGTCATTTATTTTAATATTAAATTAACAGATAAATGTGACTTTTACTAAGAATGGAGTTTGCAAAGGTTATACAATGAAGTTGAAGTTGAAGTTGAAGTTGAAGTTTATTGTCATATGTACAAAGTACAGCGTACAGAGCACAATGAAATTC
>JAODKC010000117.1:31182201-31205302 GCA_026777985.1 Mormyrops attenuatus | reverse complement strand
GTGTGTGCGGAACAGAGAACAGAAAATCTCACTCCATGCAGCTGACCAAAGTTGGCAACCCTGCATTTTATTTGAAAAGAAAAATGCAGTTTTCGACTGAAGCGGCTTCATTCCTTTGCTTTGTCACTTGAAAAAAATACAAAAACAATGAGAAAACATTATATGCGTCTCTTTTTGTATCTTCTCTAAATAATAAGACCGCTTGCCCATACCCAACTGTAATAGCGATTAAAGCGCGATCGCTGAAGTTTGAAAGGAGGTCGCCGGATCTATTGATCATAAGACCTTTCTGAAACAATCTCGGACCATGAAATAGGAAGGCAATGCACTTATAGCTCAGTAGCGGAATCAGTAATTTTTGAACATAACATTTTCCTTAAGTTTCACGGGTTTGACGTTTGTATGCCTATACGTAGTCTTCTTGGGCCACTTCTGATTGGTGAGCATGACTGGCATGTGAGAAGCACAGCGCTTGTCATTGGTGAGAATGACTGTCACACAGGGAGCACGGCATGAATTTGTAAAACTATTCTCACAACAGTTTTAAACCCTGGTCCGACGTGCTGTGTAATGTATGTCCTAAATCGCAGCCTTTGCGATTTGCTAATCGCGTTGTTTCAAATCGCGATTTCGATTTGAAATCGATAAATCGGTCAGCCCTAATAAATACCCAATACATGGTAGCTTCCCATAAGACGCAACAGCATGATCTCCGCCATTTGTCTCTCCTCTACCACGCAACACTCCCCCGTTTATCTGTCCCTCTCTCGCTTTTGAACCCGCCCCCCAAAGACAGCGATAGGTGTAACCACCATCCATCAAACTAAATACCCAATTACTTATTAAAACAAAATGAACCCACGATCAGCGTAGGTTTTACACCGTGTCTCAAACAAACTAGTTGTCTATTTAATATTTTTAAAGAAACAAAACGTTTTCACACATTTTTTTAAAAAACATATCTACCCTGACAACAAACAATGTAACTTATTTAATTAAACTCAATGTAAATGCATAAACATGTACACACATCTGCATTAAATCGTTATCCGAGTTACATATAATAAACGTTTTAAATGCTTTTTTTTAAAGATATTGTCATTTTCAAATCTATATAAATGCAAATGTGATTAAAGAAGAATAACAGGATAAAAATTTAATTTTAGATGCTGCTCACTGTTGAGTTGTGCTATTTTTAGAACAGGTCCACGGGCGACTCATGTGGCCCTTGGGGGCATCCTGGTGCCCATGGGCACCATGTTGGTGACTCCAGCCTTAGATTCACCCCTGATAGCAAACTTGTGCAAATATGGTATTGAAGACCGGGACATGTAATGCAGGGATGGGGGATGGAGTAGGGATTTTAATTAGTAATGGAAGTGGATGTCCGTCTCACCAAAGAGGCATGGAGGATCACAACTGGGAGCCAGCAACTGGGAGATCGGTGACAGCAAGGATGGGTAAGGGGTTGGGCAACAGGGTTTGGGTACATTTAAGGGAGGTGGGAGAAGGTTTCGTTGTGGTTTTCCCTTCTAGCTGAATCAGGAGTCAAAAGTTGCTTGTGTAGAATTCCAAAGTCAGTTTTTTTATTGCAACATCAAAGTTACAACCAAGACTGGACACCCTGCAGGAGTGTCTCCTATATCGAATTACCCCACCCCCACCCCACTCTCCACACTCCACCTCTCTCCATCCATGCATGTCACTTTCAATAACTGTTTTTCTTTTTAATGTCTAATGCAATATGTCTGAAACGGCGATGTACACTGGTTTTTGCTTCTACACAAGGAAGCACAATCATGGAAGCACCAGGCCTCAGGTATCAGTGTCTTTACTATTATTCCCGGTCTTTTGGGGTCCAATTACTTCTCTGCCATTATATGATGAAGCTGTCAATCATTTCTTTTTTTTTGATCAAAGCTTCCAGAAAGCACAATCATAGCAAGATGGCCTTCACAATGGTCGGTAGTCTTGGCAGAGAGCCTAAATCCGACCAAGGACATTACAGGGGAGACCTGAGCATGCTGCCCCCTCCCCCAAATCTGGTTCTGTCCTATCAGTTTCGTGGCCAGAGTCAAATCCAGAATGGAGGTGAACGTAGATGGTAATACATAAAATGTTTTTGTAAAACTTCAGTAAATGCAAATACTGTGACCAGTCGAATGAATCCGTTGTCATATTTCCCTAAAAACAGGTGGAATTTGTAACATAACAGATTATTGTAGATGCCAGAAGGCCTTTCCCGACACCCCAACCTAGCACACACAGAAAGAGAGTTTGTTGCATTGAACTGCGATCCACAATGAAAAATTAAACCCGTACAAAAGTTATATATGTGAGCAGCACAATAGCGGAAAAACCCAAGTGTTCTTTCAGTGATGGTGCATGCTGGCTTCCACTGATTCTGTAGTATTGGTACACCATCACCACTCAGTCTGTGACATGTACAGTGGACAAGTGAATGTTGTGTGAATGTGCTGAAGTAGTTTTGGTCCTTTCAGACAGTTGGTTGTCCTCCAATCACTCCGATTTTTGCTTATATTGCATCCAGTGCATTTATTTTTCGTATAATCTTGTGAATATGGCCGTAAGGAGTACTAAAACCTGTACCGTGACTCAGGAGAGGCCTAGTCAACTTCTGGAGAACCACCGGCAGCGGCTTCGATCCCACCCTCTTCTACGCTAGAGACCGATGTTGGCGTGCTAAAGTTGGAGATACTGGATTTGGTGAGAAGAGAGATCGCAGATATTATTATACTCGAGTTTCAAAAGGCCCTCGCAGAGACTCTTTCAGTTATCATCCCTGACTTACAGACTTTGAGATCTGAGTGGGCTTCGGACAAGGTAGCCGCCAATGCGAATTTCGCGTCTTTAAATGAAACTGTGCGTGATATGGAACATTCTCTAATGAGCTGCTCCGACGACGTTGCCACTATGAAGACTACTATACAGTCTCTCACTGCTACTGTGGCTAAGTTGGAGAACAAATGTGAGGAACTTGAGGCCAGGTCGAGGCGTAACAACATTAGGATTCTTGGAGTGCCCGAATGCCCTGACACAGCTACCACAGCCGCGAATTCAGCCCTGTTGAAGGAGTTATTTAGCCTGGACAAAGAACCTGTTCTCAACCGTTCTCATCGCATTTCTCTGTCCAGGCCCAAAGACGCTTCGAGACCTTGTCCTATAGTAGTCAGATTCCACTGTTACACTGACTGTGCCGACATTCTGCGGCGGGCCAAGAAACAACGACAACTAAAAGTTAGGGGTTGGTCCATCAGCATCTTTCCCGATTACACCGCCGGAGTGGCCCGTGCTCGTGTTGCTTTTAACAAAGTTAGACTTTTTCTCCGGTTGATTGAGGCGGTCCACTACGGACTGTTTTATCCAGCCCGACTCCGCATCTTCTACAATGGTGTGGATAAAGATTTTCTGTCTGCTCAGGACGGCAAAGTCTATGCTGAGAAGCTGACCAAACGTTGAACTGTTATGGTATTGAGCATTTATCTGGTCTTTCCCAGGTGTTTTGTGCTCTTTATCATTAGCACGACAAAATATGTACAGGTTGTTATAGTTCTCTGGCTGTATTGTTATGTAACTGCACTGGAGTTTGCTGTATGTATGTTGTATTGTTAAGGGGTGTTTTTATTATTATTCTATGTTGTTATAATTCTTCATTTGTACCTAAAGATTGGTATGGAGGGGGGTGGGGCAGGGGGCTCATTGGGGTTTTGTCTCCAGTTTCACTTTTTCCCCGTGTTGGCCTTTTATTGGCCTTCTTGGTTGTTAGTTTTTTGGTTATGGAGTATTGCACTGCTGTCCCCTTTTTCCAGGTGGACCTGAGGTGTGGGTTTGTTTGTATTTTGGGGTGTTTTTGTGTTTGGGGCTTTGGGGGGGGCGGTATATGTGGCTCTCTCTGGTCAGGCGCAGCTGAGGCTTTCTCGTTTTTTTGGTGGGGTGGTAAATGTGTGATACTGGCATATTTCCCTCCACTGCTGGGACAGGCTCACTGGTTAGATTTACCAGTTGAAATGTTAAAGGACTGGGTGGCCAAATCAAGAGATCCAAAGCTTTTGCTCATCTGAGACGTTTAATATCTGAAGTGGTGTTTTTACAGGAAACACATCTTTGTTCTAAGGATCATCGTAGCTCCTGGGTGACCCAGGTCTTTCAGTGTAATTTTAAAATGTGCGACGCGCAAAAATCAGCATTCAACACATATACTGGAGCTAATTAATGAAAAACATCAACGAGGAGAATAAAGAGCGCACAGGGTGCTTGGGATGCGGGAGCGGCGTTGCTAAGCAGCATCTGGGCCACAGTCCTGGAGAGCATCATAGCTGCGCGGCCGCCAGCGGAAGATCGGGTACAGCTGGGGTGGGGATGGACGGGGGGTCTTCCGCAGTTGCTGCGAGTCTGTGATGCCCCGAACCTGTGTATTTCCACTGATGTAAGCGGTCCATTTCCCAGCGCACCGCTGCGCCTAATGAAACGCCGTCAGGGAGGAAAACGGAGCTCCATGCAAGCCGTACTGCCGATCGGCCAACACCGCATTCGTCCATTTGGTGAATATTTCGGCCGCCGAGATGTAGAAATGGTCAATGGCTGCTATATGTACTGTATTCTTGAAAGATGGCATCCACTGTACAGGAGAGCCATTAGTAACCCATTTTACCGTCGGACATCTGCTTATGTGGGTTGTCTGACGTCGCAGTTTGCTCGGTGAGACACGATATATATAGATTTTATATATATAAAATGGGCGCTTCTATTTTTCCGTTTTAATATTCTGACTCCAGTACGGAATCACCGTTCATTTTGGCCGGTAGAAATAGCATTTCCTTGGAAGTGGTGAAACGCAGATAATACAAGGAAAGATTAATTCGATTTATTTAGTTGTTTATAGGTATGATCAGCTGGCCGTGTACATGCAAGCGTCCTGACCGGGTATCTGTCTCTCCATTTGTCCTGCTGCTTGCCTGTATGTCTGTCTACATGTTTATCTCTCTGTCTGTCTCTGGGCCTGTTTTTTTCTCTGTCTGCCTGTTCACCTGTCTGCCTGGCTGTCTGTCTGTCTCCCTGTCTGTTTCTCTGTCTCTATGTATGTCTGTCCTTCTGCCTGCCTACCTGTCTGTCTGTCTGTCTGTCTCTTTGTCTATGTCTGTGTGTCTGTCCACCTGTCTGTCTGTCTGTTTGTCTCTGTCTGTCGGTCCACTCTCTCCTTCTGACTGTTTCCCTGGCAGCTTCCCACCCCGTGAGACCTGCAGACTATGGGGTCCCCTTTCCGGAGTGAGGAGATGTGCCTGGCGCAGCTGTTCCTGCAGTCGGGCTCCGCGTATGACTGCATCAGCGAGCTGGGGGAGCTGGCCCTGGTTGAGTTCCGTGATGTGAGTGCCTCCCCAGGCTGTTCCATAATGCAGGGACACAGTGGCATGCGAAATGGCTGCAATTTAAGGTCACACTTCTTCAGTTCTTGTGTTTCAGAAAGGAAAGAGGGGTGTTAGGTCAAGTCCCATGGCCCTCGCCCACACAGTCAGGCCCCCGGCTGCCTCTCATGCTCTCTTCTCTCTCCTGCTCCAGCTCAACCCCACTGTCAGCTCCTTCCAGCGCAAATTTGTCGGGGAGATCAAGCGCTGCGAGGAGATGGAGAGGATCCTTGGTGAGGCGTCTCATGCTTCAGAAAGAGCTCACACCTGGACCCCACCCTGTACCCTACTCTATACCCCACTCTGTACTCCACCCTCTACCCCACCTTGTACACCACCCTCTACCCCACCTTAATCTCACTCTGTACACCACCCTGTACCCCACTCTCTACCCCACCCTGTCTCCTGCCCTCTACCAGACCCTGTATACCACCCTGTACCCCACCCTAATCTCCCTCTGTACCCCACCCTGTACCCTGCCCTCTACCCCGCCCTGTACACCACCCTGTACCCCACCATAATCTCACTCTGTACCCCAACTTGTACCCTGCCCTGTACACCACCCTGCACCCCACCCTGTACACCATCCTGTGCCCAACCCTTTACCACATCCTGTACCCTGCCCTCTACCTCACCCTGTACCCTGCCCTGAACACCACCCTGTACACCACCCTGTATCTCGCCCTGTACCCCACTTAGTACCAAACCCTAATCACACTCACCCTATACCAGGGGTGGCCAATCTTATCTGCAAAGAGCTGGTGTGTATGCAGGTTTTCGCTGCAACTCCCTAATTAGGTCACTAATTAGAGGGCTGATTGGCTGAAGAGTCCTCACACCTGGGTTTGAACAGCTGACATAAAGGTTATCCCAAAAACCTCCATACACACCCGCCCTTTGCGGATAAGATTGGCCACCCCTGACCTATACAGTACACTGCACCCTGCCCTGTGCCGCACCTTGAGCACCACCCTTTACCTGGCCTTGTACCCTGCCCTGTATCCCACCATGTACCCAATTCTGTATAGCACCCTGTACCCCACTCTGTACTCTGCCCTGTACCCTGATTGTGTGTGTGTGTGTGTAAGGGAGCAGAATATCTGTGTCTTTCACTAGTAACCTTCTAAGCCTCCTGTTCATACACAGACATCCTACTCCCTTTATACTGCCCCTTAGTGCCCCTCAGTGCCTCTCAGTACCCCCCTTTATACTCCCCCTCAGTACCCCCTTTACACTGCCCGTCAATGCCTCTTAGGGCCCCTCAGTTCTCCCTTTACCCTACCCCTCAGTGCCCCACAGTGTAGGGTCAGTGATAGGCCAAAAATATCATATCACAATTTCTTTAAGGCAGGATCACGATCCACAATCTCATCATGATTGTTTTTCATGTTGGTTTTTAAATCTATTTTGCAAATATTTTGCAAGGTCCAAATGTCCCCCACAATCTAATAAAATCTTGTTTTTTTGATGTTGTGGGGACCATTTTTTAGGTCCCTACAAAGATCTGTGAATGCAATCAATAACTAAAAATGCCAAAAGTCTCGTATTTTGTTGGGTTACTTATGGTTAAGGTAAGGGCTGGGTAGGGGTTAAGGTTGTCATGTAGGGATTAGAGTTTTCCCCATAGAAATGAATGGAACATCCCCACAGAGATATAATTATAAACCTGTGTGTGTGAGTGTGTGTGTGTGTGTGTGTGTGTGAGAGAGAGAGAGAGAGAGAGAGAGAGAGAGTGAGGCTGTGCCCTCCAATAGACTGTCATCCCATCCAGGGTGTACCCCAGCCTTGTGGGATTGGCTCCAGGCTCCCTTTGTCCCTGTACTGGACTCTGTTTGACATGTTGCTCCAAAAAGCACTGTGGTGCTGTTGGTCTGGTCATGTAGGCTGCTGGTAGCTGGTAGTATAATGCAGTGTGTCCATGACAGGGTACCTGCTGAGGGAGATCAGGAAGGTTAACATCCCAGTACCAGAGGCAGAGGTCAGGCCTTTGGCTCCACAACCCAGACATGTCCTGGAGATAAGGGTGAGCTGTATCTGTCCACCAGCCTATCTGTTTGCCTGTCTCTCTGTCTGTCTGTGTCTACTAGCCTGTGTTTGTGCCTGCCAGCCCATCTGTTTTTCCATCTCTGTCTGTTTGTCCCTCCTTGTTTGTCTGTCCACCTTTTCGGCTGTGTACAGGTCTCTGTCTCTCAGTCTCGTTACCAAGCAGCTGTTTGGAGACTTTCACAGTGTGCAGCGTGGTTCTAATTGTATGAACCACACTCGGTTCAGGAGCAGCTCCAGCGACTCGAGGTGGAGCTGAGGGAGGTGGCCACGAACAAGGAGAAGCTGCAGAAGAACCTTCTGGAGCTGACAGAGTACACACACATGCTGAAGGTCACCCACACATTTGTGAAGCGCAATGCTGAGGTGAGCATGAGTCCCTTTGGCCATGCCCCCCACTGGACGTCAGCTTGGTTGCTTCCTGTTAGTCTTAAATGCTCCTCTGAGTCTGACTTTGTGACCATAACTCTGTCAACGTCACCTTGGGATCGTGACTCTCCCTGTGACTCCATGAGCATGACTCTGTGACTGTGACTCTCCTTGTGAGTCTGTATGTCTCTCCCTCTTCAGCGTGAGCCTTTGGGACCTCAGTATGAAGAGTTCCCCTCGCTGGAGAAGGACACTGTTACAGGCTACACCAGCATGCAGCGTCTGGGAGCGAAGCTGGGGTAGGCAGCACATAGTCACGCAGAGACACAGACACACAGAGATATAGACAGACACAGACACATAGAGACTGAGAGACATAGATGCAAAGAAACACAGAAACACCTAGAGACACTAACACAGATACACAGATAAAGACACACAGTCACAGAGGCTTGGGGCTTAGGGTTAAGATGTGCTCACTCCCCTCCTCATGGCATGCTGACCATCTTCCTGCCGCAGGTTTGTCTCTGGGCTCATCCCGCGTGTGAAGGTAGAGGCGTTTGAGCGCCTCTTGTGGCGGGTGTGTAAGGGGTACATGATCCTCAGCTGCTCAGAGATGGAGGACAGCCTCAAGGATCCTGTCACGGTGAGATCAGCGGAACTCACTCATCTCAGGAGCTGCTCCGTATTACACAGTATCTATATGAACTCTGTGAGATCAGTAGAGTTTAGTCATTTCAGGAGCTGCTGAGTATTACTCTGGGTTTAACTTGAAAGCACACTTGTGACCTTGGATGGATACCCAATGCAGTTCTCCAGTAGTGCCATATGTACTGATGTCCATGTCTTATTACTCTGCCCAAGCTGCACCTGTAACTTTGTGCATTTTCAGGGGGAGAGCACGGAGACCGTTGTCTTCCTCATCTCATTTTGGGGTGACCAGATTGGGCAGAAGGTCCAGAAGATATGTCAGAGGTAAGTTGTCTTATCTTTCTGAGTCTTCTGTGGACCTCCGACCCATTTAATGAAGTCATGTAGGTCTCACACAGTGAGATGTTTCTCTTAGCTACCACTGCCACCTGTACCCACACCCCGAGAGTGATGAAGAGCGATGTGATGTGATGGAGAGTCTGGCTACCCGCATCCAGGACCTGCACACTGTATGTATGATTTTGGCTGTTTTTAGCATAGCTTAGCAAGGCAGCGCTGTTCCAGTGTTGTTAGCGCATCGTCACTCTTCTTGGGAAGCTCTAGCTGATTTTTGATGCTGTGTATCACCTACTTGGGCATGCCAGTCATTTTGGACCAGATTCTGCACTGTTACGAGCCAGGAAATTACTGACCCTCTAAACATACTGGGGCTGTTTAGATGGGAATGGATACCTGTACTGGGCACCTCAATATTACCCTGTCTGTGTGATGCTATTTGAGGCAGTACCTCAGGCCTCCTGCATTGTACTGACATATTTGTTTTTAACTAACTATAGTGTTACTCATCACATAGCTGTTAATGTCCACACATTCATGCATACTTTGGTCCGGCAGGCGTGCCCAGTTAACCTCCCTATGGCATGGGTCCCCCTCCTCCCCCAGGTGCTCAGCAGGACTGAGGAGTATCTGAGGCAAGTCCTGAACAAGGCCTCTGAGTCTGTCTACACGTGGGCCATCCAGGTGCAAAAGATGAAGGCCATCTACCACACTTTGAACATGTGCAGCTTTGATGTCACCAACAAATGCCTGATCGCAGAGGTGTGGTGCCCCGTGTCAGCCTTGTCCACCTTGCGAGGGGCACTGGAGGAGGGCTCGGTGAGTGGGAGCCCTTTCGCTGGAGGCAAACTCATGATGTTTTTGGGTGTTTTTGTGCTATTTCTCCACACATGTTTCTCTAGGTTGTTCAGTACCTTTAATGATTTACCCCCCCCCCCCCCCCATCCAGAGAAAAAGTGGAGCTGTGGTTCCCTCCTTTGTAAATCGGATCCCATGCAGTGAAACACCCCCCACCCTCCTCCACACCAACAAATTTACCTCCGGCTTCCAGAACATTGTGGATGCTTACGGAGTGGGGAGCTACAGGGAGGTCAATCCAGGTGAGATGGGGCGGGATGAGAGGGACTGAGGGCAGGCAGTTCCATGGGATCTGCCCAGCTGACCGTGTGTACTGCTCTATCTGGTTCCCAGCTCCATACACCGTCATCACCTTTCCCTTCCTGTTTGCCGTCATGTTTGGGGACATGGGTCATGGAGCGGTGATGACTGTCTTCGCCATGTGGATGCTCGTGCAGGAGAAGAGCCCTAGTGTGAAGTGCCATAGGAATGAAGTGAGGGGGTCTATGTGTACATGGCCATTTCCTGGACCTTCTGTGGTCTTCTTTGATTGTTTTTTGCTGCTATTCTTGTGTTTTGCATGTTGTTTTTGATTGTGTGGTTTTGTAGTGTTCCTGCAAGTTTTCTGTACCTTTTGAAGGATTTTTGTTTTTTCTGTGTCGTTTTACCAGAGTTGTTTCTCCAGAATATTTTTCTTGTGTTTTCTTTTCCTGGTGCTGTGTTGTTTGCGCAGTGTTGTTTCCCTTGAGTTCTTTGCATTGTAGTAATTTTTCTGGTGTTGTGTGCCTGGACTTGTTTGTGTAGTGTTGTTTTCTTGGAGATGTATCCACAGTGTTTTACTCCCGGAGCTTTTTTCACAAAGTGAGATCAGTTGGTTAGATATCATGTTGGATTTAAGGTATCCCAGTTTAAATGGACTTTATCTTTATTCACTTACATTTACCCAGACTACCTTAAATCTGACAAGTTATTTTGCTAACCCAAAAATGCAGCTTTGTGATATGGGCCCTTGGTGTTGTTTGTGCAGTATTGATTTCCTGCTGTTGTTTGCACAGTGTTGTTCTCCTGGAGTTGTGTGCCTGAGTTGTGTGCACAGTGTTTTTTTCAGAGTTGTTTCTTCAGTGTGGTTTTCTCAAAGTTGCCTGTCTTGCACAATTTCACTGTGTCCTCTTCTTCTGCAGATATGGAGAATTCTTTTTGAGGGACGCTACATAATTCTGATGATGGGATTCTTTTCCATGTACACGGGGCTCATCTACAACGACTGCTTCTCCAAGTCACTGAACATCTTCGGCTCAGGTTGGAGCGTGAGGGCTATGTTCACCCAGGGCCCATGGATGTGAGTGCCCCTCCCTCGTTCCATTGGGGGGAAGCCCAGGAGGGTATGGGGAGCTTTAGGTTCACATACTGGTGTCGTTAGGTCCGATCACTTGGGGCCAATTATTTTAAGCCCTGATCCAAGTATTTTAGCCCCGATTCCAATCTTCCTTCAAAAAAAAAAAATAGTCAAGCCCCAGGTAAACTTGACTTAGCCCCCGATGTTTTCAATAGTTAGATACTCCCCTGGGTTCCCACCTCTGCAGATGGCTCCACCAGCGGCCCCCACTTTTCTATATGACATCAGTTTATATGGTTTATTCACAACGATATCAGTTCGGTTTCTGTACTGTAGTGTACTTGAATTCTTTGAATGTGTGAATTATTTTATATAGCAGCCAGATACATTGATGTGAATCTGAGCTATACCCTTGCCAAAATGAATCCACTGTGCACCGGTAAAAAGCATGTTGAGCTGGACAGCTGGCCCAACGCTGGGTATGGTGTGTGCTGCCTCTCATAACCTGTGTGCTTCCTCCGAAGGAATAAAACTCTCCACACAAACAGCTTCCTCACACTTGACCCTAACATCACAGGTGTCTTCGGCGGACCGTACCCTGTGGGAATTGATCCAGTGAGTGCACGTGCCTGTAATGGCGACACATATGCATGCACACGCGAGCTACACAAGCATGCCTGTACTCTTGGGTACTTACCTGCTTCACTTCCCTTCTGTTAGATTTGGAACTTGGCTTCAAACCGTCTCACTTTCCTCAACTCCTATAAGATGAAGATGTCCATCATCCTGGGAGTTTGCCACATGACGTTTGGGGTCATCCTAGGGGTGTTCAACCACATGTGAGTGTCCAATGTTTCATTGCCATAGTGATAGTGAAGTCATTTTACAGACTGTCATTTTTCAGAAAGTCTGGATGTTGGGTTGTCCTTTACTGGCATCTGGTACTAAAGTCTTGAGGCTGGTCTTCCTTTTATTGGCATCTGGTACTACAGTTCGGAGGCTGGTCTCTCCATTTCTGGTGTCTGGTACTAAAGTTTGGAGCCTAGTCTCTCCATTTTCAAGCATCAAATACTAATGTCTGGAGGCTGGTCTCTATTTTACTGGCATCTGGTACTAAAGATTGGATGATAGTCTGTCATGACTGGCATATGGTACTCAAGACTTGAGGCTGATCTTTCCATTACTGGCATCTGGTACTAAAGTTTGGAGCCTGGTCTCATTTACTGGAATCTGGAACTAAAATCTGGAGCCTAGCCTTTCCTTTACTGGCATCTGGTACTAAAGTCTAGAGCCTAGCCTTTCTGGCATCTAATACTGAAGTTTGGAGGCTGGTCTCTCCTTTACTGGTGTTTGGTACTAAAGTCTGGAGGCTGGTCTCTCCTTTACTGCCTTTTGGTGCTAAACCCCTAATTTTGATTTGTTCTCTGCATTTACCCAGCTATTTCAGGCGTAAATTCGGCCTGTTCCTGTTATTCCTGCCAGAGCTGCTCTTCCTGTTGTGCCTCTTCGGCTATCTGGTCTTCATGGTGGTCTACAAGTGGTTGGCATACTCAGCGCGGGACTCCTGGCTGGCACCCAGTATCCTCGTCCACTTCATCAGTATGTTCCTCATGCAGGGACAGGCTCTGGAGCCCCTCTACCCCGGCCAGGTGGGAGTCTCGCCAGGCAAGCCTTTCTGTGGTCAGGCATCAGGTCACTCTGCCACCCGATTCAGATGAGTGTGATGGTTTGATGACTAAACCTATGTTTTTTAGTCATTCAGGGAGGATTTCTCAGAATGCCGTGTTCCCAGCTGAAAGGAACGTCTGGAGGACTCTTGAGCAGGCTAATATATGAAAAAGTCTCAGGCCTGACTGCACCAGTAGCTAACTGCTTAAGAATGTGCCTTGTTTTTGTGTAGCATATTCACATTTATTTTCTAACTCTTTTTTTGTCACAGAATAAAGTTCCAAGGTTGCGGAAAGAATCTATAGGTGTTCTAGTGGCCATGGTTCCATCACCAAAGGTGTTGAAGGATTACCCCCTGTGGCGCATACCTCATTAGTTATGAAAGGTTTTAAGCACAGTTAAGAGGAGTTTATTGACCTTGACACAGAATGTAATTCATCCACACCAATTTGTGTATCAAGCAAAGAAGGGAGTAGAGGATGCCAGAATATCGGGCATATTGACTTTGGCACTTTATTTTGGCTGGTTGACTTCCTAACAATTGAGAGAACCCATATTAATGACACTTTGTCTGAGGACCACCACAGTGTGCTCTACAGGACCACCTCAGAGTTGCAATTTGTCACCTTTGTTATTTGTGCTCTGCAACAATGACTGTCAGAATATATTTTAGTCAAGGTATATAATCAAGTTTGATGATGATTCGGTGATTGTTGTGACTCCAACAGGATCATGCAATAGGCCATGGTCCAGTCCTGGACACATTTATCAGTTGCTGTAAAGATTCATATTTTCAACTCGATTGTTCTAAGACAAAAAGAGATGCTTATGGACTTCCACTCAAATCCGCTGATGTGCATATGACGGCCAAGCGAGCAGGGTGCGGGGAAGCAGGATCAGGGAATCCAGAGATAACGGGGTTTATTTGGGAGAACAAGCAGACAGGAGCACACGGCAGACAACGCCAATGACAGATCTGGGGCTACAGACTTGAACACGGACCGAAATACACAAGACAAACGGCAGGAAACGTAGGACAGCTGGCAAACGTAGGGATTCAGGCAAACGAAGGGATAGTCAGCCAATATAAATCATCCGGTACCATCCTAGATGAGAAAATTACTTTCGACTCCAATATGGATTCCATCTGCAAAAATGCAGAAAGTTGAGGGGTCTTAATATTGATAGAGCACCCTTGAAAATGTTTTATTCATCTTTTATTCGCGCATTTTGCCTCCTGTCGTCTGGGGGGGAGGTATACTTTTTCTGAGAGGGCCAAATCAGACAGATACCTCTGTTGTGGTTTTAGGTCCCCTGGCTATTGCATATGACATTTTTACAAGGACTAATCAAGGACTTTAAGTGTTCTAAATCTTCAATGTAACTTCAATATGATGTCACTTGTTGTATGCTATATGTATTTCCATCCATCCGTTATCATAACCGCTTAATCCCAACTGGGGTCGCGTGGAACCGGGGCCAATCCTGGGAATGATGGGAGCAGGCAGGAACCAACCCTGGGCAGTCACCAACACACCGCAGGCTATATGTATTTGTTTTTGTTTTTATTTATTTTTTAATACTTAGAAATAATTGTAATATATTTTTAAATTATTATTATTTTAAATGTATTTATATGTGTGTTGGTTGTGTTGACTGCAAACCAAGTTGCCCTTTGGAGTCGCTAAAGACAATCCAGTCCAATTCAATCCTATACACAAAATGAACGGCAAATGAGGCCCCTCTCAACACAACTGCTGATTCCCGTGGGATTGAGGGTAACATTTTGTTCATGTCCTCTGGTCTCACAGACAGGCCTGCAAGTGTTCCTGCTGCTCGTGGCCTTCCTGTCCATCCCAGTTCTGCTTCTGGGAAAACCACTGTACCTTTACTGGCTACACCAGGGGGGCAGGAGCCTGGGGGTGTACCGGGTGAGTTTCTGAGTGCATCTGTGCTTCGGGGTAGAGAACCATGAAGCCATATGTGCCTTTGCTCAGCTTTATGGATGTGTGTGCATGTTTGTGCTCAGGGGTATGAACGGGTGCGTCACGGCAGTGAGGATGATATGTCTGTGATGCGGGACCATGATGCAGAAGAAGGAGGAGCCCACAGTGATCCCGCCAGCAGGGAGACTCAGCCAGAGGTCAGAGATTAACACAGCCATAGATCAACCACAAACAGGAGAACAATAATGTATGACCTCATACAACATACACCTGTGTGTCACACTCATGTCCGCTGAAAATAGTTGTCATGCCCAGCTATGTGGATCCTGTAGCGTTAGTGGGTTCAAACCTGAGAGAAGGGACTTAGGCGCTTGGGTTGACATGCCAGTAGGAGGTAGTGCAATGAATCACAGGTTCTTCCTCTCCATGGCAGTTTGATCTGGGAGAAGTGGTACTACATCAGTCCATCCACACTATGGAGTACTGCCTAGGCTGCATCAGCAACAGCGCCTCCTACCTGCGGCTCTGGGCACTGAGCCTGGCACATGCCCGTGAGTACTCACCATGATGCCAGTAATACACAGTTCATGTACGCATATCATAAAGACTGCATGTGTAACTGTAATTCTATAGTTATAGAATGGTTATGGTGCATGAGTGTATATGACTGACACAGCGACTATGCTCTGTGACTCTGTAATTGACTGTGATGATCTGAGACTATGACTTTTGATGCCTGTGACTTTGTGAGACACTGTATAAAACTGTGATTTAATGTAAGGCTCTGACACTGTCTGGTTATGTGTGACTGAAGGTGTAAAGGTCAGACTCTGCCTGTGTGTGACTCTGAAAGTTCTGTCTGACTGTATGTGTTCCTGTGGGCGCAGCACCTGCAGGAGGAGCCTGCAGGCTCCCTTGGGATGTGGATCGGGTGGCAGTTGAAGGCACGGGTCTTGGTGGACTGTTACCCGGCTACCGAAACTGGCTTTATGGACATGGAATGTAATCTCTCTGGTGAAGAGGGAGGCTGAGCTAGTGTGGGAGGTACAGAGATACCATTTAGATCTCCTGGAGAGGGGCCAGACTCTATTTCACTCTGGAGTTACCCTGGTTTGGTCAAGAGAGTTGCCTCCCTTTGACGAATTGGTGGACAGACTCTGACTGTTTTCTGTGCTTATTCACCAAACATCAGTTCAGAGGATATGGGTAGCAACAATAAAACCTGGGAGGGTGTGACTGGGAAGAATGGCCTGCCCGGACTTCTGTGCTAATCACAGTTTGTTCATAATGTACACCATGTTTGAGCATAAGGGTATTCATTAGTACACTTGGCAGCAGAACACCCTAGACGGCAGCTCAATGATGGATTTTGTAGTCATTTCATCAGACCTATGATTGTGCATCTTTGACATTTGGGTGAAGAGAGGAGGTGAGCTGTCAAATGATCACCACTTGGTAGTGAGTTGAGCCAGAGGGTGGGAGAAAATGCCAGATAGACCTGGTAGACCTAAACGTATAGTGAGGATGTGCTGGGGGTACCTGGCAGAGGACCCTGGCTTTTCCTGCATTCCAAGGGAGGCTGTTGACTTTGAGACTGAACAGGCCATGTTCTATTCCTCCATTGTTGAGGCAGCTGTGCAGTGCTGCAGCCGTAAGGTTGTTGGTGTCTGGTGCAGCAGCAACCTCCAAACTCAGTGGTGGACACCAGTGGTAAAGGGATCCATCAGGCTGAAGAAGGAGTTTTTGCAAGCTTGATTAGCTTGTGGGGCTCAGAGGGCAGCTGACAAGTACCAGCAGGCCAAGCAGAGTATGGCTTTGGCATTTGCGAAATCAAAAAGTTGAGTGTGAGATGAGTTTGGTGAGCCCATAGAAAATGACTTTCCTCCTTTTCTTTAAGAAAGGAGGCCGGGCTCCAACTTCAGGGGAATTGCACTCCTCATCCTCCCTGGGAAAGACCTATGCCATGGTACTGGAGAGGAGCGTCTGTCCGTTGGTCGAACCTTGGATCCAGGAAGAACAATGTGGACTTCGTCCTGGTCACAAGGATACTAAAGAGTTCATGGACATTTGCTCAACCAGCCTGCGTGTGTTTTGTGGGCTTGGAAAAGGCATACAACTGTGTCCTTCGGGGGGTCCTGGTGAGGGGCGGTGCTTTGGAAATATGGGGTCCCTCTGCTATGGGCCATTAGGTCCCTGTGTAACTGGAACGAGAGTTTAGTTCGCATTGATGGCAGTAAGTCAGACTTATTCATTCAGAATTGGTGGGTGTTGAACTCCACCAGGGCTGTGCTTTATGACTGATTCTGTTCATATTTTTATGGACAGAATTTCTAGGCGCTGTCAAGGGTTGGAGGGTGTCCAGTTTGGTGAGCTCAGGATCACATCTTCACTTTTTGCAGATGATGTTGTCCTGTTGGCTTCATCAAATCGTGTTCTCCAGCATGCATGGGGTGGTTTGTAGCTGACTGTGAAGCAGCTGGGATGAGGATCAGCACCTCCAAATCTGAGGCCATAGTTCCAGAAAAGGGTGGATTGCTCCCTCCAGGTTGGGGTTGAGCTCAAGCAGAGGAGTTTAAGTATCTTGGGGTCTTGTTCACAAATGAGGGAAGAATAGAGTGGGAGATTGACAGGCAGATCGGTGCAGTGTCAGCAGTTATGTGGGCATTGTACTGGTATGTTGTGGTGAAGAGAGAGCTGAGTCTGAAGGTGAAGATAACAATACACTGGTCAACCTGCATTCTTACTGTCACCTATGGTTATATCCTGTGTGTAGTGACGAAAAGAATGAAATTGCAGATACAAGTGGTGGAAATGAGCTTCCTTCACAGGGTGTCTGGGCTCAGGCTAAGGGATAGAATGAGGAGCTCAGACATCAGGGAGCAGTTCAAAGTAGATTCGCTGCTGCTCTGCATCATAAGTAGCCAGCATAGGTGGTTTGGGGATCTATCTAGGATGCTTCCTGGATGCCTCTGTGGGTGGTGCCCAGGACATGCTAGAGACATTATAGCTCTCGACTGGCCTGAGAGCACCTGGGTATCCCCCTGGAGGAGCTGCAGATGGTGGCTGGGGAGAGGGAGGGGGTCTGGGCTTCTCTGTTCAGACTGCTGCCCCTGTGACCCAGGCCCAGATAAACCGTGGAGAATGGATGGATGGATGACTGTGCGTGACTCTGTGTAAAGCTATGACTATGGTTATGTGTGACTCTGTGTAAAGCTATGACTATGGTTATGTGTGACTCTATGTAAAGCTATGACTATGGTTATGGCGTGACTCTATGTAAAGCTATGACTATGGTTATGGCGTGACTCTGTGTAAAGCTCTGACTCCGGCTGCCTGTCACTCTGCGGCTGTCTGGCAGAGCTGTCGGAGGTGCTCTGGTCCATGGTGATGCGTCCTGCCCTGAGGCTGGACACTGGCACCGCTGCCCTCCTCTTGGTGCCCGTTCTGGGTGTGTTCGCCACGCTCACTGTGACCATCCTGCTGCTGATGGAGGGCCTGTCCGCCTTCCTGCATGCACTCCGGCTGCACTGGTCAGTACAGACACACTCAGGCAGCACACGCTCACTCCTATCCCACTCCTGTGCCCCTGTTCCAGTCTCACTCCTTGCAATGTCTCTTTTCTCAGGGTGGAGTTCCAGAACAAGTTCTACAGCGGTACTGGCATAAAGTTCGTCCCGTTCTCCTTCTCTCTCCTGCCCTCTGCCCTGGAGCAGGACACCTTTCTGTCTGACTGACTGGATGTGATTGAAATTATATCCTCTCTGCCGTCGCTCTGGCACACTGCGCCACTGCTCCGCAGTTTGGACCAGCAGAACCATGTCTTCAGTCTTCGATGTCTGATTTTCTTTAATTGTTTGTTAAATTTGACTGTGCACACCCCCACCTAACTGGAGGCAGGGGTGTGTGTTTTATACACAGTCTGCCAAACCCATGGCTTTCTTTACATAGTACAGGTAATGTGGCACTGACTGGAAGAGAGCCAACATCATGCAGTTCCTATTTGGTCTGTAGGAGGCACTGTTGCTATCTGCAGCCAACTGTGGGGGCTGCGGCAGGCATTCAGAAACTTCCGCTGATGAATGCCACACCCTGATGGGCCTGTGTGTGCAAAGTGCTAGATTCCCTCTGGACAGGAAATGCTGGTCGACTCTGCACTCTACAATGAGACCATGAGAGCTGGTCTGGCCCTCATACAGCTTGCTCTCTCTCTTTTCGTGTGCTTTGCATGGGGAGGCCTGGAGTCAAAGTGGCCGGAAAGCAGCTGGTGGCTGGTAGTTTCCACAGAGTCTGTCATCATCCACTGTCGTCTGTGATGTGGATGCTCAGCAGGAAGGCTTACATGTTGCCGTAGATGAGGAGCGGAGCTGTGAGGCCTGAATATCACTGAAAGGACATGTATGGTTCTGGAAAAAATTAAGAGACCAGAGCAAAATTTTCAGTTTCACTTATTTCTCAATTTATGAGCCTGTGTAAAATATACATTTTTTTGCAAACTCCAGCCTGGCTCTTCCCTGCTTTTCCTTGTTGAAGGGCTTCTTCCTTGCTTTGTGGGACTTTGGTCTTGCTTCTAGGGGCCTATTATGAATTGTCCCAGCAGTGCACTTCACACCACTTAATGTTTGCCATTCTTTTTGAGGTCATCGTCCGATTTATGATGCACTGCCGGATAAGTTCACGGTCATTTCTGGCATTAGAAATTTCCTTCTGTTTCTACCTGGTTGATTTTTGGTCATTGTCTGTGTCTCCTGCTTCACCTTGTTCTTCAGTACTGCTGACTTAAAAGCTTTGAGCCTGGAAGCAGCCTGCCACACAGTGTAGCCTTCTGCCAGCAGAACCAGGATTAATCCAGCATTTAAAAATGCAAATTTAAAAAAATATATATAGTGTGGTCTCTTTATTTTTTTTCCAGAGCTATATGTGTGAAGAGGAGTGTCAAACACTGTACTGTCCACAAGAGGGAGCCACTACAACAGCTTGTGTGCGTCACACAAGTGAAATTAGGAGTGAAAATAATCTCTGATTTTAGTGTTTTTTGTTTTAATATTAGAACTATAGGTTCACTCACATTTCTGTAATATGATCATTGTGCTATTGCTAATGCACTGGATATCCAGACAGGAGGCTGTGCCCATCTGGGCAGACGATAGTGCTTGTCTGGCTATGTATGAACCAGTTCTGTGTTTTGCCTAATTATAAGCTAATAAACCTCATTACTTTCATTTATCCCTGATCCAGTTTTGCCTGGGGACATGATCAGTGTGTTTCTATTAAATTTTACCTCATTAGAATTTTGGTGATCTTTGTTTCTTAATCATAATTTTATGTAAATTCAGTGTGTGGCTTCCCAGGGTGTTTTGTATGTGATTGGTGTTTGCCTGGCCAATAGATTAAATACAGCATACAAATAAATGTTCTGGGTTTATATTCGGTTAATTCATACTGATGTGCGCTACAGTCTTGCAGTGCACCCATTTTTATCATGGCAAATAAAAATCAGGATTTTAAAAGAAAGTGCAAGAAATCAGTTAAGTATAACGGAGTTCAGAAGGAGAGCGGGGAGTGAATGGAGATGGTCTCTTTCACTGCTTCAGATTTGCCATTAACTTCCAGAGTCATACTACAGCAGGAAAGGCTACCAGGCATCTCCTGTCAATTAAGTCAGCCATTACAGGTTATAAAAAATGTTGAGTGAGTGAGTTTGTAGGAGTGTCATACACAGTGGACAACAGGTTGTCTGTGAAGTTACTGATTGTGGTGAACCCCCCTCCCTCCCCCGGGGTCTCGCAGTGCCTGACTGGTATGCTTCAGCACAGCATGCCTCCGATTGGTGTACACAAAGACAAGATTCCCCAATTGGTCTGTTTTACGAACAAGATGCCCTTTACCAGTATGCCTTTTCTTTAACTTGCAATCCATCAAGAACAACTATACATTTTCATCATTCCGGCGATAATAAGCACTACAGATGATGTCATGTAGATGATACCGAGGTTTGAGTATTTCTGTGTGTGTGAGGGCTAGTGAGCTTCCAGCCCCATGTGTAATTGTGGGAGATAGCAAACTTGTCAGTTCTGATACAGCATCAGCGCCTATTTGATCTTGGACTGAAAAAGTGAGTCTGACTGGTGTTGATCCCAGCCGAGAGACCGGAAGCAGAGATGCCGTCCCAGCATCACAATGTAAGAACAGGAAAGGGTTTTCCGGCACATTCCTGATGTCAGAGTTATCACAGATGCTGCAACTGAGAGACACTCTGCCAGGCACGAAGTAGGATTAATTTTCAGCCCAGGAGTTTTATGCCCAACATGAGCCAAGTTTTTATTGCTTTTGGGGGACCTTTGATAAATGATGCCATAGTTCAAGTCTTATTACCCTGATAAATGTATTACTGACTTTTCAAGAAGGAGATAAATAAATAGCACACTGAACTGTTTAAGCACAGAAATTGCACTCAAATCTATGAACAGGCCATTTGCATGGTAGAAAAGTACTGTAAATACAAATACAAAAGTAATAGAAATATAAAAACAGTATGAATTATGATGGATATAACTCGCCGCATTCAATAAAAAAAATTGTAACAAGGTTCTTAATACAAATATGAACACATTTTTCCATCACAAAATGTAAATATACTTTTCGTACTGTGGAATTCTTAACGAAATATGTCCAGTGATTAATAAAGCTTTATATGGAAATGAAACATCAGTAATTATTGCACTCCATTTCGACGGTGAATGCGTTTTAACTGCTGTGCTGTAGGGAATTCGCTAACAACGTTTAGGGAGGGGCAAAGCGCACCCCTGAAAAATTAGTGCGCCGATCTGGATTTATTGCACAAGATAAAGTAGGGCATCATTTCAATACGAGATACAAACAAATATAGTTTTTCTAGATTATAATTTTTTCATAATCGCGGGAAGCCATAATTGCAATCGTGATTCAAATTCGATTAACTACACAGCTCTACTACAGATTGTTTATGGTTTGTATGCATGCATGAGAAAGACATAGCGCCCTCATCAGGCAAGCTATGGTTATAGCCATGCTGCATGGCACACACACACACTCAACCTACATGTTGTCCTTAGTAGCGCGATTGGCGGCCCGGCTGAGCAGTGACGTTGTATTTGGTTTAACAGTTGTATTTGGATTAAAAAATAACTTTTAGTTACACGACAGACCGATGTCTGCAAATGTTGAAATTCTAGAGCGTATTTACAATCTGCACACCTCAGAGTTATGAAATGCTCTCATAGGCAGTTTACTAGTCCCACGACCCTGAGCAGGACAGGCACTTGGAAGTCGGATGGATGGATGGATGTGTATGCTTAGCAGATTTTATTTTTATTTTACGTAATTACGAATTCAGCCGCCATATAATTTATAGTTCAACGGCGGAGTAGTTGTTTTATATTTTTACCTTTTTCGCAATTTATTTATGTTTACGTTTCGGAACATAATAAAACTATAGGGCTATGGTCGAGTGCTGCATTAATTCAGGAAATAAATAATCGGTTCAGCAAGCAGACAGGCCAACTTCGGAGAACTGCGTGCTTTGCTCGGGTGTCCTGTTGTATAGGGCTCCACAAAACTGCAATGACACTCGTAACCATTACGCCACCTGTTTCCCCCTTAAGCTGGAAGACTCAAAGAACATGAGTGAGTGCGGCTTTTACGGTGTTTGAGGTCTTCATTACTAAGTGCACCTTGGGAGTCGGAACCCGGACATTTATCCCGAGTCATTAAAAGCGGTCACAATGAGGATTACCACATCATGCGACTTGGCTTTGACAGAAAATCCAGAATTAAGAAAGACATTTCCTGGTAAAACAACCTGGATTCTCTTCTCGATCCTACCGGTCTCAACACGGAGCCCATTATGATCCTTATGAATGTTACGCACTGCGGATGACTGGGGAACGGTCTTCATTTATGTATATGAATTGTTAACATTGTTATTATTAATCTTATACTGTTAGACTTAGTATTGAGATAGCATCCGCTTCCTGGAGCGTGTGTGATTGGGCAGGTGTGGGATATAAGAGCAGAGTCGGTCCGTCCCCATCGCATAGCGCGCGTATCTGAGGACTGACGGGAGAGGATGCTTTCTGCCGGGGTCACGTTGCTAGTTCTCGCCTCCTGCTGTGCAGGTACGTTCACTATAATTTTCGTATGGCACTCCATATTTTTCTGGTCAATCAGATCATATATGTGCAATGTTCAACATCAGACCAAACACTCAACCAAAAGGATAAAAGCGGTTCTCCGCTCTGAGTGTTAAAGCAGCTCCAGCTGCCTGACATGCAGCGCTTCATGTCTCCGCAGCTCTTCCCAGCTGCCGTGGGAAAATCCTTCAACCTGAGCTGAACGAGCAGCGCTCCGTGGTGAGACCACCGTAACCACTGACAAAAGGGCCTGTTTAGTAACTCTCTCTCCTATTTTATATATATATATATATATATATATAATAGAGAGAGATATATAGCCTA